>CANTFL010000233.1:0-386752 GCA_947650285.1 Hyaloperonospora brassicae | reverse complement strand
AATCTCAATCTAATTATTACAGGATAAGCTTAGTAGAAATGCACCCATAACAAGTTAGGCCACGATAATTCAAAAAGAGATCCTCCGTTGTCCAATGCATTATGATGAGCACTTAATCTTCATTCACTACTGCTGCTGCCACTGCTACAGTCGTTGATGTTAATACTAATTCTGTCGTCGCTGAACATCATGTTACGCCTCAAGTTGATGCTTGCCCTGATTGTAATGGGGCACTATTGACTACGTACTGGTTGACCAGTACGGAGTATACTTCCACTGACGACAGTGGTCGACAGTGCCCTGCTGGGAGTTGGAGGAACACAGAGGAAGGAAAGGAGACTAAGTAGTCAGACTAGTCTCTGGTAAAAGTAAAACTGTATCAATATAATTAAGTCCTATAACTCCTTGAATCTTCTGTTGTCCTGACTTAATTATACTAATATAACTGTATTTATGATGACGTCTACTCACCACCCATTGCGCGCGTCTAGCAGCGATTGGTGGGTTGACATCATCACGATATCAACCGATGAATAGACCCTTCGGTCATCTCAACAATATCATCATGTCTTGTGATATTGTTAAAAGAATATTAGACTTAATATTCTTTATTGTCAAATTGTTTCAATGACAATCTCATGTAACGGGCTACCCCGTTACATTCTCCCTCCCTTAACTGATAGTCCCCGTGTGACTATCGAAAACTTGGTGGCCACCCGTTGGACACCAGTGGGACAGGGAGCACTTGTTTCGTCTTACCCATTTACTCCTGACCCTGCCTCGCATAGTCAACATGTCTATGCGAGGTGATTCGAAGACCACACAATCTGCTGCTGTGCCAGCCTCTGCGGCAGACGCTTCGTCATCTACTGCTTGTTCTCCGTCTGCAGCGGAAGGTGACGCAGACGCACGCGGTATCGCACCACGTGCACATGATGACTTTGACAATGAGGTCATCAATTCTGGAGAGTCAGACGTGCCTGACTCGCGCAACGTTCCAGAGGCATCCCGATCACCGGTAGTACCCCATCGTTCGTCAAGAGCACTGTCGTACGAGCGGACTTGTGAAATGCAACACAGTCTGTTCGGCAGTGATGATGAACTCTATGGTGAGGAATACTATGCCTCACCAGTATCAACTCGTGCTTCCCCGCAAGAGCGTGATGACGATGGCGAGAGCCTTCGTCATTCTAAAAGCTGTGGTACCGAAACAGGTACCACTTTGAAGCGTTGTGAGCTCAAGCCGTGGCGCTTGCCCGAGCATCTCATCAATAGCTTGTATCACGAGACAATCCAACACCATCAACTTCCTTTATTCGATGCAACTTAGCTTCATGGCTTAAGTTCCAGCGCGAGTAACTTCCGCGCTGAAGAAGACTTCTATCTCGATGCCTTCCTTTGGCATCGATGATATAGTGGTAACCAAAAGTGTGACAAGAACTCGCTTTTGACAGTGTGGAACGCCTTCGTCCAAAATGTCAAGAATTTTGGACGAGAAGGGTGGCTTAAGAAGCTTTAGGTAATACGCCTCAAGTTCGAAAAACGAACGCGAACCGGTGCAAGGTACCAATTGCATTGTTTGTCAAGTAAGGCCGGAATTCTATGCGTCGCTTGGGGTGATCCTTGTGCGAGCTGTGTCGACAACTTGCAACGTGCACATAAGGACGTGTATTCCCTAAGTTCGCCCTGGGGAAGGGCGCACATCTCGGCTGAGATGAGGGACGCGATTGCAAACTTGCTATCATTCTACAAACGACAAAAGCGCGTGTTTACCGATGGGCCCTCGGACCAATCGGATGAGTCTCGTCATACTGGTGGACGAGACCTTCAACGTCAGCCATCAGCTGGTAACGCGCTTCCCAGCTGTTAAAGAAAGGTAGGTTACCAAGCCACTGGATGAGGTAGCTCGTCCTTGATCCTGAATCGCCACAATGGTTCAAGATACGCTCCACAAGAAAGCGTAGACCACCGTGGGAATACACCAGTGGTTCCGGTGGCGGTGGAAAGACAAGGTCCGGCTCAGCCGCCGGGCCTGCACGAGACTTTGGGTAACCACGAGCGTTACCTGACCGAGCTGAGGGAGGACGTCGATCACGAATATGATCGTCGACACGCCTTGCATTCGGGTGTGCGACGTCTTCGTGCCGATCGGGAGAAGGACCGATCGGAATTCGCGTCCGCTCAGCTTGAGAGTGAACGCCTGAGGCTTCGTTTGCGCGACGAGCTAGATATAGCTCGTCGCGAGGCCGCGTCGATGAAGGACAAAATCCTTTCGACGAAGGACCAACTTCAGTGTTTGGTCCGTGATTACAAGAATCTGTTAGGGATTCTTCAGCGCGCCGGTAATCTCCGTTCTCGCATTAGCCCTCGTACTGATGGTACGGGCTGAGACGGCCAACATAAAACATAGGATGCGTGCGCATCTTGCGGGGCAACTCAATCGTGTATGTATTGCATTGCGATGCAACACACGAAAAGGACCTATGTATTTCGGCAGTAGTTTACTACTGCCGACACTAGTGACTGCATGTACAGGTAAGTTTACCGTAGACAGTAACACTAGGTCGTTAACTTTAAATGAAAGAACATTTGCTCTTCCATTCTTGTCTGCGTTCCGTTTCTGGCGGTCCACCGCATTTGCGATGGAGTCCTGAACGAAACGGACTACCGCCTCTCGAGTCAGCAGGAAGTTCTCTGCTGACTCTTTGTTTTGTCTGGCAGTGCGCTTCGTGCGCACTGCTAAGAGATTGTTCTCTTCTTCAGCGAGGTTGTCTTCTTCCTCGCTGACATAATCGTTGACGATGCTGAATATACCAGCATCGTCATCATTGTCTGATGTAGCAGCAGCGTCATCGCTATTGCTAAGCTTGATTTCCTCGATGTCGATGTTGTCGACATCGGCATCAAAAGTATCGGCGTGAGCGGTGATACGTAATGAGCAAGAGCCAAAACGGGTTTTGCTCGAGCGAGTCCCTCCCCCCCTTAACTCAGAGTCACTCTGTATGAGGGCGGGAATACGTGGGTGGCGTAAGCCATTCACGTAGAACGGTGTATGCGTTGTGGACGCATGCACGGAGTTGTTGATGGCAAACTCAACCATCGGTAAGAACTCACTCCAATGAGAAAAGGAGTGGACGTATCCACGAAGAATTTCTTCGAGAACACGGTTCGCCCGTTCAGTCTGACCATCCGTTTCGGGGTGATCAGATATTGACATCTTCAACCGTGTTTCCAATGTGCGGAACATGGATTGCCAAACTGCCGCCGTGAACCGAGGGTCACGGTCGGATACAAGTTCACGGGGTAAACCGTGGAGTCGAACCACAGTGTCGACAAAAAAACGCGCACAGCCGTGGGCATTGATCGATTTTGGGGCCGCAGGAAGATGGTACATCTTGCTGAAACGATCCACAAAAACAAGAATACCATTATTCTTGTTAGTGTCTTTAAGAATCCCGAAGAAAAGTCCATCGACACGGACTCCCAACACTTTGCCGGGACCGGCAGAGATTGTAACGGTGCACGGGATGAAGTACTAGGCTTCACCCGTTGACAGACCTTGCAAGAACGAATGTACTTGCGGACAAAGTGATACTGGCATGAGCAGTAAAAGGCACGACTGACCGTGAGGTAAGTCTTTTCTCGGCCACGGTGCCCGCCAGACGGCGCATCGTGACATTCGAACATGATGCGTAATCGCAAGTCATCATAATCGGGAACGACGACACGAGGCGTGTCGTTCGCAACTGCTGTATAGTAAAGCAGGCCATTGCGAGTCGTGTACCGATCTAAAGGGGAACGGTACAGAGCCGTCAAATCCGACAAGGATATCCGAAATGGGCTCGCAAGATGACCCATCAAACGGAGGAGATTCGTGTCTCCTGCGTATGCTTTCAGCACATCGTTGATTAACGACGACGACGGCACACTGATGGACAGTGTCGCAACAGTGGGCAAGGCCTCACAGTTGACTCGGGTCGTTGGCTCGGAGTCGGGCCAACGTGATAATGCATCAGCGACGATATTATAATGTCCTGTCTTGTACTCCACGGAGAAGTTCTACTCCGCGAAGAAAGATAGCCACCTCATTATTTGTTGCTTGAGGTGTCGACTGTTTACGGCCGTGCGTAGTGACGCATGGTCCGTGTAGACAACAAACGGTCTATCTCCCAAGAGATAGACGCGAAACTTAGCCAGTGCATACTTCATGGCAAGGAGTTCCTTGTCATGCACTGGGAAATTACGCTCAGCTGCTTGCAGCTGACGCGACTGATAACAGATGACGCGCTCCGCGCCATCTGCATCGAACTGCATTAACGCACAGTCGATTGCGAAATCGCTGGCGTCACAGACCACATGAAATGGTCTGCCCTGATCTGCAATCGCCGAGATCGGCGATTGCAGCAAGCTTTGCTTGATACCTTCAAAGGAACGCTGGCACTCAGCTTTCCATGACCACTTGACACTTTTCTTGAGCAAGCAAGAAAGATGAACAGTCATATCGGCGTAGTTGCGCGAGTACTTGTGCAAGTACGCCGCAAGACCAAGGAACTTCCTTAGTCCCTTGACATCGACTGGCACTGGCCAGTCGGTGATCGCCTTGATCTTTTCGGGATCAGGGCGTACGCCGTGGTTACCCACGATGCACCCAAGAAGTGGTATTTCGCTAGCCGCGAATATACACTTCTTGAGGTTGGCGTACAACTTATTCTTGCGCAAAAGTTGAAAGAATTGACGAACGTGAGTTCTGTGAACTTCAACGTCCGTCTTTCCGTCCATAGCTCGGCTATGGACAAACGCATAATCGAAATAACTCGGTGCGAAATCACGCACCGGTCTCAACAGATTTGTGACGCATCTGTTGAATGGTGCGGGGGTATTACGTAGCCCCTGTGGCACCACTAGCTACTCTCACAGCATACCGCTGGAGATGCTCACTGCTGTGTACGGGATGTCCTGTTCACGCATAAGGATCTGATAGAATTCGTCTATTATATCCATGGACGAAAAGATGGTACTCGTTGACATACCATCAATGATGACGTCCTTTCTCGGTATCGGCGTCTGAGCCGGTACCGTTGCAGCATTCAACTTGTTGAATGCGTGCAATATCCGCCATCCTCCTGTGGCCTTTCGTACACAGAAGGTCGGAGAGCTGTGAGGGGATGTTGATTCCCTCACATGGCCCGCTGCTAAGCGATCGGCAAAGTACTTGTCGATAGCTTGTACTTGTTCACGAGGCAGTGGCCACTGCTTCATGACACAATATTTCGAGCCCAATTTATGGTTAAAATCGTGTCGAGTGCCTTTGTCTTTAGGCAACTCGCAAGGTACGGATTCAGGGAACACATCCTTGAATTCGAACTAATCCTGATTCAAAGGATTTGCCTGAAGCAACTTCCAGGATTGGGATTCATATCTCTCAATCCGAGTCTTCTCATCGATGACACTTTCGTCCATCGATGAACTGCTGAGAACCCGTTCGTTCTCAGCAAATACTGTTGCCGACCGAATGTCGGTCACATACTCATCCTCTGTGACGAGTACACAGATCTGCTTGACTTTGCCACTACGCAGATCACGCAAGAACCGTTTCGGTTCTAGCGTTGGCAACTGAGTTATCTCCGAAGTCAACTTCGGAGGCACAATCAGATCAAGCGTATAAGCGCCTACGCTTGATCCGTTATTAACCAAGACATTCAGTGTCTCGATTACCTCTTGTAAATCACTTCAACAGGATATAGGAGAGATTTCTCCACAATGTAGTGATCATCTACATTGTGTTCATTTACAGTCGTGCTAACGACCGTACCACAAGTGAGGCCATCGCACTCGCTCGTAGTACACCCACGTGAGTGTGGTCGTTCCAAGATATTCGCGAGGTGATTATCTGAGGAACAAGCAGCAGGTATCGTAACAGATCGATACTGCCAGCTAACCCTTGGCTCGTATCTCCTGAGCCAAGGCAACCCTAAGATGACGTCGAGCTTGTCTTTAGGTCAAGCAAGATGAAATCATCATCGCACTTTTCGACTTTTAACGCGTAATGGGTTCCGACTACACGTTTCTTCACAGTGAACGATGCGCCTATAGCTAGGCGCACCGTCATCTTCGTTAGATTGATCTCCCGCTCCACGAAGTTAAAACTTTCTGCCTCTAGCGACTGGCGACGAACAAAATTGTTCGAAGCCCTACAGTCAACTAGGGCGCGAAGTGACAAGTCTTTTGTCACTTCTAACTTCAAGGTGATGAGAGACACCTCATCACCAGGTGCAGAGACACACAGAAATTGTGTGTCAGGAGCACCCTTCTTCAGGAGATTTGCAAATTCTCTTGATGTTGCTGGATCAATAAGGCGCTCCGCCCCTACTGATTCCGACCGTATTTTGATGGTCCACCTTGCTGTTGCGAATTTGCAACAGCAACGGAACCCCGCCATTCAGTTCTTCTTGCTGTTGGGTGAATACCGCGCTCAGCACAGCAAGGTTCTGAGCGGGAGACACTGCATTCGTATACATAATTTCCCAATTTTTGACAGCGATGGCATCTCACCATTCGCTTGTCATTTGCAGGGCGAGGTTTCTCGCCCTCGATATGACTGATGTCCATTGCTTCTGAAAGTCCGACCTCTGATCGACTTTGTGGACGATAGGGGGTCAGCGTAGTGTGAGACTGCCTCAAACTATAATCTTCTTGCTCCGCTGCGAAGATAGCTTTGGAGAGCGTTCTTAGCTCTCCGCGGAAAATGTGGTCCCTAAAGGGACCGTCTGAAAGCCCTTGAATAAAGATTGTGATCAACACAAGCTCAGCCACAGGGTTTACTACCATGCAGCTTGCAAGGTAGCGTACGTGCTGAGCGTAAGAGTGAACCTTACGCTTACCCTGTTTGATTCCGAGGAGTTCAGATAGTGTCCTAAACTCTGCTCTGGGCGGCTGGAACGTCTCACTGAGCAGGGGCTTGAAGGTTCTCAACGACCCATACACATTTGAGTCGTGCAACTTGAGGTTCAGGGCCCAAGCTCTGGCTTCTCGAGCCAGGTTAGACTGAGCGAATGAGACTTGCATTCGCTCATCGTCGATGCGACGAGCATCGATGGCATCGTTCAGCTCTACGGACCACCTTAACAGGGAGTCTTCCTCGACTCCCCGATACTTGAAGACCTCTAGTTTTAGAGACTCCCGTCGAAGCTCACGCGTCGGCTCTGCGGACTGATACTGTTCTTGTCTCAGTGCTTCGGTCCGCTGGTGATCTTGTTGTTGTAACAAGGTCACCTGCGCTCGCGACTCGTCAAGTCCTCGTTGCAATAACTTGCTAATAACGGTATACTACTGGTCTCTGTCCCTTGTGGATAGCATGACGCAGATAGCTTCTTCGCCAACGGTCGAACTCATACGTTCGATCGCACTCCATTCGATGTCGCTCAAATGGGAGTAGCTTTCACGGGTTCCGTGAAAGCTGTCGCCGTCTACATCGTCCAACATGTTCATGTTAGGCGATGGGGTTGTGGTCCTTGGACGGACTACAAAGTGCTACCAGGTGTAACGGGGCACTATTGACTACGTACTGGTTGACCAGTACGGAGTATACTTCCACTGACGACAGTGGTCGACAGTGCCCTGTTAGGTGCTTAAGAAACATAGAGGAAGGAAAGGAGACTAAGTAGTCAGACTAGTCTCTGGTAAAAGTAAAACTGTATCAATATAATTAAGTCCTATAACTCCTTGAATCTTCTGTTGTCCTGACTTAATTATACTAATATAACTGTATTTATGATGACGTCTACTCACCACCCATTGCGCGCGTCTAGCAGCGATTGGTGGGTTGATATCATCACGATATCAACCAATGAGTATACCCTTCGGTCATCTCAACAATATCATCATGTCTTGTGATATTGTTAAAAGAATATTAGACTTAATATTCTTTATTGTCAAATTGTTTCAATGACAATTTCCATGTGATGGGCTACTCCGTTACACTGATCATGCCGCCGCTGATCTCTCATAAATCTGTGAAGAATCTCCACCGGTCGGGCCTTTTGACAGTTAAAAGACGGCTGTAAAGGCTTTGGAGCAGTACGCCGTAAGCCAAGGCTTTGCCATCAGCGCATCCCGCAGCCGTTCGACAGGTCCCTAGCGCAATTTTTTCACAAGTTTGAAGGGAAAACAATATAAGAGATCCCTCAGTCGGCTCGAGTCAATGCGAGATCGCGGGGAAAAAAGGATTGGCTGTTCATACAAGCTTTTGATCACGTATGACAAGCACGCCCAAGAAAAAAGTGCCTGGTCAACGATTTGTGTGAACAACTGCCATACAATTCACTTCCGTTGTATCAGCAAGACTATGATCTCAGCGCTAACAGCAGCGCAACGTGCGACAAGAGAAACTAAAGACATCAATTCCAAGATCGTCCAGATGCATCAAGATTGAGCTGCTCCTCGGGTATGTGTGTGTGTCGAAATCATATACAGCAGGCCATTATCTTTTTTTGGTGTTTGATTAATATATATATATATATATATATATAGTTAGTATTAACCAGTTTTAGAAGGCGGGTATCCTTATCAATGCCAATGATGTCCGAACTGTTGTTTTGAAGGCGAAGAGAAAGAAACTTGGTGGAAAATTACATACGGAAGCTTTGCTGCAACACATGAAGGACCAGAATAATTTATCTACGGTCGCAGTGTTTATCACGGAAGCAATTTTTATTCCTTATTCTGTAATTGATTTGTATAAGCGTGGCCTGGATCCGTTACAGGTGCATTCCTGATCAGCTTACCATGTAATATTCGAATAGACGTGGCCCGGATGTGACACAACTGTTGCCATATAAACATTCAGTCTAATGGATAGGCGTGCGGTGTATTTAGCAGTAATGCCCGGTTTATTTAGCCTCTCCCCTGTCAACCATTGATTACGAGATCTTTAGAGAGGTTCATTTAGGACATAAGCGAGTAGGTTAATTACTTTGTTCTAAGGTGTTCTTTTAGGTTAAAAGAAGGAATAAAGTTCAGAACCCATTTTAATCCGAAAGACATGTGCCTCTCTGAGGAGTCTTGTGATCGTCAAAGTGATAGCGACGCCTTGTTAAGGCAGCTACTCCTCGTGCACTCTGTTCGTTTGATTCTCTAAAACTTTGATCCCCCTGGAACAGTAATCGTAAGCTTTATGAGATTTTTGACTCTTTGAGCTGGGTTCTTTGAGCAAAACCTTAGCTCTCTGAGGTGTTGAAACTTTGATTCGGGTTTTTAAAACCAAACCTTACCTCTCTGAGCTGTTGACTCCTTGAGTCAGGTTCTTTAAAGCAAAGTTACTCGTTGAGCGTTAAGGCTTCCTCTGACTTAAGGAGCTGGTAGCAGAGCTACACAGGCCGCCGCCATTCGGACGACTCTTCCGCGGTCGGAAATGATCATTTTGGGTGTATTAGACACGAGGATGTCGGTCGTACGTCGGCCTTTGTAAGCCACGGTGTCTGTATATAAAGACAAGCTGGAGATGGAGGAATATCTGGACACTGTCGTGCACGGGAAGCCGGAGAGGAGCGCACGTCATAGTGGTCGATCAGTTGTGATATCGCTTGCTCTTCGTCAGCCACGAGAACTAACGGTCTTCAGGCCTCTGAGCTTGAACACTGTGTTGTTAGAAATACGCCTCGGCAAATGTTTTCGCACAAGAGCTTTAGCTTAAGTGTTACGGTGTGGCAGCACCACTCGAAAGTCACTGGTTTGGTACAAATGACTGCATTGAAGGGTTAAACCATTAAATTCTGGTGTGCCGGCGTTCATTACCACTTTCCTGCCAGATATTGAATTCCCTATGTTTTAATTGTTGTGTGTTTGTTAGAAACATACTGTCTTCATTAGAAATCTAGGACGAGACGATTAGTAATGCGCGATTAGTCGATTACTGACGTAAATCAAAGAGAATGTAGATGGTTCACAGTAGCAACCTGAGATTGTAAACTGAGGACCTGCATATATTTACTGTGCATTTTGGAAGACTTCGATAACTTCTTCCAGGTTTTGATCCCAAGCTTCGCACATTTTGTTCAAGACCCTGATTACGCCTTCGACATATACTCGTCTCCGTTCATCGCCTATCGCATCAGTAAGTTCTCCAGATTATTTTAATATGTGTGGAAGTTAAAGATGCAAATGGTGCTGGAGGAGCGAAACCTATGAGACGTCGTGAGCTTCAAGGTCAAGCTTGAGTACTGCAAAAAATTTGAACCAAGCGACATTCAAGCGAACGTCGCGGAAGGCGCTAGCGATAATCTATCTTGCGATAAGAGATATATATTTGCCGCTGGTTGAATCGACGAAGGACGCGTATGATGCATGATCACGTCTGGAAGGACACTAAGAGAATAAATGCATGGCTAACAAGCGCTTATTTCGACGCCGTTAATTTTCGATACTGATGGGAGAAGGCGGTGACGTGCTGGAGTACATCAATTGACTAAAAACCCTAACGGAGCAACTTGAAGCAGTTGTCTCTTCGGTCATTGAAGACGGTTTGGCCATCACGCTTCTGATCAGCCTTACCGAGTCGCACCAGTTCCGAATTTAGATGTGGAGTCAAGAGCCTAATCGCTGTCGTGGGAATTAATGACGTCTCGGCTAATACATGAAGACTTGAAGCGTAAGGAGCATGTGGCGGAATCGAAGTATCGCGGACGGTCAAACTCAGGCTGTGATGTCAAGAAACAGCAATCGCAAGGTTCAACCGGCTAAGAAGCCCGGTGACTACCCTAATTGTAGAAAGGAAGGAAATTAGATTGCAAATTGCCTCTCGAACATCCAGGAATTCTCTATACGACATCATTTTTAGCGTGCAACCATCGCGCAAGAACAGGAGCTCGGAGATCACCTTTAACCGGTTGGCGGTGGAAATCACAGGTCGAATTTGATTTGGCTGGTCGACTCATGATTAACGCAGGACATTACAAGCTCTCAAAAGTTCATGAGGTACTACGAGGAATTCGGACTAGCAGATGTGAAGCTTGCTGATGATAGTGTTGTAAATTCCATCGGAAAAGGACACATTGTCATGTCGATGAGGACTCGTCAAGAGATCAAGCAAACGTGATCACCAATGTGTGGTATGTTTTTAGCTATTTCGAAACTTGTTTTTAGTTGCAAGATTCATCACGGGCGTTGAGCCTGTCACTTATATAGTCGATGGATACTAAGCGGACACGATGGGTTTCAAGTAAAAACTCGGCACTCTTTGAAAGAAATTGTGTATATTGTATGGCCTCAGAGCTTCCCGGCGAGGTCAATGTGGCAGGTTCAACACGATGCAAAGAAGACAACACTTAGTACCCTTGGAATCTTCGACTTGTCCACGTCAGACATAGCGGTCTAGATGCCATCGTCAAGAGTGGTTACGGCAGCAAAAAAGTACTAAATTCGGTGCAAAAGTAGAATTTTGTTGCAGGGTGTTGCTTTCGGCAAGCAAACACGTGTTGGCTAATTAGCCAAGTCCCCCGATATGTTTCAGGAGGTCATTCATAGCGATATGTGTGGCCCCATGCAAAACTACTACCTTCAGTGGCAAGTGGAATTTCTTGATATTAATCGAGGAATACTCACACTAGAGTGTGGTGTTTCGGCTTCAAAACAAGTTTAAAGTAGCGTGTAAGTTCGCTTAATTCGTCGCGTTAGCGAAATTCCAAATTAGCAAGCGTGTGAAGACTCGCCAAAGGGATAATGGCGGCGAGTTTATCTCAAGTACTATATCGAAGTTCTGTGCGAACGATGGTATTACGCAGAATTTTACGCTGCCCTACACGCCTCAACAAAACAGTGTCGCCTAGCGGATTAATCGGACTTTGGCGGAAAGTGTTCGTTGCATAAAGGATAATGCCGAGATATCTTAGTCGTATTAGGGCGAGGCAGTAATGAAAGCGAACTTTCTATGTCTTTGCTGTCCGACTCGATCCACAAGTAATGACAAGTCTCCTTGCAAGGTAATGAGTTGTAAGAAACCGACACTTGCAATCCTTAAAGTTTTTGGATGCCATGCATACCCGCTTGCTCCCAAGCCAAATGTTGTCCAAGTTCGATGCAAGATCGATTCACTCTCGGTTTGTTAAATACTCCGACAAGGATAAAGCCTTCTACTTTAAGGAGATCAAGAGTCGTCGTGTACTGGTCAGTCGCGACGCGAATTTCGTAGAGAACGTTTTCGACAGTGGGAGACGCGAAAATCATTAAGATGTAGCTATCGTCGAAGACGACGATTAAATTGAAGATGATGTACCTATAAAGTACTACTTATCTCATAACGCCGGCAACATAGAATCTGAAGAGGCTTCAAAATTTGGCGTTAATGGACTTGGCGACAAGAGGCACCAACGCACACAGTCTTTGAAAGCCCTAGCCAAAGCTCTTTAGGCAAATCGCCGATCTCGATACCTTACCGTGGAAGAGATGTCTGCGACGGCTAATAATAGTCACTCTTATGAATCTGCCTACATTATCGATTCAACGGTAGATTTTTCTACGGCATTTAAGTCTGCAATGGAATCCAGTGACGCATTCAAGTTGAAAGAGAATTATGACTCTGAAATGAATTCTCTTCGCCACAACCAGTCATGGGATCTCGTGCCGCTTTCAAATACATATAAGGCAATTGGCAACCGATGGGTTTTTCTGGTAGAGGAGACCAAGGATGAACAAATCGAGCGATTTAAAGGGTGTTTGTTCGCAAAAGGTTTCCTACAGAAAGATGGCATTGGCAATGACGAGACCTTCGCTCTTGTCGCCAATTTTACATCCATCAGAATCTTTCTTAGCTCGGCGTCAAAGCACTCTCTTATGATTCACCAAATGGACGTCTAGATAACATTTTTGAATGGAAACCTTGAGAAAGACATCTACATGGCGCAGCCGGATTCATGCGACCGTTAGAAGTATGCGGATTTTATCTGCCAAATATAGCGTTCTCTATATGGTCTGAAGTGTCACCACATATGTGGAACCAGACCATATTCAAGTTTATGCTGGAATTAAACTTTCACAAGTGAAAGACAGACCATTGCATTTACGTCAAGCGAGATTATAGAGTCGTCGTGATTTTTGTAGCGCTGTAAGTTGGTAATTTAACTCTCGCAAGCAAGAACACCGAGCTGAATATATCCACCAAAGATGCACAAAGTGAGCGCTTTGACATGACGGATCTTGGCGACGTCAAATTCTTCCTAGGGATGGAAGTCTTTCCAAGTCAGTTTACAGCAGACCCTATTCCTGCGCATTTGCAATTTATCAAGCGGTTCTTTGCTTACATTTAATGCACTAAACAGTATGGAATTAAATATTAAGCGGCAAACAGTGACAAATTGCACGGCTACTTCGATGCAGAATGGGCCGGAGATCAGGAATGATATCGAAGCACAAGCGGGTATGCGTTCATATTAGATGATGGGTGCACAAGCTGGAGAAGTAAGAAATAGAGAACTGTGACTTTATCGTTTACGGAATCGGAGTACATAGCTGTGACAGAAGCTGCACAGAAGCAATGTGGCTAAAGGCTTAATTATTTGAGCTTAAAGAGATTAGAAAGAGATGAATCAATACGAGATTATATAGAAAATCAAAGTGATGTGATGGAGTGGTAATCGCTCTTTTCGTGGGGTCGATCCCAATTCTCCACTGGCGACCAGACGACCGACGAATGGAGGGGTACTCCGATTCCGTGCTGTATGCTTCTATCACCTTGTCTTTTCGTCGGTAAGGCAGTTTGCACTCTTTTAGGTGGACTCGAGTCGATATCAAGCCTAACCGTTTTGGATCGGTATTGTCGCTTAGAAACCTCCAGACGATAGCGGGTGTACTTGTGAGGTGCTTGATATGTGCCACCCTGATCTCTACGAGATCGCCGTGTCCAATGTAGGCGCATGATCCGCGAGACTTCTGACCGCTGATTTGTCTCGTAATCTTGCACGCTTCGCCTATACTTGTCTGCTGCATCCGATTGCAGTAAAAGTTTCGTTGAGAGTCTTCAATTCCTGGCCAAACTATGGAGGGATATTACTTAGTTTAAGTATGCAACTTCCTTTGACGTCAGGTGGCCAATGATCCAACCCGGGATATAAGGCGAAACGTTTAATTCGAAGCAAGTTAAACCATGTTTATGTTAAAACGTTTAACTCAAAACTAACCCATCGCTAGATGTATCTGCAATCATAATTTCGAAGCCACGTGTCTCATCTTCCCAAGATCGTCCCCTTGTACCTTTATGGATTACGCAAAATGCGCTCCCTCTGGAAATTTAGTGAGACCCTCACCCTACCGGTATACAATAGATTTGGAGGTTGAGAGCTCAGATCGAAAGATCAAATCAAGATCGGGAGGTCAGTATGAGACCGTGAGACATCCGTTTGAGATAGTAACCTTCCAATCAGAGCCCCTTTCGGACTTTACTGGCACCTGCAAATTGAGAGCTCCCACATATTCACTTAGCGTTAAATCTCGTGAGCGCTTAACCACAATTGTCTTCCGCACCGTTCGTTGACAAAAGATGTCGATCGAGCTGGGCATCCATCGCACATTGGCAGCTTCTGGCTACATTTTGTTCATCGCACTGATTTGTTTACAATGCAGCATTGTTACACCTCAGACTCCACCCATCTTTATAACGTAAGTTCTGTTAGATTTAACTAGGCTATGGAGATATTCAGAAGAAAAAGCCGTCTTACGGCCGAAGATGAAAACCGAAAAGTGAGTTGTATTTATGTTGACCTTATCTCCAAAAACGAATGACTAGTAGAAGCCGGTGACCCTCAGCCACCTATTTCGTGCCCTTTCTCCACCGCTTTTTGTTTTACTTATCACTGGGTAATTACGTCTCGTAATATACCTTTGGTAAAACTCTGCTTTGTCATATGCAGAATGAAAACGATTGCGTGGTTGTGGGGGACGTAACTGCGGGTGGGTCGCAGTTCTGGTGAACCCCAAACACCAGGTCGAGAGTATCAGTTAAGATTAAGTTGGACACGGCGGGACTCGAACCCGCACTCACCCGATTGTATCCTCCTTCCCAAACGACTAAACCAATCAGTTGCTCCGTTGAAATTGCTAACATTCCACAACATAAAATTGCCAAAAAGCAGTAAAACTTAACAAATACGCATTATTCATCCTGCACATGTCGCCGCAACATCACTCACTAATAAGTTCGAGCGTTCTAGGATCTCAACCCGAAATGTCTGTGGCGATAATTGCTTCGTCGGATAAATTCAGCTCTGTATTTTCGGACTCTTCCACGCTTGTTGTGGACGATTGCGATCGCTCGATGATTATAGCCATGGACACATCGGATGGTACGCTCGACGTTATTCCATTTCCGTTTCCCACCGCAGATTTGCCTTTGATCCATGCTCCGCTCATTTTAAAAACGAAAAACAACATCCGGCGCTCCCATTCTGGAAAGTCTGATATGCTTCCAAACTTCCGCGTGGGGTCATCTTCAACTATCAACAAGAGATCATGAACCGCTGTGGAGACATGGATACAGCGTGAGTTCTTGAGATCGCCCGCAGCCGCCACCTGTAAAAGCATTATCGAGAGTTCGGCGCCAATGCATCTTCGTTTGTAAATTTTGTTCAAAGCAAGTACAATACCCTGCACAAGCAACTTGAAGATGAGTTGCAACTGACGACGAGGTTTAGCTAGTATCTGGGCAACTCTTTAAACATGATCAAAATACAAGATGTCGAGGTCGAAGATTAGGCCTTCGAGGTCGCGCACCTGGTAACACAGATTTTAAAAGCCATTTAAGCCAGACATATTGCTAAAGAAAAATAAAAGCGTGAGATCGCCGGGGTCGCAAGCAAATAGATGAAGCTGGAGATTGATTGGTCGCTGAACGTGAAGCATTATCGAATCGACTTGACTGAGTGCTGGTAAAAAGGCCCAGTATAAGAAATCATACGCTCAATCCCAAGACAAGTTTCGTCGCGTTGTTGAGCACCTCAGGAAGCTTGTAGGCCGATTTCAGTCGAGAACAGGCAAATGTCGCAGATCAATATTCGGAACGTGCACGGATACTACGTGTTTTTCTGGATCGCGAATCCGTGCTTACAAAACTGCGCTTTGCGTTTTATGACTTGACAGCTAAAACTGACTGCGCATCTGCCTTGAGGAGATCGTTTGGCATCGCGCGTGACAGGGAAACCTGCACCGATCTCAACTCATTTAATGATAATCGATCCCATCCATGGGGCCGCCAATCCTTCCGATCGCAATTTGCCTTACCGTAAGCGCACCATATCAGAAACGATATGGGTTAAAGGATCAAGGTTTTCTACAGGAGTACCTCGGTGTGAACGTGAACGTGCATGATGATTCGATTTTAATCGATCAGTCTAAGTAAGCTAAATAGATACTTGAAAAATGTGGTTATGAGAATGCTCTCGCGGCCGGAAACCCTATGGTGAATAACATACACCTGCGATGTGCTGCGGATGATGATGAAGTGGACACCACATCTAACTTACGTGAAGGGATTGGTATGCGTACGTATTTGGCTACCTGTACAAGACCCGATTTGGCGTATTCGCCCGGACAACTGAGTCGGTTTGCACCAATGATTTAACATGTACGATGTATTAAAAGTCGTATTACGCTACCTGGCCGACACGATCGATTACGGAAGACAGTACAAACTCCAACGGATGCAAGATCGTGGCAATCAAGCCATACCTATCGTGATAAACGGATTCTGGGACATTGACTGGGTCAGTGATCCAGAAAATAGCAAGAGCATAGGTGGATACGTGTCAACAATCGCAGGCGGTGCATTAGCGTGGGCCTCGAAGCGTCAACCAATCGTTGCTCTTTCTACAGCTGAAGCCTAATTCGTCGCCGCGTGTGAAGCTATGATATAAGCTATGGCGGAATGGAATATTATCTAAGAATTGTGACCTGCTTCTACGTTGGATATATTGATCGAGATCGACAATCAGTCTGCTCTCGTGATGGCGACAAACCCCACTTATAGGCGAAGGACGCGACTGATCGAGATGCGCTGGCATTACGTACGAAAATAAGTGCAGCGAGGTCTGGTGAAGCGTAAGCAAGTTCGTGGTGACAGCGACCCTGATGATGCTTTCACAAAGCCGCTAAATAATTCGATGATTCTCCGCCTATTCGAAATGGGGTTAATATGTGCGGGCCAATCATGGTTCGAAGATTTTGCTTTGAGGGAGGAGTGTTAAAAAAGAACCAAATCATAACAGCAGCTTGTCAATGCGAGTGGAACTGGAAGCTGAGTAAAATAATATTCGGTTGCGACTAGATTAAACTCAGAATACACAGGAATAAAACAGAGAGTTTGCAAGAAAACATTGGTGAGACTATGCATAAGGTTATAAAGGCCGAGTAGTCAGAGGACTCTTAATCCTATAAATATATGTCACTGTTGTATTTGCCCCGAGACCCGAAAGTCGTATCGGGTTTCCAACGTGAAATAATGCCTTCACTGCCACAGACCGTCCCTAAGAGATCACCCAATTCTCGATCTCCACCCCTAAATACAACCCGGTCGGTAAATCTGGTAGATCGACCGATCCTAGGACCCGCCAAGATACTGCGGGCACTAGACGTGATCGCAAACCAGCAACTCCAGACTACGCCACTCTGATCGGCCGGCTTATGAGGATGAAGAATGTACCGAGGTCAAAGATGCGACACTTGCTGCGCTATCCGGATCGCGATCTTCTTCTCGTCTCAAATCACCCCGCGCCAAATCTCAACGTTCGGTTAAATCATCCGCCTCTCCGATCGCTGAGAGTTCCCCTGGTGAACAGGTACCGGCTGCAACATCCCTTGTAGATGGAATCGGCGATTCCACTTATTCTGAAGGGGGATTCGGCGTCACCGACCGTCTGCATCAATCCGATAACCATTCATTAACGCGGTCATAGTATAAATATCTGCCTGGCGTCACAAGAGATCGAGATAAGTGGATCCAAAAATACCGGGATCGCGTAACCCGATCTTGTTAGGCCGTCGTCGGCATGAAGGATTAGCTGCATCCGTTTTTTTCTGAGTATGACGTGGATTGCATCCATCGCCATTTTGACAAACCAAAACAGTATTCATTTCCGACATTAAGTTTAAAAAAACATTCATTCATCGCAGCTAATATGGCCCCTGGATTGGTACCGACATCTCAGATTGAGATGTTAAATGCCTCGATACCTAGGAAAACGTCTTTTTTGCGGATCGCACCAATCTCGTTCTGTCGTGTGAGGTAGGATGACCAGATTGTCACTATATAGCAAGACTATGAATATCGTGGGTGTCAGTCCCTTTGGGACTTGACTCATACGATCTTTATCGCCTGTAAGCAGCTACATTTTCAATCTTGTCTGGCTGAGTTTTGGAAACAGAGGAAACTAAGGCGATCGCGAAATGGAGCCCGGTGTATGAATCGCCCTTTGGTACATTATCGAAGGTATGATCGCGGTTAACTGCTTTCTCGATATTCCGCTTGATCCCTTTTCCTACATTCTCCGCCTTCAAAGAAGTGCCACCTAAATTTCCCGACTTCAACAGCCGAGGTCTAAACGTCCCTGATACTTCGACCGCTCTGTCCCTGCTAGAGACCAATGAATCGTTGAGAGCTTAGTATCGTACTTTTTCCGTTAACGACCGGATCGTTGATCTCGAGATTTTGCGGAAAGTATTTTAATGCTTAATTGCTATGTTGGCTCCCTTAGCTTTATTATTTAATATATTCTCTTCTCGTTCTATCATATTGTGTCCTTGATGAGATTATCTTCGGGTTTTTTTATCCAGCTTTTCAGCCGCGACCAGATCTCCGCGATCTACGGTCGTCTCTCATGTTACATTTACCCCTCCACATTCTCATACAACCGCATTGTATGTTGTTCACCTCTATTCCACTAGCTGTCGATCTCTTCCTCTAAAGATTGCATCACTTCGAATCGATTACGACTCAATCGATCCCGAACAAGCTCTTGAAGCAACGCTCCACTGTTTAGATCGGCTTCGTCGATCCAGGTCAGATCTTTGTGGTCCTTCTACCGCACTATATGCTGTTTATGTATCCAGATGCTACGGGTGTGACGTCTTGATCGTACATTAAAATCTACTTAACTTCAATTCATCGGCATATAAATCGATTACTCAACTATCCATCGGCAAGGAAAATTCATCCAAATCGACGCGATCTCCATGGTCAACCATCAGTCCACCACTGTGCCGGTCTTTAAAATTCACCTTTTGTTTAAACTTATAGACGTGCACGACCGAAAGCATTCAATATGGCGTTCCCGCAGTTTCTAATCGAACCGCATACTCGACGCAGAGTCCCGCCACCCGAAACAGCCCATACTTCATGTGTGTAAGCTTGCATTCGTATCCATCGTTCACTCTATCCAAGAGTAGAGTCATACTTGCGTCCCACACTATATGCTATGCGGATCGTTATCTGCATTGTGTCAATCTGCTCAATATTGAATTGCGACATGGAGTCGCTCGTTCAACATCAATCTAGCTCGCTGGTACTGACGCTAAAGATTGTATCAGCATCTCCTTGGGCCCGATCCCGTAACTTGTTGCTTCTCAGTGGTAGAGTTGCCTCCAACGTCGATCATGGGTCTCGGCTGTGGATCATGTAGAACGTAGTATCTCCGCATACACGATTTTTGCGCCGTATAGATCGCAAGCGTCAGTCTTTGAACGTAATATTCTTCATTCGGTTGATCTACATCTGCATAGATTTTCGTGGCTCGAGATAACGTTTGCATTATGCGCTCTGCTGCGCCATTCGCTTGAGAGAGATATGCCATAGTAGCACGTTGCTTATGTCCGGCGATATTAATAATTGCTCGAAAAATATCTGACATGATTTCGGGTTCCCGATCATGCCGTATTAATTCACTTTCTCCGAACCTCCGAAATTCGCATATCTTGTACCCTCCTATACTTAAATTTACGCCATTATGGATTCTCTTGATTCAGCCACCACATATTCTGAAGACCGATCAACCCGAACAGGAATTCTTTTTTACCTTATAACTAACTAAAAAGGGTATGTGGCTCATTCTAATCATTTAAAACGAGAATTTGGCTTGAACACTACTTGTGATCCCCGATGGAATCGACGGAAACTTTTACCAGTAGTACGGTCTACGCACTCGCCCACATACCGCTGGACGCTCCCATATAACCCTCTCCAAAGGTTTTTATATCGAATCCGTCGATAAGTCCTTCTGATCTCTTGGTGTCCCCTTTCCGAAATCGTGTGGTAATGATTCAAAAATTTACGTTGCAACCGTTCAGACACTACGAGGCGGATCATCTCGGTGCGATATTCGGATGATCCCGACATTCCAGGTTAGAACAATTGCAACTTCTTCTCGTCCAATCCATAATTCTGATGCAATCCGAAAACAAGTATATGTATCTTCATCATATATCTAAGCTGCATTACCAACCAGATTATTCTTCGAGTTGACGATCCAACCTTCCTCCTCTTGCGGATGTTTGATTTGCCTGATCCGAATTTATTATACCATTTCTTCGCGTAGCACCTCGGGCCAACCGTGTATTTATAATAATAATCGAGTGGACACAGCAATCTTTATCACTCGATTTGTAAATTCTGGTATGGTCAGTTCATCCAATCGATTCAACGATACCAATATTTGCATTTCAGATTCATACGTAACGACGTTACCTGTCTCCTGTAGCGACGATGAGCTCTTAATCGATCATCACTCTGGTTCCTTTCCGGTTCATATGTAGAAACTCGTGTTCAGGCCACGACTGTAGTTTTTGTATTGCCTTGTGTCGTAAGAGCAGAAATTCCGGCGCCTTACAATTTATGTCACCCCGCATATGGCGGATCACCAATTCGGAATCACCACATATGATGATTCATCCCCTAGTTTGCCTATTCAATAGATTGAACCCTTAATCGACCGCGATATTCCGCTGTTTTTACGGTTAAATCGATCGCATATTCTGATGCAGCTTTCAAAATAGCTCATTCTGGAAGTGTCCACATGATTGCACTGTACGCCTCACTCCTTCGTTTAATCCGAGCAGATCCGTCGAAAACAATTACCAGGAGGATCTCGCCTTTTCCAGCGTAGGCTGTGGCATTGAGATAGTCAGTATTGGTTGCCGCTTTGTAGCGATAGCATTAGGGATCTGTCTACATCGAAAAGGGACGTTATTCAGGATGCAAGGATACCGAGTATTATATCCTTATCTTTTTCACATCTCCGAACTTCCAGCGTATAACTCATCAACAACACGTCCCATCACCCAATCCCATCATTAAGACCCAAAGATTGGAACTAGTAAGCCGTAGTTGGGTAACGAGTGAGTATTTTGATCTCTCGAGATACTAACATAACGTGGCACACATCCAAGTTATAAGCAGGCTTAGACCTCTTTCTTCCCCATGCCATAATTAATATCATTAGGCTTGAGGGTGCGGCTCACAAATGCCACCCGCCAGTATACGCCATTGTATTCCTGCAGAAGTAATGATGACACCGCTCACTTGCTTGCATACTCTAAGATCACCGAAATTCTATCTGGGTCAAAGTGCTTGAGGATGAGAGCAGGAGCGAATTTGGATTATAGCATGGTGAATGCAATCGTAGCATTCTCTCGCCGGGTCCTTTTCTCTGGATCGCACTCTCGTTCTTCATCCATAGCTATATCACGACTTTCTTTACTTTCCTTTTTGATCGCTGTACAACCAATGTCCATTAAGCTGATCTCAAAGTACTTGGTATCGCTCAGTTTGTTTATCACTGATGCGTAGATCGCAAATTCTTCGATAAAAATGATGTAGTAGTTCAGACATCCCAAGAACTACTGCTTCGAACGCAATGGCATAGAGAAAGGAAAATATACAACTTTTTCTTAACTAGCGACCCCGGATCTTTAAGGTGAGCTCCCAATACGGCTTCTGATACTTGATGACCCAGACAATTTACTTTGCGCTGACCCCAGATGCTTTTGTCCAAGCTAATTGATAAATTTCATCGATCACACAATGCTATTAATCGTTTCGTTTTTTTCAAATAAGGAGGTTCACGTTGCTGCTTGGATCAATATGTCTTTCAAGTAATATCGTCTGCTCAGTACAAAAGGCATTAGATCTGTCCGTGTTCCTCCTTCCGTAAAACCGTCAGTTTAAATTAAATTGACTTATTGTGATCGAGAATATGTTCTGACCGATCTTTAAGTACAATACAACGCGTTATCAATGAATCGCTGGTATAGTTGTGGAAAGCTTTTCAATCCAAAAGGCATTCTCAACCACTCAAATATATCGGAAGGGGTAATGAATGCAGAACAATCCTGGCCCGTTTGGTCATCTCCACCACTTAAAATCAACTATCTATATCCATGTTGCAACATCACAGTACCTTGTTCATATCTTGCAGCAGCTTGCTGATAAGCGGAATGGGGTAGACCATCATCCGTCTTCTCTGATTCAGCCACCAATATTTAATGCATATCCTAATGTCTTCGCCGTTTTTCTTGTTGATCAGGACTATTGGCGACACCCATGGCGGCATCAAAGGTCGAATGATTTTTGCCGACAACATCCCTTGATTACGTCTGCCAACACCTCTTAAAACTTGCGTGCCACCGGCCGTACACGCTGTGAAATTGGATTCGCAAAAACGCCATGGGTATCGCATTCCGCATCGCGTGCTGCAGGTGTTTGAGCATTAACTTTTCCAACTTACATATGCTTGTTATTCCATATCAACTGTCGCGAACCCCCATAATCTTCAGTTAATGGAACATTAGGATCTCCAGCTTAAAAATCATCAATTGTTATCTCTGTCGACGATGTTGCCACCTCTGGTAGCACAGACAAGTGTTGTTCGACATATTTCTCGAATAAGTCACATCCTTCATTATAATTCAATGGGAGAGAACATGGTATTTCTTCCTGCGCGTCCCCGTCGCTCGGTACGACGCCGGCTCCTTGCACTACTTGATCAGATAGGTATAGCAGGACCCGACTATGTCAATCAAGATCATCATCCTCGTCTCCCTCGCTCAATTGTTTCGAAGCCTTGCTAAGAATTTAACCACACTCAACTCTATCACAGATCTCATTCTCTACCATATTCGTCTTCTTGTTTAGCGTTATATTTATTGATCTAAACCGTAACATTATTGTTTGAAATAGATCGGGCCTCGATCTCTCCACAGTCCGTTTGAGATTGCGTTTCTATCTCAGCGGTGTCCTAGATAACTGTTGCTTTTTCAGGTCGAGTCAGTATCCGCATCGGCCTTGTATAAACCGTATGGTGTATTAGTGGTCCCGCATATGTGTTGATATCCTCCGCTTCAGCTCTATCGTTGCTTCGTAGGATAACGTCTTACATTCGTTGTACCGTCTCAATCCAACCGAGACATATTTATTAATCAAAATATCATGTTCTTCGTCATCCACAAGTCCAGCGGGGCACTAAAATTTACCACCATATCAGATGTACCTACGTTCGTGAGCTGCAAGAACATAATATTGCTCGGCCTGGCCGTCACCGTTGGTACCAAAGCTACGTCTCCCATCGCTCAAAGTTTTGACCTCTACGATGTAAACATTCTTTGCTTTGTTTACATCCTTCTGTAGTATGAAATTCTTTTGTGCCACCATACAGCTTTGCGTATAATATTATCTGCATTGTTCAATACACCCCTTTAACTGATTTATAAGTATCTGTTGATGTCTTAAAAATAACTTATTTCATGACAACTTTTGACATACACGTAGCATGTACGAAGTGGCACTGCATGAAGCTTGTGTTTTGATAGTCGTAGAGACATTAACGCACGCTTTCAGTCAGCTTTCGTCATTCTAAGAACATAATGGAATTAGGTGACACAGTCTGTATCCCCCTCGCATATAATGGTGTAATAAGTAAACGGAATATAAAGCCGCTGTAAAAAGGCTTCTTAATGCGTTGTCTTGAATTTATGCTACAGACTTAGCTTGTACTGATTACAGTTCAAAACATTTGCGGACCAGCGCATCAAAACGCATTCAAAAGGTCTCCGTTTGTTGCAGTACAGTCAATCTAATGCATATTATATAGTCAGGATCAACATTGATCACCCTCTTTTTGGTATGTAGCCGCTCGAATTAGATGGCTATGGATGCATTCGCAGATGGATAAAACTAGCAGTATCAACCGTTGGCTGGTTCTTAAACGCGCAGATCCGGATATGTAGAGGAAATTATTCAACAGTCAAGGTGTGCGTCGTAATGTGTTGGAAAAATGATCCTTTCCGCGACACATGCCGCTGCTAACGTTATATGCAGCTTTAAACTTTACTCCATCGATCGCCACAGTCGATCGATCAAAAATCTACACGATATGGCTTAGGTGAAGTCAGACTATTAAGTACGCCGCAAGCAATGTATTTGCATCAGTGAGATCGTAGACTAAAATGTTAAAGCTCTCAAATTAAGAAGTGAATCATACAATTAAAAAAATGACTCAGCACTCATACGAGCACCGTACCGATTGACGAGTGCGTTGCATCAGGAGCGTAAAGTTAATGGATGCTTGCCTAATCTGATTAGAATAAATTTCCTTATATTTAGTTAATTCACGTGTCACAGCAACATGTTCGGGAATCCAACATTGTTGATACGGGTGCACCTCTAGTTCGACAGCAAGATGTACAACAACAGAGCAACACGGAGCTGAGGACAGCAAAAGATGATGGACAAGACGTTAACTCGAGCCTATCTTCATGGTCTCAAAGGAGAGGAGACTTTTCATATTCGAATGAGTTGCCGCATGATTAGCAAGCTCTTAAATCTTATTGACGTCTTACAGCTCTAATCCGTTGGTTATGCCGCCATGGCTACAACCTAACTTCCGACCTTTCGCAATCCCTCTGCCTTATAATATCTTGAAGTTGTTTGGGATACTTTAATTAATGCTAAAGGGTCCCCCGAGATTGTACGCCACTCCTCGTACAACAGAAGCGACATATTGGCTTATAATGTCTGACGACAATCACATAATATGTTCAAATGATTCGTTGGACTTCAATTAGGCCAATGTATAGTCAATCGAGAGCCTACAGTACTAAAAACTTGGTACAGCCTCGGCGCGAAGCAGCATCCTTTATTAGCATCGCAGTGATTGTAAGATGTGGCAGCAAGCGGTGGCAAAGCTTACTGTTTTTGCAGATTTAATAAAGGCTCGTATCATAACTCATCCGCAAAATAAAAAGAACAATTTCAGTAGAGGAATGGTATGGTTCGGGATATTTTAAGGGGTGTGAATTGGGTAATGAAAACATGTTTCATACGCAAGGATGTGAGCTGACACAAATGTAACCTGTATAACTGAAGGTTGTACACATAAAAGAATATTCAATATTGTATTTTGTAGGTACTAGTGTGTAGTACCTATATAAAAAATTTACGATTCTTTAAAGTGGGCCGCTAATCTAGGTGTGAGTGTGGCTATGCGCAGGTGAACTATGATGGAAAGTGTGGATCGTCAAACCATGTTAGGTGCAAGATAGATTTGATTGGTTGAGCGCGCTTTGATATGGTACCGTTGATACAAAAGATTATATTAAACCACTGAGTGACAGAAAACGACTGTAGAAGTTATGCGGGTGAATCTACTGAACGGTCGTAGAGTCAAGTATCGACCATTGATCGATCACGATCCTCTATTAAGGGCTAGGATCATCTAGCCTTTAGGATTAGATCATTCGAGAGGTGAACATCATATACATATCCGAATCGATAACAACAAGGGAAGATAGGTGGACGTGAAAACAGGATGGGTGAGTGAATAGTCAGGATCATCAAATATGGGATATCTCAAAAATGACGACGATTACACAGTTAATGCTCTATCCATGAATCATCGATTTGATCACGATCCATCCGGGGCGTGAAACGCTTATTTGAGTAAACACACAGTTGTGTGGACCACATACCGTGATACACTACCGGGCGAACCACTACTATGCGATCCACAACCGAGCGATCTCCTACTGAGCAATTTGCTATCCGAATATCTGCTGTGGACCACTTGATGTAAGAAATGAATTACATAGACAGGCAATACGCGACAGAGATATATCGAACCGATAGGTGTAGTCATAGGCTTGTTTGGCTGGTTGACGTTATACAAAATTTAATTTACAACGAAAGACACGAGATAGCTTCTTCCGAGCACGAGCTTTTTTTTCCGTGAAACGGATAGTGATCTGCTTCTGTGCAAGCTTTGCTCTTTGATTATGTGAACAGGCGGAACATCATTTCTCAACCCCCTCATATTGCGATCGGACGCAGTAAACCTTACGGTTCTGATCTAAGATCGGGAATCGGCTCAAATGGTCAGAAGGCTCGCGCGCCGAGCACATCTTGGACAAAGGAGACTTTGGAGAGAGCCAAAGTATATGCGCGATCGAGGGAAGATTTTCCACTCGGTGCACCCCAGGTTTGATTGGAAATGTTTTTCCACTCGATACACCCAACGTTTGACCAAGTGAGGTATTTTTACCCGATCAACACCTATCCCCAAAAAGGTCAATTTTAGCTGCAGCTCAAGTCCACCAAGAAGAGCGCAATTCGCTTTACTACGGTTACACAAGGTGAGCAAGAAGACACAGAACATGGAATCGGAGCAACCGCTTCGCTATTCGGTCGTCCGGGTGCCAGTGGAGAGTCGGGGTCACAAGGAAAGTAAGATCAACACTCCACCACAATGGCGCGTGTACCCCAATCTTCTGGTGACTTAAGATTTTATTGTGAGTCCATGAGCGAAGGAGTCAAGATAAATACTTAATTTCGAATAGAAGCGCCAGCGAAGGAGGGATCATCGCAGACGCGTGATGATGAAGGATCTCCAGATCGCCTAAATTTTGGGAGGAGATTTGAAGACAAGAAATAAAAAAGGATTATTAGTTGAACGATCAGGGAGGAAACCCCATCTCCCTCCTGAGTTCCTCTGGAGGGCCGCCGCATATAGTGCGGCAAAGTATGATCTGCTGGATGGAATTCCTATAGAAATCGTCAAACGATTATTTATGTCAGATGTAACATCAGAAACGATTAAGAAAGACGCAGGTTGTTTGTATGACTTCAATTGCTTGCCGCAATATAAAGATATCGAGACGTCTACAACAATCGGCAAGCCAGAGAAAAGGTCAGGACATAGAAGATGGATCGATCCTCAAAGTCAGTGGATCGTGAAATGAAATTTGAAGATTGGCAATTTAACGAATTTAGCTGGGAACTCCAGTTACAGGAGCTGAAATAGCTGTTGTCGATCTACCCTGTGCTTAAGCCGTTCAAGCCGAAGCTGAACGGATCGCTACGCGGACCAAGCTCTGCACGCCAACCTTCTCTAAATGTGTTTGAGGCACTCCAACGTCTAATAAATATGCTAGCGGAGGCGTGGTTCACGGCCGGAACGTTCAACGCACAAACTTTACTAGAGTGTAACCACGATATCGTCATCGCTGCCGGACAGTCGCTGCTTTGGATGTTGAGTCTGCTTATAGGCATACATGACCCTGAAGACAACCCAACCCCGCCGATCGGCACCTAGGATCAACGGATCACACCGAAAGTCATGGTGGGTCAAGTTTTCACTCCTATCAACAAGCTACCTAAAGATGAAAACACAGGATTGCCTCGATATTTTTCAGCGGAAGAGGACTCGATCGATACCTTAGAAATCCAACAGATGTCAATAAGACAAAAGGGTGCGGATCTGTTTTGCAAGTAATTTAAACGGAATGCGGCAGAAGCGCAAGCGGGAAGGCCATCGGCGACGCAGTTTATGAACATGGTGGAATCAGAACAAGTGAATTCTTATTTTCGAGCAGCCATGAAGAAGCACGAGCTAGGACAAGCTCACATGAATTCTGGATATTCGGTTGATCGCCATCGAACCGGAGATTCACATGCCGGACACAGACATGGAGTCGGTTGGATCGTGTCATAACGAATGGCATGACTTTGGTCATGAGAATCGGGAGCATGAGGGCAAGAGATAGCCGCAGGTGGCGACAGCAGAAGCGGCAGAGAGTGGCAAATTCTCTAATCAAACCATTCGAATTTCTGCCATGGCCGATCTGAAAGAATTCTCTGTCCGAGATAAGAATGAAGAACGGGCCACGAACTGGATCAGAAGGGTGAAGTCGGCGTTCCTACACGATCAAGCGCCAGAAGTGGAGAAGTGCTTAGTGTTCAGCGATCTTTATACGAAATCGGCGCGTGACTGGTATAACCAGCTCAGCCACTCAACGAGGACTTTGTGGATGCACTCCTGGAAGGCTTCATGTCCAAGAACGGAGGAAAGAGTAATGTTTCAGTTGGGCGAATCTATTACCATGCGCGTAAGTGATCGAACGAGACTCTATTGGAGTGCTTGCACCGTCTGAATGTGGCCGCGATCCGGGCGGACATTAAGATACGAGATGGATCGCCGGCCACTTGCAAGGAACATGTAAAGGATTACATCAATACTTTGAACGATCGTGATCTGGATAGACTGCTAACGATTTTACGCCTTAGATATGTAAATGATCGGGGAAAAACGCTGCAATAATGTGAGAACATGGAAGTTCGAGAAGCTCAGGCCTCTCCGAGATCGAGCAAATTCCGACAGCTTGTTTCACCACAGGCGGCCTAAGTTCCAGAAAAAGCAGCGCGAGCTGTGAGAGTGATCCACGTGGGAAACGTGAGCAGTGAATCAGACATAATCTCTTGCTGATCGGACTCCAAATTGGATCGACGCAACGGTTATATGTCCACGGCTACGGATCGCGCTCAGAAGCCGGATCGACACAATGTGTACATGGCTACTGCTGCGGATTGCTCTCAGAATCCGGGAGATCCACTCATTCAAAGTGAGCAAGTCGACCGCAATCGGCACTACGATCGTGGAAAGCATCAAACAGTGTGTACGCACTGTGGGTCGAAGCGACATGACGATCGCGGTTATTGGAAGAGACTTATGTGTCAAAAAAGTGGACGTAAAGGGCATCCTGCGGGAAATGCTACTACGTGTGTTCCGTATGCAAGGATGTCCACGAAGAAGGAAAGCGCCCGATGGAACAGTTTTATCACATATCCCGTCAGTGGTATGTGCCTACCAAGCATGCAGGGATGTTGCCGGAACAAGCCGAAAAGATGCTATATTGAGAAGCTCGCCAGGTTGAGATCTGGTACGAGCCGAGCGTTCTAGGATCTGCGTATATGCATTTGTGCAGAGGAAAAGGTCGACGGAAGCAAGGACAAGCAGAATGATCGGAAAACTACATTTAAATTTAAACTGTTTACGTTCCATTTTGAGTATTTGAAGACATGATGAGTACGCCCGATCGCCCACAATATTGGAACTTGTCTTACCGCCGGACGAGTCATGGGGATATGGAAAGATACCATGCACCAGTAAAATAGTTCAAGCAAGCTGAAGCGCTGTAAAGATTAACAACGAAAAGGCCACAATGCTACTTGACTCGAAATCTCAAATCTCGATCGTGGACACCGTCTTTGCTCGTAAGGTGGAATGTGTCATTAGAGATAATCAAGACAGGAGTGTGTGGGGATCGGTGAAAACACGTACATGACCGAGGGACGTACCAAGATCAAGATTACCCTAAATGGATCGCTAATGTACTACTTTGATGTATGGGTGGGTGATCAGGTTAGTCAAGAAGCAATCCTATGCATGTATTTCCTGGTACCCGCAGGTACACGTCTAAATTTCAGCGGATGGGACGCTGGCTTTGCCGGATAAAGTGAGAATCTATCTAGCAGGGCGCAGACCTCTGTACAGATCGTCCATGCAGCCGATCGTGACCCCAGAACAGCACTTGGTGCTCCCGGTCGGTAGATAGGCGGCGATAAGGATCGGCAACGTTCACTCTAACGCCAAGCTCTGGGTGAGATGCGATCCTACATGGGTACCCACCGTACCCACTGGGTAGGTCGATACAAAATGTTGCAGCTGACAAACCTCAGTGATAAGGTAGTTACGCTCGATCGCGGACCGACCTTAAGCTGGATTATGGCTGCCGAAATGGTGATTGGATACCCAGGCTATGTCTCGATTGGATTGCGACGGTACAACGAGTGGCAAACACTAGCTTTTGAAGCCAAGACTGAAAGAGAGAAAGAAGTGCCTCCCGTATACGCTGGACCGCTTGTGGATAACCCGACTTACCCTACGCAAAAGAAGGTTTTAAGTCGGCCTAAGGGGAATAATGTATTAACGGACAGTCCGGTCCGAGGAGAAGAAGTCGCTCCACGCTATCGACTCCTATTACGTGTCTTTATCACGATCGAGAAGAATCATGGGAACGATCGATCACCCGAGAAGCCAATGGAAGACGCGAAAACAAATACGGATAGGGATACTTATCCATTGCATGACGAATTGCGTGATCTGGTCCGCGATTTACATAAGGATCATCGACGTGCAGGTTTCATGCTCGTGGTTCATACGATTCACGAACGCACGACAAAAGATGGAGCAGAGATTCAGTCGAAGAAAGCGGCCGAACCTTCACCAGATGTGACGATCGACGAAGATACTGGTCGGGATAATGACCGGATGGTGGGAGAATTGGACGTCGCTACCTATCGTCATCAAAGTGGAAGTCGTACGCCGAGGATGTGGATCAGCACATGACGGTACTGCCCGACATTTTTACGCCCACTGCTGAAGTTGCGATCGACGATATACAGGTAGGCGATCCAGACGTACCGCTGACTAATGACCAAGAACGATTACGACAACTGATCTGAAGAAATGAGCACCTTCTTATTGGTAAAGGGAACGCACTCTTTCTAGCCGCACGAGGGACGATATGCGATATTAACAAAGGAGAAGCGAGCACGATTACGCAAAGAGAACGGCCAGTAGCACCCAAGTTTAGCAAAAACTTAGCGGATTTGATTGAAGGAATGCTATCGGCCAAGATTATTCGACCTTCCACATCACGTTGGGCCTCGCCGATCGTCTTTATCATCAAAAAGAATGGCGAGAACATTCTATTATGCATCGACGCTTGACGGGTAAATTAGTTGACAATGCTGATGGTGTACCCAATGCCATTGATCAATGAAATTTGCAAGACATAGACAAAGCGATGTGGTGCAGCTCACTAAACATGGCAAACGAATTTCATGTGGTGGAGATGACTGAACGAGCAAGAAGTATTTCAGCATTCATCACGCCATCAGGATTGTTTGAATGGCTACGGATGCGGTTTAAGTTTAAAAACACTCCACAGATTTACCAACGCCTGATCGACAACGCATTGTATGGATATATGAAGATCAAGGCTGATCCGGACGCCTCCTTTACGAATTCGTCCGAACGGATCGACGTATTCACAGAAGGAGATCCGGACACCAGTCAAACACCATCTGTGCTAGGTCGAAGATCGTACATCGATGACATACTGATTCCAGCTAGATCGTGGGTTGATTTGTACGAAAGAGTGAATAGATTGCTACGTGCAAGCGACACTTAAAATTTGTAGATCACCCTGACCTCATTTTTTTGGCACGGCTCAAGCTAGAATATCTCGGTCATCATAATTTTTTTGCTCTGTTAAAGTTACTCAAGGGATTCGGACCCGTAGTCAACATTCCGTTTCCGCGAACGATGCGGTCGATGCAGTCTTTTTTAGAGAGCTTGAATTATCATAGACGATTCATTAAAAACTTTGCGATACATGCATTAGTGCTATACGAGTAACGTGAAGCCGACTTCCACGAAATCTGACGCATGGATGAGACGGCATCGTCTGTAAGGAATGAAAACAAAGTTGACGACAGTAAGTTCCGTGTTGATGGAGATCCAAACCGTAACGGTGTGAAAGTGGCAATCCAGAAATATTTGTGGTACTGGGGGCGTTCCAGCGTATTCCGGTGATGCAAGCGAATTCCAATCCTAAACGGTGTATTAAGAGGCGATCCAGCCTATATTGGTGATGCAAAGGGCATTTCGAATCGTGATAGTGTTACAGGGGGCTATCGTGCGTTTTCCTCTGTTGCAGGGAGCGATATGACCTCAACGGACAGAAGTCGATGGGAGAAAGCAATGATTTCGTTCACTATTTTAAAGTATAAGATCGCTAAGACTTCCATCCTCAAACAATTTGATCCGGACCGCTCTTTAGTGGTCGTGGTCTCTGCTAGCAAATGGGCAGTAAATGCAGCTTTTCTATGAGAACACGATGGAGTGTACTGGCCTGTAGCGTTTACCAGGCGAACGCTAAAACCCAAAAAGATTAAATATGTAATGGTGGAAAAAGAGGTTTTAGCTCTTTTGCGCATCCTGGATATCGGCTAAACTATGCTTGTTCACGTGAAATAAAGGTACTTACGCGTCATTTGACGTTGGATTGGCTGTTCATTCTTTAGGCCTGAAAAAGAAGCTTGGGAGATGGGCGAAGATGCTATTAAATTAAAGTCCAGAGATCAAGAAGTGCGAAAATGTAGAAGATGAAATACTCAGTAAACTTGCTGCCAGCATCATGCCGCGAGAAGATGTTGACGAGACATTGATCGCGATCACCCCTCAGAAACATCCGTAACATACTTTTAGTATGCCACCACCAATGGTGGAGGATGGTGAAAGTATTCGGGTGGTCAGTTTCGACGGAATGTTCAAACCAAATGAAAGGGCGGGGAATATCGCGCTATAGTATGGAAGCTCCCAGAGTGAAACATACTGACTGCTGCGGCTGAATATGCGACGGACTTGACATTGATACGAGGCTGAGTACCGTGGATTGCTACTAAGTTTCAATCTCTCGGCTGATTAAACGCTGGAGGCATCATCATTTGTGGCAATTTTAACTTAGTGGACAGGCAGATGCGCGGACAAATCAATTGCAAAGCGCCCGAATTGTTGTTACGTCATATGGCTATGTAAAAACTCCGATCGTGACCGACCAACGATTTCCTACATATAATGGAGAAGAGAAATCAGAGTGCCGATCGACTGGCAAGCAAATATTTGCAAAAAGAGCAAGGCTGGATCGCCTAATCTGATCAAGATCCTCAGATTTTAGGTTGATTGAATCGGTTGGATGAGTCGCAGACACTTAAAAGTGTCGATCGGGTCGTGAATATATCTGCCGTCACTAGTTCTGCCGTAAGGGGCCGGTGATATCCTGACGTGCGGCAAGACGAGTTCGTTCGGCAGGTCTGAATCGAGAGAATTAAGCAAGCACAGGAAGAAGAGAAGGGTATCGCCAACCTGAAGGAATATCGGATCGGGGACATAACGAAGTTGGGTGTCAATGAAGTGAAAATATGCGTTCGGATCGCGTCCGAATATATAGTAGACGAGAGAGGATTATTGTTATTCTTTCCTCGATCACCGGAAGATCTGATAAATTGGGTGGAGTCGGTTTGTTTGGTGTAACCAGCACTATCGCAGCAAGGAATCCTAAGTTACTAACACATCAGTCTGGAGAGCAGCTACAAAGTGATAGGCCGAACGCAATAACGAATTTAGTCCATAAATCACTGGAGAGGACTCTATCGGAGAGTCCATCGTTATGTGGGAGAATGTGCTGCTTGCACGACAGGAAAAGGAAAATTTGTTCTTCGCGGCGAATCTCCGAGAAATTCCCAATACACTTATCCGTTTCAAATATACGCGATATAACACATTCCATCGTTGTTGCGATCTTTAAAACGGTACATTTAGTTGCTGCTATGGGTGGAACTGTTCTTATATCACGTGATCGCAAACGTGAGTACCTTTGAACTGCACAAACGATTGCTGAATGTTACGAAGAGTATTTGCTTTGAAGATTTGGGTCCAATGAAACGATCCTCCATCGTTTAAGAGCCAGATTTCATGTCCGACTTCTTCCGAGCGTTCAACCGGATCGCGGGGCAGAAACAGCGTGCTTCTATGGCATATCAACCCCAAGCAAATAGAACAGCAGAATAAATAGTGCAGACAATGACGAGAGCGTTGAGTATCTTTGTCACAGATACGAATCAGAAGGATTGGGACGAGTACGCAAAGAGATTGACATTTGCCATTAATGCGGCACAGGACCGTGTGCGAGGAGATATGCCATTCTACCTGATCCACGATTGGGACCCACGATCGACCCTGGAAGGACTCTACCTTTGGGAAGCTAGAAACGACGGGACCAAGACCCACGAAGATAGCGTTACCATATACAACGTCAATACCAGCGTGCGAGAGAAGTCGTTGACGATCGTCTACGGATCGCGATCCAAGATCGTGTCGATCGCCACAACGCTGAGGAGGGATCGCATTAAATTACAGCTGGATCGCAATTGTGGGTCCATTTGGATCGAGTGAAAGAAGATACGCCCGAAAGCTGGCACATATGTGGCATGGGCCATTCCGGGTAAAGGAACTTTACGGGAGACACGCAGTACGGTTGGAGATCTCGAATACACCGTATCGATTATTCCCGTTGGTACATATATCCAAGCTTAAGCGGGTGAACACCTTCACGGATCGGCCTAAAAACTTGTTGAACGTTGAGGAGGCGGATCGCTTTGATTTTGACGAATTTCTGCTGCCGGAATATAGCTGGAGGGCACATTGGATGAAGATTAATTTGAAGTCGAGAAGATATTGGATGTGCGATCCGGCAAACAGACCCGTTTTGGCAGAGTGTAGCGCCAGTATTTGGTGTAAAGGAAAGAATCGGTTGATTCGACTTATTAAGATGAGGTCGAATTGAACTGAAGGGCCTTGCTGCAAGAGTTCGATCGCGATCGAGTCAGCAATAATTGCTTCGAGGTGATGCAATTACACGAAGAAACAGTGGACGAGTTGCCGACCTGAAAACTCGGAAGTGGCCTGCAAAAGGGTTGCAGAGAGCGAACTGGGAGAGGTGTGACTTGAGGAGGTTCAAGGTATTGATGACCGATTGCATTGGGTATAAATAAAAAAGCAATAGATGCGAATGAATGTGGCGATCGAAGAAAAAGAAAACGATCGAGATGTAGTAAATGAATAATGAAGAGAATACCTGGATTGCTTGAACTTATCCGAAAAAAACTTAACGGATAAAAGCGCGGTCAACGACCTTGTTTGATCATTTTCGCGGGATAGAAACTGATCGCGACCAGATTTAGATGGATCTAGACGTGTCAGGGCGGAGTTGAGGCTGGGTATGTTGTTCTGAGGATCATCTAAATCCGGGAACCATGGACTCATCTCAACCGTTGACAGAAAATGCATGAAGAAGGCGACAGGAAATGCATGAAGATGGGGTCCAGCAACAAATCTAGATCGCAATTTTCATCGATCACTGTAAAGATGAAACGCAACTCTTTTTTCCATTGTGGATCGGATTGTGATCGTTGCTGTTTGTGCTGCTGGTAAAGCTTTGCCAGCTCCAGATCGCAATCGCGCTGCTCGACTGGCAGGTTAAGGAAGTTGGTTGCTTCGCATACGGCCGGCCGGTGAGGGACCTCGAAGTCGCGATACATGGTCGACAACTCTTCGAGCCAATTCGTCGCGCAATAAGAGACCGGTGTGACTTGGCTCCGATGATCTTTCCAAGGCTTTTGCTGGTATAGCGCCAACACTCGAGCCGAGGTGACCAACCGTGGAATCCACACGAATTAAGGGACGCAGCGTTGGGTTGAGGATTTGTGGGTGTTGAAAAGGTTTAACCTTTGCCGCTTCAGATGCTTGAACCGGGTACCCACTTCCACATACGCCACGCAAGTCAAGCTAACCGGATGAATCGACAACGGGTGTACGTAATTGTAACAATAGGGTAGACGATCGGGGTATCCGCGAATTTATTGATCATGGGGCACCCGGCTCGTGACCAAACGGTCGTATTCAGCTAACGGAAGCACGATTGTCCTGGCATCCTGCGCGTCGCTGGTCGTGCTGACCGATTTATTAGAGTCGCTCGACGCTTCGCCAAATATGTAGTTCTTCGACACTTCACGCTTCGCCGATAATGCGATTCCACTAGAAGGTGATAAAGATCCAGAATTGGGACTGGGAGAATCCACGACGATTTGTTCAGGAGTCGATCCGAAAGCGAAGTGGTTCTCGACGATCCACGACGCCGCAATGAAGGGCTCGATCCAGACAAGGCGTCCAGTGTGTCATCTTTAAAAGGGTCGAATGGCTCCGTATCGGAGAGAGAAGGATCGCTGGATGGAAGCTTCTAGGCCCACTTGCTTCCTGCTTGGGAGGCGGATCGCGTTTCACTCGTGTTGCCTGGAGTAGATTCAGTCCGTGCACATTCGGACGTGGTTTCAGACTCGTCCGATGGAGCTAATCTAGAATGTCGCTCCGAGACGACGCGTGTCCCGGTAAATTCAGATAAGTTGGCGTAGTGCACAGACCCAGTGGATCGCGGGGGCCCACTGAATTGCTTGGTCGAAGTAGTATTAATAATCTCCTTCCGGATCGCTACCTCTTGACAGCGCGGGGATGCTTGATCTAAAGATCAAGTTCTGTGGAACTATATATCTGTTTGTTGTTGGCAGGGTAGCGGAATCCGTAGGCAGGATTTCTAAAGTAAAACAGACCGATCCATTAGCTTAGTGAGCCAGTAAGAACGGCTCACGTCGCGGTTCGGTAAAACCGAAAACAATTATGTTTCCAGCCTAATGTTTGACTGCTTAGGCGCCCCCTTTGCTTCACGGTCTGCTGAGTCCGATCGCAAAAGCTACACATATACTTTAACACGATCTTGCTCGCGAAACGGCTTTTTATGTATTCGACAAGTCTTTCAACGCCGCTATGGTAATTTAAGTTTTGTACCAACCTTGCTAAACGTTTCTTGTATTTGTATGCCGTAAACGTTGCAGTTTGATAATTGCTGCCCGAATTATGTTCCGCGTCTGCCAGGCGCAAAGTCAACGTCTTTCCTTGCTGCTGTACTGTGGCCAATTTTCGAAATCCCCGATCATATTCGCGCTTCAAGTCTGCTTCAGATTTTATAAAGAGCGTGTTTAAGCTCTCAAAGCACGTCATCGTGACTAAGCGTCTTGCCAGCCCCGTTTGGAATGCGCGCGACCTATCAATCAAGTTCCGATTATCGGTTCAGATGCTGAGATTACGCTCTTGGGCATTGTTCGCCAAGCACCGAGCAATATATACGTGCGATAGCAACTTTGTCTTCTAGACGGTAGGTCTGTCGTTTGTGGTACCGATATACTTCCTCCAAATATTGGAAATTTCTAAAGACCGCGTCATTAAAAGCAGTTAATCGGAGATTGCCGCAATTCTCGCGTTTGAAGTTGCGCAATTACCAAGGACTTAGCGCTCACCCGATACGAAGAGAACACGGTATGCATTTCGCTCGTCGAAATCGGTAGAGGAGAGGAAGGCTGGACGTATTGCCAGTCTCCGTTCTGGAAGGTGAGGTAGATACAGGGTCCATGGGCGTTGCAGGCGCTTAGCCGATCAACAATGTATGTCGATCGCCGGTTCAGGGAACGATTGTGAAGAAGCGCAGAAGAATGATGATGGAAAGTGTAAGTATTGCCTAAAACATCATGTGCGAGATTGATTTGTTTGGGGGAGCGCGCTCGTAGATAGACCCATTGGCACGGTTGATGGAATCAAACAACTAAGTGACAGAGAACGACAGTTGAAGTAGTGCGGATGGATCTACCGAACGATCAAGAAGGAGTTAAGTCAAGGATCGACGATCGAACGATCACGATCCGCGATCAAGGGCTTGGATCACTATGCTACAAGTACCAGATCACACGAGAGGTGAGCATTATCTTGATTGCTTAATCGAAAACAACAAGGGAAGATAGTTGCAAGTGGAAGTAGGCTAAAGTAGCGAATCATCAAGCGTGCGATGTTTCAGATGCGATAGCGATTCGACGTATAAGGCCCAATAGAAGACAAGAAAGATTAATCGCGATTTATTTTAAGTAATACCTCTTGATTTTGTATATGCACATTACTGGTGTGGATCACATTTCGCGATCCACTACCCGAGCCATTTACTATAGAGCGATCTACTACCGATCAATCTACAACGGATCGATCCGCTACCTGAGTATCTGCTGTAGATTAAATGACGCAAGAAATGAAATACTTATACAGGCGATACGCAACAGTAATCTATTGAACAGATAGTCATAGTCATAGGCTTGTTTGGCTGGTTGACATTATACAGAATTGAATCTGATACTAAGGGCACGTATCATCATCTCCCGGGCAGTATCTTTTGTCTCCCGTTAATCGCATAGTGATCTGCGTTTATACAAACTTCGAGATCAAATTTTGTGGCCAGGCGAAATATTATTCTCAACCCCCTAATACTGCTATTAGACGCAGGAAACCTAACGGTTCTGATCCAAGATCGGGAAACGGCTCAAATGGTCATAAGGCTCGCGCATCGAGCACATATTAGACAAAGAAGACTTTGGAGAGCGCCCAAGTATACACGCGATCGAAGGAAGATTTTTCACTTAATCCACCCCCACGTTTGGCCGGGTGAGATATTTCCACCCGATCAACTGCTATCCATAAAACGAGCTAGTTTAGCTTCAGCTCAAGCTCACCAAGAAGAGCGCAACTCACCCCACCGACGATTATACAAGGTGAGCACGAAGAAACAGAGCACGAAATTAGGATGCCCCATCCGTTAGTAGGTCGTCTGGCCGCTAGTGGAGAGTCGAGATTGCCGCGCGAAGTGAGCGATACAACACCAACACAATACATTGATGTTTTCTCGGCGATTTTGACACTACTACACGTATTTGAGCGGTCATACGGATCCGTCAAGACGATACCATCTCCGTCACCAATTTAACACTGCTTTCGTTGCCTCGGCAATTGACGTGCTTCTATCTTGAGCTTGGAATTTTCTTTCGTATTACGCCGCTAAACGAGGATGGCACGTCAATGTGATGAAAATTGATAAACCTCCCTTTTGTCCCGAATACTTAGTCTCCATCAAGACGTTCACAATCGGATCCACAGTCCGCTTAATATCGAAGACAAAACTTGGGGCCTCGTGGTCGACCGCCTCGATTATATATTACGAGCATCTGCTCGTTCGGTGTGCTGTACACAAAATCCCCTTTTCGGCCGCCTGCCAGGAATCAGAAACCTCTGTTTGACCGATTTCGGAGTAAAAGGGAGCTCCTGTTAGACATCTTGTTGGGAATCAGAACCCCCTGTTAAAAGACCTCGTTAATAATATGAAACTACTGTTCTACCGACTCAATATTGATCGGGGGCTTCTACACAACTAAGGTCTGTGTTTACAGACATTTCTGTTCAAGATTTTCAATGTGTACCTCTTTCAGTCTGAACAGACATACCGAGCACAGGAATCCATTGCACTCTCGGTGCTTATGTCTAGTCGTGGCGATTATGTTTAGGACCCAGATGCGAGGTTAATCAGATGACGCAACTCTTACATAACTGAACACGTTACTCCCGTCGTACCAGCTTCGTCGTTGAACGGTCCTAGTTGGACAATCTACAGCCAGCTGATACCGTGAAGGCCACGGAATTCGTAAAAATGCAATCAATTACATAGTCATAACTTCAATCGAAATGCATCATTGTTATTTAAATGTCGAATAAATAAGACAGAACAATGTTTAATGCAGGACATGATGTGGTTCTTTAGTCGCAAGTTTGACAACAATGTCGCCTGGCCTATATTGAATCGTCAGAATAGACGGGGAAAGAAACAAACACTATACTTTTAAAAAGTTGTTGGATGCACCCGAATTAAACAACGGTTGGAGTGATCTTTTTGCTTAATCAAATAGAAAACTGTAAATACATAATCTCGAATCGTCACGCATGACGGTGGCAATAAATTGAGTAAGTATCACTAAAACTGAAAAATTCGAGCTTCTAACTAAGTACTCGGGATTCTATTGCTGTTGGTACAGCGCCCCGCGTCTACCATTTCCGCTCGTTTTTTGGCGGTGCTATTGACGCCACAGCATCGCAACGTGGTACAGCTGTGCATTTACGTTATCGTCGCAAGTGATAAGCGTACAGACGTACGACAGCCTATGTTGCTGAAATTAAAACATCTTATCTTGTTTTAACTACAAAAGTCGCGGCTATATAAGTTGCTGAGACCACGCGATGCGTCGATTGCATCAGTATTGATAGGGTGTGGAACAAAAGTACGCGTCTTCACGACGCCACGTGAAATTACAAGAACGCGGCTGCCTGATCTTTACCAAGCGCGACGGTACAATCCTCTCTTCATAATTATTCGGTCCATCACGCATGAGGCGATAACGTTTCTGCCCTTTTGAATTCCAAATACGAAGACATAAATTTGAGACGCCATGTCGGTTGGCCGTGTGATGTTTTTGAGTAAAGTTTGTATTTTTTGCGCGAAGTCACGCATCGTCAAATTACCTGTCATAGTATCTGCACGAAGGCGCGCCTCATCTTGGGGGTTTTAAGGCCAGTAGTAATTTGCGCTGGATACTATAAAGCGTGTGAAAAGCCGACTAAATTTTGACGAGCTCGCCAAGGGCCCATTACATGTCTTTTCGTTCGATTAGAGACAGCAGTAAATGAACCTTAATTGTCGGAGCGCCACACTAACCTTGACACTAGCGCAACATTGACCTCATATATGTCCAGGGATAAAGATGGAACGGTCTGGACCATCACCGAAGTACGTATATGTCTCTATCTTAATGACCTCTCAGTGGGAGGTGCTCAAGGGAGCCAACATTGGCCGATTCGCTTCGGCGGGCTCACGCACTATGAACTATTGTAAAGCGGCCCGGTATTGATCGGGCGTCGCCGTGATCATCAGCAACGTTACATAAACTTCATTAGACATCACCGCGAAGCACTATAATGGCTACTGTTCCACAGGAATGAGATGAGGAAAGTCAGAATACTCCAGCAAACAGCTGAAGCCTTCAGGGATTGATTCATGAAATTGACAGAATCGTTTAGGAAAAGAATTAGTATATGATTTTAGATGTTACGGGGGTATGATCCCTATTATCGTCTTAAGTGAAAAAGGCGATAGAAAGCCATCTTTAACGACTCGTAAATATAACTGTTTATTATAAATTTTGTTTTAATTCACACTAAGTGCGACTATATCTGCCAGATTATGAGAGCCACTGATATATACGACTAAAATATGGGTCTGGTACCAAGTAATCCATTAATAATTTATATACGCGCAAAATTCGCTATCTTGCGTTTACCTAAAGATCTGTAATTATGTAGTATACGCTGTAACTCTTAAATTTAATGAGATGCGCTTTTTCGCACGTATCGTATTTTACGACATTATAAAAAATTATCATTCTGTGGTGTCACATCAACAGAATTTTACAATATCAATAAGAATCAAAACGCAATGATGTATATCATTAAGTTTGCAGTTACAAATATATTTCCTTTTGTAAATGATAACACCGTCAGTAATTACTGAACAGACTAACTTTGCTTTCTATAAAACTCTCTTTGTATTTTCCTCGATTTTGCTTTGAGGTGTAGATAAAGAAAAACAGACATACTTTGGCCACAATGGCGTTATCAGCCATTAATTTACAAGCGGAGATGAATTTTTAAAGTGTTCGTGATACGTTAATATATTTTTGTTTGGCGTGGTCCTTCTGGATGGCATCAACACTAAAGGAGATATATAATCAATTAAAAAGCTATATCTTGTCGAGAAAGGGTTGATTACCAATCTTTATAGATGTCGTGATCGTTAAAAAAGTGGGATTTGTTTCTTCAATGATCATAATTCAGTGTATTATGAAACCCAAACCACTACTGCAGATACGTTCAATTATTTATACTTTATGTGACAATATCCATCTTTTACGTAAACAAGATTTTATTTTCTATGTAGGCATGGGTTCGTTTATAAATAAAAAAACTACAGACGTATCAATATAAGTGTGTATTGTATTTTCTCTGTATCTTTCTCTAAATTGTTTTCATTATTTATTACTGATTTAAGTAAATGCCACACGATTTAAATGAAATTGTGGGAATACCGTACCGCTAAAATTATTAACATATTTTAGATTGTATACTGTACGTGTAATGAATGCGAAGATCTTGAAATCAAATCTTTGACTAAACGAAATAAAATGATCATCTATGCAATTATTGTTTTATTGATACATCTAATATTGTTTGCTTAAAACAATATATATTCCTAGATATCTTAAAATGCAGGCTCTAATTTAGTGCTGTAGTGCTCACTTTTAGCAGAAATTGATATATAATTAAAAAGACCTGGAAGAGGAATTTGTGTGCTATGCCAAATATACCTCATAAACGTCAAAGTGGACCAGGAAATGAACGAAAAATCATTTTTTGGGTTGAAAAACAAAAGCGTCTTAAAAAACAAAAAAATTACTTTTTGCAAAAGCGGCAGAAGTTGAGTAATATACCAAATGTATGATAGTTGCTTTAATAGGTGCCATAAATTTAACAAAAAAAGAACAAAAGATTCAATAGTGATTTTTAAAATTATTATTTAAATTTGTTCAAAACGTGTCGGACAATCTCTGCCGCCGATATCTACACATTGCATGCTGTAGCTGTACTATATACATTGATATTACTTAGTATCTTGCAATCGCCTACTTCGCCGGTATTAAAGAGCATTTCCCGTCACTTTGCCGGGATTTTGTAGACTAAAAAATGCAAAAGAATAATAAAAGAAAAAAAGGAACTTCAAACACAGTAATTTGAGGTTATCATATTAATCGCGTCAAAATATGGCATTCATCAGCCCAAGAACTTGTATAATTTATATCCAGTGACTTTACTCTATAATCTATAGCAATCTTGAATGATCGACAGTGCATATAGTATACATGCACATTTGGCAATGTCGTGTGCATCTTTTTAAATTGGCCAAGCGCCATTTTATTATAGCATTTCATATTCTTTTGCAATTTGATGTGTACTTGGTATTTATCGTGTGATCTGAACAGCAGCGGTCAAGATAAAAATTTAAGAAGCCACATAATATGGCGTTATTTACAGGACGAAACCTTAATGATCGTTTCAGATATCTGTGGGGGAAATTACGAACAATAAAAGGTGTAGACGCGTGTAAATCACCCATAGAGTGAAAAATATTGTGAATCCATGCTAGGTAGCATGAGTTTACTTAGATGTTTTATTGGGGTTAAATCAAAAGTTAGGATGACTCAATAATTGTGTTGTATCCATTACAAATTTGTACTGGAAACGACTCTTTGTTATTGATCTGTTTGCATTATATATATAACGGTATGTATTTACGCTCAGTGCCCTCTTCCGGCTACCATATTCTAATAATACTTCGCGTTGTGGTAAATTTGATCTATGAGTCGTTAAGTTTATCTTAGACGATCAATGATCCTAAAGCATTCAGAAATCACGACTAACTTTAAAATCTGCTTTGATACATCTGGACAATGCCTTGTATATTATATGCACTTGGAAATTCACGGCGTTATTATACAAGATACGTGACCGTAGATTATTTAACACTATTTAGCTGAAGGTATTTGATAACACGATATTAGCCAAAACTAACCTATGCCATCAAAATTGCACACATTCGTTTATTAATCTGCAAAAGGGATCGGGTTGTTCTTAGATAAGGCACATATTTCTAGCGTATATTAAAAAAGATATATGTTCCGCAAATCTTATGGCGCTCAAAACAAGCCTTGGCACAATAGCAGGATCAAAATTGAGCGAAATCATTCTATACAATAAAATATATTCGGTTTAATTAAATGTATTGATTCTACATAGTGGTGGTGTCGAAGTACATTTAGCTACGACCGCGCTTTGCTCAAGCGATGCGATAACGTCTGTACTTATCACGGTAAATAAATTTAAAAAATGGATGAAATCAGATTACAGGAGCTGATGATATTTGTGCAGACGAATAGCAAAGAGGACACGAAGGCTTCCTGGTGCATCATAAATCTTTACACAGCACAAAACGTCATTATTAATGGTCCATGTGTCTTTTATGCTGCCGATATAATTGAGGTGACTGAAATGCTAATTGCACAGTAGAGAACAGAAGCACCGAGGCGTGTGTCTTTTTTCCAGATACATCAAATCTTCCGTATGTAATAAGCAGTCGTCATTTCTGGCAGCTGTAAAAGTTGCTCATCGAGTGTCGCAGTTACGAGAAACTTGTGGCTATACATTAAATTCTGCACCTTTCAGAGTTATCACAATTTGGGCAAGAAAAAGAAGTCGTTAGCCCATGACAAAAATAGCAGATGGAAGTTTTTACGAAAGTGTCGTTGTATAGTGAGCTAGAATAAGCCGATTAATGTAATCATTTAGCACATCGCCACTAAATCGTCGGATAAGATAAGTATGCCATTTAAGAGCCTATTTCACGAGAATTGATATTTTTAAGTAAAGAATTTGTGCGATGAAGAAATGAAAATATACACCTGGCAGCGCGAGCTGTAGAAATCACGAATAATTTATTGATTCCCATCGTTAAAATCACAACAAAGTAATCAAAATCTATCGTGAATCGCTTATCACACTTAACGTGTTTGTTTAGGCGCAACTATTCTTGTAAAATCTGAATATAGAAGTTTGTCGGACGTTAATGCGTTCTTTATTTGGAATTTACAAGGACTTTGGTAGACAGTAGATACGTCCTATCAGCAATCGACATGACCATTTACGAAATTTGTCTCGATAGACACAAAATTGTGTAAAATATTTCGAAAAATTAAAACCATATATTTTTAGGTCTGTTTCAAAATATGTGTACATTCTAATAATTATCACGTAGATCTTTACTACTCCATGTTGTTAATGAGACGATAAACCAGTTATAAAGAATATATAAAAAAAACTAATTGTCGAATTTATTTGGTTGCGTCATCAGACGCTAATATAGTTTTTGTGCTAGGTCAGTGCCTGAACATTCAGCAAGATTAGATATAATGTAATCCTATTAAAATACGAAGTAGCATTGAATGGCCCAAATGGCGATCAAATGAGACCTTGGCCAATTCTATAGTTGCTAAGTTGGTCATTATTGTGATATACGCCTGCAACGGCTACTGATAGTCGATAAGATAAGGTGAAGTTATGGCGCATCATAAGTAAGCCGTACAGTGAATAGATTATATGCAAAATTGTTAAGACCAAAACATAGCTTCGCATTTTGTGGCAGGAATAGTGCCAGAATGGTATTTCGCGCATCCCTCATCGCTATACACATGTTAGGTATTAATAAGATTTATCTGTAGCCACGTGTGGCCTGCTTTGTGCTCGCCTTGACCAATGACAGTTATATAACCTAATGAAATGTCAAGGTTTACTTCAAGCACGCCCACCTAACGCTCGAAGTATACGGATAAGCTTAAAAGTTGCGATCTGAAAATGAAAGATCGACAAAAAAAATAATTTAACAAGACTTTCGAAGCGATCTCGAGGTATTTCTCTTTTTGTCTCATTCTTTTTTATCGATATACCGACAGAGATATCATATATTGCCATTTTTCTTTTCTTTACTTACTACGTATATCTTCCTTTGCACGCATTATCAAATTGCATTTCTCCTTGAGTAATGCTGCCTGAAATAGTCTTTGTAAGGCGCGACGTGGCACGAAAATGTCCCTATGTCATACAACAGGGCACATTTATCCATCGCATTTACAAAATGGAGCGGATGTCAACACTTCACTTAATGTACGCAAGAAAGTATGCAGCAGAAGGGTTAATTACCAGTCTCGAATACCGCATGTGGTCAGAGTTAAATCATTTAACTCATAGTTCGGTAATGCCGTCGTCAGGATCCACGCAACTCTAGCCCGATAAAGACTTGCATTACGTCATCTTTTACAATACATCAATATTAGAATGTCGGCCATAGTCAAACTTAGATAGGCGATATTTCTGCGCACTGCGCGCGCCTATTGTTTCGCTATCGATAAGGCTGATATGATGGACCAGCGTGGATCGATCATATGGTAAAATAGACTGGTATTGTGGTCTTATTGGAGGCTTTAGCCCTAATCAACTACTCCTTATTTAGAAATTAGGCATGACTCGAATTATCTATCGGTGAATGGACCATAGAACAATCCGTCAGCGAGCGTATATACCTACGAGACACTCTTTTTCTATTCACGAAGTGTTTCGATAAAGCTACGCAGCATATAAATTGAACATGTACGTCTTTGATTCTCTTAATTACGGCAAAGAGATCAATGAATCAAAACAAAGAACCAATCGCGCGATCGATTCAGTCCAAATTAACGCTATTGTTAAAAATTAATTACATATTTCATAATTGTTGGATCTGCATGTAACGATGGATACAACTATAAATTGATATTATAAAAAGATAACCCAAAATAATAGGCGGAATAAATACAAAGTGGTTCAGAATCCGTAATGGTGATCGAAACGGGGACCCGAAGCCAATACATTATATCGTATAACTTTTAATAACTATAAACAAAATTTGGTGCGGAAAAGAGTCTTTATAACAAATAAATTAATCAAGTTAAAAAGTTACGTTGGAAAACGGTAGGTAAAACGTAAGCCTTACTATCTGTGTTGGCTGATTCGCCTCTCCTGAAGTGAGAGAATACCATTTAGATGTGTGCCGCATTCTGAAATTCAAAATCCTATTTCTTGAATCTACAATTGAGATTTCGACTGCGATTCATCTATCGTGGTGACGTCAAACCGCGATCCCAGGTCTTTTACAATCTTGATCCAATTTATTCACGCATAAATATTTTACACCGCCATCCACGGTCCGAGATCAATACACGACGTATATAAACGTGCCTGGTGGACCATATTGTAAAACATTATCATCATAATTTTCGAAGATATATGCCACGTGGCAGCTGATACGGAGACACAGATACTTAAACGATAGTTATATTATTATAAAATTTGGTATATTATCTCTGGACGACATGAGTAGATAACCTTCGCGTAGATTTTCTTTAGCGCCCAGCATTTTACAAGAATTGTCGCACGCTATATTTAATTCGAACTCATGGATTGCTTGCATAAATGAGTCAAAACACAGACAGCAGAATTCCATATTGCTATCGGGCGCAAACACGTTGGATGATTTAGATACGTTTCGGGACGACTAAGTAATCAGAATGAAATTAGATGAAGCACCTGCATTGGATTATACGACATTGCAGTTATTATTACATTATAGCATCTCATATAGCAGCTATAGAACCAATGGGTTTACGTAAAGTTTTTTCTCGATTGACCTCAGTCATACCTTAATATATTTAAAGCTTCAATACTGACAACCACGATCAGTGAACGTAAGTATCCACTCAGAAAAAGAAAATTGGAGATCTCGCTTGTTGATCGATCGATATTCTTCCGTGTATACTTGACTGCACTAATCTAGTCGTATATTTACGCGGTATAAATACTGATTAATTGAGCTGTCTCGTGATCGCATATATCCGAGACCTTTCTATCAATCTAGAAAATCTATCTATAGTGATTTTTCCTCCGCGAATTTTAAATTGTGTACTTTTCTAGCATTCAACTTCGTTAACTTCTTTCCTATTACAGTTCTTAAAATATCAGACCATCATCCACTCTGTCGGCAAGATCGGTCTTGTAATATGATAAACATCATTTTCTTGTAATAAATGCCAATTACAGCTTTACGTCGCTTGTAAAAAGAACTTATTATACCTAACCAAAAAATATAAAGGCCAGGTATCTTGAGCACCTGATCACGTACTCTTAGTCGTAAAAATTAGAATAAGCTATGCGTAAAGGAGGTAGACGCGTGTTGTACTTCGAAAGATATCGTTAAAAATTGTGTGGTTACCGAAAATATTACTGTAAACCTATCAATGCCGTTCGCGGAATATTCGATTAGTTACTATCGGTTATTGGAAAATGTCCCTTCCGAATTGTATCTTAATATATGGCGTACATTAGCCATATGTCGAAACCTTGTGCCTCGTAAGCAATATTTCAGATAGAATTTTTCGATTACCTGATAATGAGGATGCCAGTGAATGTTGGGTGTGCCTATAAATTATGTGCTTAATTACAATACATCAAAAATAATAAACGGTGTCATTAAGACAATCCCTACTAAATTTGAAGGTCTAATTTCTGTCGATGCGTTCGCGTAATCTTGTCGAGTTCATACTATGTCACCACGTCTTAATAACAAAAGACTATCCTTAGGAAAGAGAACGTGGCTGATCTCATACTTATATGCTTCTGCGCTAGGTATTGATTAATCTTTCGTCAAGTGATTGACGTAAAAACAACACGTTATTGCATTCTTTTCAACCCAATTTTGCATTAAGGCGCTACTACGCGCGATCGTCTTACCACCAGACATATGGGGCTTATACCAATTTACTTATGTACAATCTACTTCCACAGTAAATTTTCGATGTTATACTCATTAGATCGGTCACATATATTCTTAATCTCTCTTGAATATTATTGACTTGAATGCTCCTTTCATTATATAATACATCACCCGGATAGAAGTATGCCATCGTCGTGTTATGATATTATACCCCTTGTCCTGTAATTTATATTTAGGCCCAAAAGGTTTGTATGTTAAGTCTATATACGCTTAATAATTTTTGCGGATTCATCTTTAATTATTTGTCGATCGCTTCTTTTCTTTGTTCGGGGTCTAAAACGAAGACACTCCTAGGCCCCAAATATAGAAAGGAGGAGATTGTGCATCTTGTTTGTATATTATACCACTAAGCAAGGGGCAAATTTATTAGTTGCGCATCGTCGAACATCGGCATATTGCACCTAAGACATCAAATTATCAATTAATTGTGCATCCGACTTTTGCCAGTAAAGTTATTTATAAGACTGTCCTCTAATACTATCGGGTAAACCGGAGCTATAAGGACCGGTACCGATCTATTAGTGTACATCAGATTACATTACAAATTCTGCTTTACCACAGCCCTATGATATTCCGACGCCTGAAGAATAGAGGACAGGTGTTTTCGAAACAGCAAATTCGTGAGCTTACTTCACCAGATAAGTGCTGAAAGGAACAATATCTTTCGACTTGGGACAACAAGAACACGTGGCCGCCTTTATAACGCTTCGAATGCTTTCGGCTTGGTCTGCTCCAAAGTGAAGTATCACACATTAGTGCTTCCAATTATGCAAAACTTAGGTTGTTGGAGATATTTAAACACCAAATGACATAAAAAATGGATGCATCTTAAATAGAGAAAAATCCGCTAGATATGAAAATAAATAAAAAAAGGACCCGCTATTCACCACTCAATTTTCGCTAACCATCACTCACCCCCCTCCTTTAATCAAGGAACTTCATACTTTAACTCGCGCTTTGAATGGAGAAATGTAAATTGATAAAGAAATTTTGATTAAACGTAAATTTAACGCGAATCTAAATCCTCGTTAAATAGGTGCGCGTGCTTTTCAAGCTCATCCGGTCTTGCTTAACATTGTATACATCTCGGAAGGTAATTGCTATCCCACGGCGGCGCATTGTAGCCACTATTCGGGAAGGTTTCTGGTGATCAACTGCAGCTTGAATCACTGATTTGCGTTGCTCTTCAGATAGCGCGAGTCCTTGAGGACGAACAGATTGGTCGGTAAAGGATCCGTGATTGTGATCGTGGGTGCCAACTTGAACTTCCCAGTAATTTTCTCGTTCAACTCGGCGAACAGAACATTTGAACATACATCCTGTCCCACTTCGGGACCTAACACGCTTGCGTTTGTTAAATGCGGCAGCTGCTGTCACTTTTGGTGCGCATGAACACTGCAAAGTAACAGCTTTAATGTCGCCTTCTTTCTTATTCCCGACTCGCCTAGTGTGCAGAACAGTCATAATATAGCCTTCATCAGCAAAAAGTGAGTTAAGAGCAGCCCGCGCATTTTCTAGACTAGCATAGCTGGTGTTGAAATGTTCATGGTAACGATCCATGCCGGCGACGCGAGCGGTGTTTCGAATGTCGATGGCTGTGCAGCTAAAAAGGAATCATTAATACTGAGTAAGAGCGGTATCACTGTTTTTAATTCTTATTAAATTGACTAATCACAATGTATTTTAATTTGGGGTGAGTGGTGGTTAGCAAAAAGTGAGTGGTGAATAGCGGCTCCCTAAAAAAAGTCGATAACCAAAAAAATATAAGTAATGCACCCAATAGCCGAAAAAAAGAGAAAAGGCACCAGCGATGTGTATGGAATGCGCGTGAGCATATGTATGAGCCTTCGAAAACGGCTTAATAAAAGAAGTATGGTATTTTTGTTTAAATACAAATCCGTAGTGAATGGATAGAGAGTGCTCACGCGACGAGTGCCGGGCGTCGGATCGGCCGTTGAGCGTCCGTTCATCAATCTGCATGTACTTTGAGACTGATGAAAGCTGATGGCACGCAAAATCGACCAGGTAGCATACGTAACATCTGCAAATTATTTAGTATGTACCGAGCAATCGGCCTCGTCTCGAATTAGTAGTATGTGTTTCCACGGTTCGCAGCCAGTAGATGTGGACGCTTGTTGTTGCTCATATGTCTGTGGCACGGTATGTGTGGACGCTAGTGTTGCTCTCGTATTTGTGGCACGACAGGCGCTCGTTGTACGAACAATATTTTGCTATTCGTTTCGTAATGGTCGTAAAAGAAGCAAAAGCTTGCAATTACTACCACGCAGACGCAACACTTATTGTTTGGCGACTCTGTAGTTCGGGCAATCGATAAAATTGTGCAAACCAGTCAGCAACGATACGTTTTGTATAAATGCCATAAACCGCATCCACAAGACTTGTCAATGACAAGTGTGCATCTGTATAATTAATGTTTTTCTTCACAGACGCTTTCCTACGTGCGGAAGGTCTCTTACGTTTTGTTGGTAGGGCTAATTACGTTTATGTCCGGCATGATGGCAGTCTTGGTGATCAAAATAGTGGCAGATGATTAGATGCAATAGCACCAACATATATTTGCTGGTTCTTTAATAATATGTCTGCTCTTGTTGCTTGTCTGTATGCCATCTCGAGCTGCCTGGGTCGTGCCTTTCACATCCAACACAGCACTGTCTACGCCCTCCAGTAACACCCACTTGGCGGCTGGAATGCGGTTCACTTTGATGTTGTATCGTCCCTGGGCGATACAAACGCCTCCAGCCGTCTTTGTGCACATGTTCTAGTCACTTCAGCACTATATGCCTCTCCCAGGATCTTGACATCCTTGTTTTCGCGAACCTCGCCAGAGTACACGCGACCGAAAGCACTGAACGTGGTGCCATCAGGAGACGAGTGCATTTTGCGATTTTACCATCAACGGCGCCTTCGGGTCGCAAGACTGGATACCTCGCACGATATGCAATTCAGAAGACTAATTGCCGGTATAAATGTGCTCGAATTTGGTCTGCGCGGTCGCAAGCGGTGAATGCACGTGAGCCACGATCGTATCTGCAAAGCCAGACGTTACGTTGCCAACAAAAACTGCCAAGCGCAAACTTGAGTATCGGTCGCTGGTTCAGATTCTTTCCCTCTTTTCTCAACCGTATTTCCACGGCCCGTAGTGATGCAGCGAGCTGTTTTAGAATACCGTTAAGCACCTTCGAGTACATTTTGTACAGTGGCTCCAGTAAAACTGGATAAAAGACCTCAATGCGCCAGGATAGGGCTACAAGCACGCCACCAATCGACAGAACAAACACAACGCAAAAGCACAACAACTCAGCGGCCCGTCCTGCGAACGTCAGATAGCGTCAACTATACCGACTTCTTCGTAAACGTCCTCGTCTGCGGATTGTAGTACTTGTCTCCCCAAAACTGCGCTGCCAAAGTCGCTGATGGAACACCAGGGTACATCTCGGCATAAATCTGTGCAAACGACTCAAGCGTAAAGCTCCATCCGTGTTACCCCGAGGCAAAGCACGCGTTGCCCAGTTCTGTCGATAGCTGCTGCTTCTTCTGGTACGCCGATGTCTGTGCGCGTCAATAATTGCAATCACTTCGACAATCATGTGCAGCAACTTGAAGTACGCATCAGCAGGTGGCAATGTGGGTCTGATGATCAACCGATCCACCTTGTTCAGCACCAACACGATTGCCACCTAAGCTCGCAACGCGGCTCCCAACGCGCGTTCCGCCTTTATAAAGCATTGACAATTTAGACAGCAGTAACACAGCAATAACACCGTCCAATGTAGGAGCAATGACGTCAGCACACTCGACAGAAACAGCATCACGGCTCCCGCGTTCACAGTTTATCATCACGTCTTCAATAGCGTCCACGATCAGCCCACTCCATCATCGATCTGTAGCGCAGCTTTTGTCTTGACTAGGATACTCACGTGGCCAGGACAGTCTATGACGTTCAGCAGGTCATGCTTGTCCCGCGACGTCGCTGCACGAGCGACACGGGCGTGCTCTTGATACTGACGTGGCACTCCTAGCATGACGAAAATTGTCATTGTCAGTGAAAGGTTCATTCATGTCTCCGTCCTCGACTTGCAATGTCCAAGTGCATTCAAGTTGACGTGCGAGTAGTGGACGCTAACGTGGATGAAACGATATCACCACCGGATGGCAGTTTCTCTGACCCCCTTGACCAACAGAGAGGATCGGCTGTCGGATGATGGAACGGCAACTTCTGTTCAAGTTTCCAAACGTGCACAGACCCGTCATGAGCGCCCGACATAAGCTAAAATGAGCCGGAACAGCAAACTGCGAGACACGTGTTACTCGCCTCGTGGGCTCGCGGGAGCTCAAAGACCTCTGTACCATCTTTCTCGTGCAGCTTTAAAACACAATCGATCCAGCACTAGTGCCGCCTACGCCATAGTCACCATCGCTGTCGAAGTACTGGACTGGACCTGCTGTGTGAAGCTCCATGCTCCATAGCTTTTCACCGTGGAGATTGCACTAAAACACCTCGCTTCGCATTGTGATGCATACGCACGACCTGTAGTCGTTGCCAAACGAAACTGACAAGATCCCGGATGGACACTCTTCCGAGCTTAGTTGAGCATGGCTGTACAGTACCGCTGCTTCAAGATTGAATACGTAGACGTCCCCATTTCGAGTTCCTGCTGCACCGAATTGCTCATTGCTGTTGACAGCCAAGCACCAGACGGACTCTCTAAAGTCTAGAAAGGTTCAAATCGGGGTGACGTTGATGTCACTTGCCGTATAACTCCAGATTCGGATACTCGAGTCCCACGAACTTGTCAAGAAACGACGTTGTAGGACGCGTATGGCTGAGATGCCGTCCGATGCGCGACTACCGTGCCCAGCACTTGCCCCGTTCTGGCCGAGACCATGTGCACGGCGTTAACCCATGACCCACATAGCACGACACTTTCATCAGGGGACACATCACAGCATGAAAGCGCAAACTTGCCAGACACACTGTGGAACGGCGTCACACCTTTGGTCGAAGGCATCTTCAGTGAGCTGTCCTTGCTGGTCGTGAATACAAAAGAGCCGTCTCTGGAAAGAACGGTGCTCGTGACTTCCCCTTTGTGCAACCGGCTCGCTGATCTTTGTTTCCAGCCCCACGATAAGGACAGACTGTGTTTTGTTCGTAGTCTGGATTTCCACTTCTTACGTGCTTTGCCTGATCTCATACTTCCTCGCAAACGGGCGGAGACCCCTTCCATAGTGATTGGAAAGCACTGTAAGGAGGTCTCCGAACAAATGAGGCTGTACTGGTGCCAACAACTTTGACGATCGTAAACTGGCAACGAGCTTTCGTCCGCTCCACCTTCAGACTCAGTGTATTCCTCCAATGCAGTTCGTGTGCCTTCGTGCCAATGCTGAAAACGAGACTTGGCCAACATATCGAGAAAAATGAAATTTGCGTACGTACGCCAATTTTCACGTGCTGCAGCGTAATAAGGCACTTGGCGGGCAGTTTGTCGCTGCCAAAGAACAAAGCGCAACTGCTGTTCTGTTGTGCATTGCGCCCAATTGGTACGTCACCTATGCTGCCAGTACTTTTGTAAATGTACGGGTGGTCAATGCCTCGTGTCCGCATGGCAACAACTTGTTGGGTCTTGGACGTCAAGTATACCACCGGTTTAGTCTCTGTAGACCCATTGCTATTGGATATGTCTGAGTGAGTTCGAATCGGTCCGAAACATTCGGTCATGGGTTTAAAATCCATGGAGCGAAAAAGGAACCGCAAAATGGGTACCTGTAAGTCGTGAGGCACGAAAAAAGTCCCCGCGTACAAACTTTGAGCCTGCCGGGCACTTCCTTTGGTGTAGTGGCCCATGGCTCGAGATACCAACGCGCGCAATGGTCCTGCAAGCCATCCAAGCAGCAAGATTAGCAACGAGAGGTGCCACGTCGAATCCCATAGTTTATGATCATACTGGAAAGTGTCCAGCGTACGTCCAAAAACCATTCACCGTCTTCTAGCAGCAGGAGAGAAAAACGCGTTGCCTGGACAGTCTTCGTGCTGCGACGGCGATTCGACATGTCGGGAGGTCGCTGGTGCTCTCAGAAAGAGCTACTGGACAACCTACGATCGACTTCAAGGCTCCCACGCTGCGTAACTTGTCGATAATGATGTTTAGCTCGCCGGCTCTACATGATTTCAATAACCTAATATATGTTGCAATCGATGACAAAAAGTGCAGCTATTCGTGACAGGTACGAGATCTACAATGTATCTTATCAATATTGGCTATGAAATGAGTCACTCAACCATGTAAAAAGAGGATATCACAACGATTCATTGATCGTAATAACCAAGTTCCATGCTAGCCAGCGCACTTACCCGCATACAAAAGCCCTTGTTCATGTGACAACAAGTTAACACATTTCGTCCCTCTCGGCTTCACGTTGCGCCAATTTCGTATGCGATCGTGCGTATATATCCGTGTTATGCTTCCTCCGGATTCATCTTCTATAGACTTGGAAGCAGCTATTGCGCCGTCTCTGACACTAATTAGCACATGCGTTCCGAGTTCTTGCAGACTGACATATAACACGGATCTTCGTAGATGAATACATTGCTGTCCGAAACTGTATGAGATGATGATTACTCTGACTACTCCGCTCAGCTATTCCCCGTCACAAGGTGCACTGCCGCCAGCTCCTTCTTCAAGTTGCACACAACTTGGCACACTAGCTCTTTCTTGCAGACGTCGCAGACAACAACGGCGCGCAGTATCAGTATAGCATCCCCGATGTCTACAATATCATCTGCCTTGGACTCGTACTTGTTTCCGGCGTTTTCCAGTATGGTGGCATCTCAGTCTTACAACACAGAGAGACAACGCGATACCTGGGGTACGAAGTGGGGACAGGGGCATTATTCGATCGAAACTGGGCGCTTCGGCTTCAGAAAATCCGTCGGCGGCTTCTCACTGCAGCGAAAGTAGCGACTAGTGTGCAACATCGTGTCCTCATTCTTAACGCGATCATTTTACCGGCTATCCTGTTCACCGCGGCCGTCTTCGATGTGCCGAGCTGGGCGAGAACGGAGATATCTCGGCTGTACCGCCAATTCCTGTGGGCGCACGCTTCTATGCCTGCCGTACGTCGGCACAAAATTAACCCGGGTCTCCTCTTTACGCCCCAGAAGGCAGGCGGGGTTGGTCTGGCCTCGTTCGAAGTAGCCGTCAAAACTCAGCGGACGAAGCACGCGTTGCGTTGGCTAACGCAGCCGCATGACAAATATTTTACAGCATGGCGGCGCTGGACATATAGCGTGGGAGGTTCCACATCGGCTCTCGTCCCGGCGCTCCATCCGTCTGCTTCAACAACGTTTGACATCAGGCGAGGACCTGGTCGTTCCTCTCTGGCGCAGGATCTCGAACGGCTCCTAGCACCCTCTCCTGAACAAGTGCTGTCGATTCGGGCCAGATTGGACGCGCATCACGCTCGTATGTCTGTAGGGGCGAGCAGTCAGTGGGACGGTGACGAATGGTTAATTTCATACCATCAAACGTTTCCTGACCATCCCGCTGTTTCTGATCACCGGATGGATACATTAGCCGCTTTCTGGGGCCGCTTTCACTGGGATGGCAATCCTTGGATTCAAGGGCCAGACGGCAAGCCCCTAGAGCGGGCCAAATATGCCCGGATACCTCCATGTTCACTGCGCAGTCTGTGCATTCGGCGACTGGGGTCACATGAATTTCAATTTACGTTCCCGTCTCTCGGCGGTACTCCGTCTCGGCATATGCATTGTAAATTACAACGTTGGGCGACTTCGATCCTGCTCTCGTCACCCCACCTTGCTGTCGGTGCGGGACCGGTAGAGCCCGGGCTCGTCTTACGTCATCCACCGCCGTTTCGGCGCGCTTATAAATGGTCCCGGGTACGAGCTGATTTAATTGTCGGGTCATGTCGGGACCCTGTCGAGTCCGCGAACTCGGCGATTCGCCTCCGCCAAGATGTCAATGGAATCCATTGGTCGATTGACGGGAATTTACCAGAATTAAGGGGGTCGCCTGAGCAAGTGTCTAACTACTGGGAGCATTCGCACCATCGTACCTTGGTGTTTCATGCCCACCCGGAGCTTCACCGTTTCCCTTGGAGTGTGCCAGAGACGGTGGCCAATGTAGATGTGTGGACAACGCTTATGAAGCAAGCGTTTCACGTTCATAAACGCCTTCTGCACCCTGGCCTCCAGTCCTGGTTGAAGGCCTATGACGCGCAGGCGGTATCGAATAGTTGGCAGTCAGCTGCATCAAATCAAACGCCTTCCCAAGTTTGGAAACACGCAAACGGGCTAACGGAGTATCAAGTCTGGACATGCTATCGTATCGCGACAAAGCAGCTAAATCTATACCATGCCGGTCGCACGCTGGACAACAGTTGTCGTACGGTGCTGCACTGCCGGGGACGCAAAGAGACAGCGGCGCACATTTTCTGGGAGTGCCCAATCGCGCGAGCGTGTTGGTGTCTCTTGATAGGACACTGGACCGGTGGGGGTGCGACGAACGCAGTTCTTTCCACCTTCTTTCAGCACTGCGCCAATCGCAAAGCCCCGCCCATTCCACGTCAGCTGAGTTTGCGGTTGCAAAGCCGTTTTCAAGATGACTCTGACGCCGCAGCAACAGAATTCGAACGGATCTGGTTCATATTAAGCTCCATCTGCCAAGAACATTTGTGGACCGAGCGGAACTCGGCGGTCTTTAGAGGAGCCGTGACTACTCCATCCGCAAGTGTCCAAAGGTACTGGACACGCGGTGTTCGCCAGCTACGGGCAATTGCAATACGCGAGCATCGAGCCGCGGCTACGGCCGTACGAGGGGCCCGACTTCATGCCTGTCTTGAACTACTGATTCAAGAGCCCCGTGGACACCCGCCCTACGCGGGTGTCAGCCACGATCCGCTGCCGCGACCGGCGCTCATATCCTGGCTCAGGATTTTTCAGACCTCTTGTCCACATTAAATATGTCAATAGATGATCATGAAACTCCTCCTCCTTGTTTCCGGCGTTTCAATGGCAATCAGTGACTCGAAACGTAGCGGAACGACCTTATCAAGCGGAGCCTTGTAGTCACTCTTCGAATTCCGGAGTGTGAAATGCGCTATCTGGCTCCTGCTTGTTTTCGTGAAGAAACTGTCATGCAAAAGAAGTGAGCGAGAGATTCTCGCATTCGATTCATGACTGTCGTGACGGTCAGCTGCAGCTGCCAAACCCGCCCGCTCTATCGATCTGTTGGCCAAGATTCTTTCACCAATCCTGGCGCACATTCGCAGCAACAACCGTCTTTATCTGTCTTTGACCGAAAAAATGGAAGCGGACTAAGCTTTTGCAGATAACGGTCAAAACTCGGAACAAATGTAGCAATCACGTCCATAAGACCAAGGGTTCTACAATCGATTCATTTGCGTCATGAGACTCGCATCTTCTTCGCAGGTCACTCGGCCATAGAGCCTTATGTACATGGTAATCGAAAATAGACAGATAGAGCACATGACAAGATGTCGTTGTCATGATCACATCTGAGAGTATAGTAACTACAGCTTAGACAATTGTACAGCTCAGCCAATGCAATTGAACTTTTAGGGTCAGACCTCAGTTGTCGATGTAGAGCTTTGTCAGACATTTTGGCATTTGTTACGAGTGGAGCCAACTCACTGTCGACGTGGACTCTTAAAAAGCATCGTATCAGCAGCTATGAACTGTTGGAAACAACAGTCATTGCTGCATGACGGAGTCAGTGTCTTAGCACCCCACGATGATGAAGCGCTTCATGGGAGGTAAGGAAAGGTCACTTGGTTCAAACAGTGGCATTTTGTCGGTAATCGTCCCCTAGAACAAGCAAGTCTGAACACCCCTTACTCCTGTGCTACTCACACGGCGTCGGCATGCTCGATTTGAGAGCACCGTATATTCACGGACAGAAAGACCGCCCTCCGAGTCTTTGAGAACACGAGCGCATGCGTCGCCGTCAGTTGGTAAGAAACATATGAAGTACTACTACGCAGTGATACCAATCAGATTGGGTCTTGCTAGCAGCAGCTGTAGACGAGACACTAAAACGGCAACACCTGACTCGTACTAAGGCTCAACGAAGCCATATCCTTTGCTGCCGTTTACTGTGACTAAATGTATTTCACTGCTCATCGCCGAAGTCGTGTTGGCGTATCGTTCTACAGAGGCAAGCTAGCTAGTCCCACAAGCACTTCAACAGCGGGTGTCTTTTCGGCTATCCCCTTCATGCGCATGGAATAGGCTTTATGCGTTGTTTGTGGCTTGATATAGTTGGGAAAAGAACGAGTATCCATTCAGGTGTTCGTGCGGTAGTCTTCGATATGTTGTCATGTTAGCAGAAGGTTTTGCTTTACCGCATTTCCCGATGGGTCAATTTCAGAATAGCTGCACCCGTTGTGCTGAATATGTTTTGGCTCAACGGTGTGAAACTTCCAGTGTTTGACAGGACATTGGGTGACGACGGCCAAGTTGTACACAAGGTTGCGCTGAAGATGAGTTGAGGAAGCGTGCGTGTGCACATTCCTTGCAATATGCTCAACAATTGCAAGCATACGTGTTTGGCTCTAAGCAAAGGCGCTCATGCGTGGTAAGGCAAGCTCCAGGAGGTGATGGTTTTGGCCTCTCACAGACAAAGAGAGATGACAATCGAGATATCAAACTGGATGTAAAGAGGATCGCATTGACGTCCAGACGCAGCTCCTAGCTCATTGACAAACGGTCCTGTGCGTTACCTAAATGTCATCTCAAAAGTCACTTACACTGACATCGCCCATCTCAAAGCACACGTATTGCATATCGATCTCGCAAACTTGTGTCACATTAAATTGATTTACAGAAGTCACCGTGACAACAACTTTTGCAAGTGGCCTTCTAGGAACCCATACTCTCTGCATCTTCTCGACCCAGTGCCGCAGCCCTCTTCCTAGCGATTTACGTCTGCGTATCAATCGCATCACGTGACGATAATGACGATGATAACGAAGAGATGATTTCCTCTTCATTCCCTGATGATGATGACGACGATGATGATGGGTGGTGATATCGCCGTGGAGTCGCTTGGCAGCGCAATGTCTGCCATTGCCGAAGTAGGTGCTCCGGCTATCGTCAAAGTTGCATAATGACCAGTGACGTGCCCGTTATACCGTTAGCAACGAGTGCCTGGTGTAACAGGTAGTTCTGGTGAGGATCCGTCGGGGCTTTGAAAATGGTTTTGGCGGGGCAATCCTTTGCAAAAGGCACGATGGACCACTTCAACTTTGCACCATTCCAGCACGCTCGAAACTTCTTCTTCTTAGCGTTAGTGCTAGTCACCCAGCGACCATGCTTGTTCATGAGCACGCTCGCTCCCTTCTCCGTAATGCTGGGCTCGTTGATTGCCCACGACCAGACGTAAGCGGCCATCTTGGCTACGTCGACGTTGTCCAGAGCAATGAGATTAATGTTCCAGCGCAAAAATTTGGGAATTGATTCAGCGTTCAAGAACACCGGCAGCTCTCGCGTAAATTTTCCAGTTGCAGACAGGGAGATGTAGCGAAGCTGCTCTCCCCACGTACGGATCCAGCTTGTGCCGCTGTAGACCGTCAGTCCGTCAATTTGTCGCTTTCTGTCAGGCATGTCATCAACGTGTTCGACCTTAAGATCCTGTGAGGTGCACATGTCATGCAACTTATAGGCACTCGCCGTCTTGGAGTTTGCCAGGGCCAACACTCGGTATCCTGCTTTGACAAACCCCTTGATGCTACCACCTGTCCACTCGTCTTTCGCAAGCTTATCAAGAGCTTTCGTTGGAACAAGCAAGTCACCGAACGTATCGATCAACAGAGTGTCCATCGCGCCCAGTTTGTCCAATCGCGTCATATCATGACCCGTGTCCATGTACACCACAACGAACTCTGTCGGGTGCGCCTTGATCCAAGCCTTGACTTCGTCCAAAGAGTCTTGCGTCATTGGCTGCTCCGAAGCCTTGATGCCAGAAATGGAAGGGAAACAGCCCAACAGCTCTGCGCCCCAGGAAAACACGCCATAGTTACCGAGCGTCTTGCCCAATGTCTCGATGGACTCAATTACAGTAGGCATCTTAAGAGCACCACAATGTCCATTGCGTACGTCGTTCAGGAAAAAGTGGACGTCAATCTCAACGAAACGGATGCCAATGTCGAGCTGGTCGGTCAAACTTAGCACTTGGTTGTTTGTCAGCAAGTATGACCACGGTTTGTCCGCATCCAGATTTTTGTTGAAAAGCTGATCACGATTTCCAAAGCCATCAGCTAAGGTAATAGCGCTGTTGTGCGAAGCAGGAAGCTGCGCGAGGCAAATCGGACCGCTGAACGCTAGATTGCGTTGGTAAGCTAGAGTCGACTCCAGCCAGTCCGGAACAATGACTGAGCCTCTGTCACACACGCGGCTGCACACCGACTTGTCTCCGCTGCACTTTTCTACAAAGGTGCAGTTCGTGTCGACCAAATTGTTCTTGCCCGGGTCGTTCGCACCAACGTGACGAAGCATTCCAAGATCGTCGGCCATACCCTTCGGGTTCTCGCACTTACCGACACGGCATCCCGCAGTCCCTGCAAGAGTGTCGACAAAAGCGCCATCCGGATCCTTGAACGAGACCATGCCGCTAAAGACGTCCCATACTGGGTCACCGACAACATTCCTGACGGAGCCTTGTATCGTCTGAATGAACGGCCGCATGTGGTGAACACAGCAGCCGAAATCGATGGTCGTTGCTGTCTTCTTGGACGCCGTGTCCGTATACGGGTTCCCCGACAAACCTGAGCATTCCTCACCGGCGCCAATGGTCATGAACGGCAGCACCATGTGCTGAAAAAAGTCAAAGCTCTTCACCGTGTACATACTCGTGTACGATTTAAAGATATGGAGTCCACAGGAATCGCGACCCTTTTTCGAGCAGAGCATTTGGTTAAAGCCATTGATGAGTCCGTTCACCAAGAAATGGCTCATACTCTTGTCGGGTGCGATGAAGATGCTCAGCAGGTCGATCAAGTCGCTGAATTCCGCGCAACACTTGTCGTCCTTTTGCAACACAGGCAGCAGTTTCGGGATGACTTTCCCTCCGCACGGTCCGAACGCGTCACTAAAGGCATCGCAGAGGTTGTCCATGGACTCGTCAGTGTGGCTGGCCATGTACTCGTAGACGAGTCGGGATATCTTGGTGGGCTTCGCCGTGATGTTCTTCAATAAAGCGGCAAAGTTGTGGAAATCCTCGTTCTTGACCACCTCGTAGATATCCAACATGCCACATCGGCTGAAGATGGTGCTTGCAAGGGCCTTACTGACGGTCCGCACGTTGTTGGCCACGCAAGTGTTGATGCCGTAGGCTGTTGGCAGGCTATCCACCAGAAACCCAAAGGTTTTATTCTTGGCTTGACACTCAATAGCCTGCACTTCACTCGACGAGATGGGGCACGTGAGAACAAAGAGACCAACGAAGACCGAGAGGGCCCATCGACGCAGGTTCATGTCTCTCTCTCACTTCTGCTGTTGTCAAACAGAGCAAAAGCTGTGGTCGTTCTGCAATGAACCAAATACTTACTTGCTCTGACAATGACTGACAAATGGTGTGCGATGGCTGGAAAATACGGTTGTGTTTGCGTTGACACTGCAGTGGTCCCATCGTCCTTTTGCAGCACATCTTTATAGACGGTGTCATATGGCTGCACGGAACAGCGACACGTTGCCGGCTATCCACCGCATTCAGATTCAGATTGGGCAAGACAGGTTGACTCTGTAGTCTGCTGTGAACGATTCTCGATCGAGCTTCGCCGTTACCATTTACAGAGCGCTTAAACGCAGGCACAAGTCTCTCTCTCTCTCTCTCTCGCTTCTCACCCCTCATGAATAGACTGAAGCTGCTGCTCTAGTGCCCGAGCTGCACTTTGTCCGCCGAGAGCTGGTCGACCTTCCCACAAGTACAAAGAAAAGGTCGATCTGGTCTGCACAAAGCCCGAGCAACGTTCCCCTCGACACGTTAACATCTGTGCGGTTTATAAAAAGGTCACATGCTGTCACAGATGTTGGCGGCTACGACTTTCTGTCGACGACCAGTCATCGTGTCGACTAGAACGAGAAGACCTTACCCCCCCTCCCCTCCGCCTCTCCGAAGGAGCACGTCCGTTGATGTGCTGTCAAACAGTGACTTGATGTTGTCATTGGTTCCGTCCACGTCGACGTGTACACGGAAAGCCTCACTACATGTGCCCTGTAAGGTACGGCAGACGTCGGCTACGAACCTAAGTTCATGTACTGTTTTGCCTTGTACACCATACTAGAATTAGCTAGGCTTGATCAGCAGCTTTCGGCGATAGAGACCCGTGTAAACACTGCTACAACGACTTGAATCAGCTTTGTACGGCTAGCTAGACTCAGGGAGAACAATGACTTTTGGTGCAAGACATACAACACCTCGCAATGCTACAAATTGACTTGGACAGCAGCTCAAGAAATGCATGTTGAGATGTGTCACCTTTTGGCAAGCGAATAATTTGCACGCCGCCTTTCGCACACGGCGTCATGTGGCAGCTCACGAGCGCTTAGCAAAGGCGTGTGATTTATCCTGGTACGGGAAGATATGATGTAGAGCGAAGAAAAGTACCAAGAAAGACACACTGTCTGGATCTGCTGCGAATAGCTGATCGGTGCTGTCAACAGGTCAAGATTCAGCGGACGAGTGTCCTTTCCAGAAGCCAAATGTTCAGCATTTGCATATGCTGCATCAGCATGAGTGCCAGCAGCAGATGTCACTAAACACCTGGAGGCCTGCCAATAACAGCTTGTGAGAATATCTGTAATGGGGCACTGTTGACTACGTACTGGTTGACCAGTACGGAGTATACTTTCACTGACGACAGTGGTCGACAGTGCCCTGCTAGGTGTTTTAAGGAAACACAGAGGAAGGAAAGGAGACAAAGTAGTCAGACTAGTCTCTCGGTAAAGGTAAAACTGTATTAATATAATTAAGTCCTATCACTCCTTGAATCTCTGTTGTCCTGACTTAATTATATTTATCTAACTAAACGTATGATGACGTCTACTCACCACCCATTGCGCGCGTCTAGCAGCGATTGGTGGGTTGATATCATCACAATATCAATCAATGAGTAGACCCTTCGGTCATCCCAACAATATCATCATCCTTTGTGATATTGTTGAAAGAACATTCGACGTAATATTCTTTATTGTCAAATTGTCACTATAAGGAAAGTGACAATAAAGAATATAAAGATGGATATTCTTTAAACAATATCACCAAAGTGGTGATATTGAAGGGTCGACCAAAGGGTCTGTTCATTGGTTGATATCGTGATGATATCAACCCACCAATCGCCGCAAGACGCGCGCAATGAGTGGTGACGAGACGTCACCATACATCCAGTTATATTAGTATAGTTAAACTAAGTCAAACAGAGAGACAGTAGTTTAAAGATTTAATTATATTAATATAACAGTTCTACTTTTACCCTACCTACGCTTCCTCGCTTGCCACGTGTACGTTCGTCGGGGCACCCAAAACCCTTGCGTTAAGTTACGCAAGGGTGTGCCCCGTTACACCTGGTAGCACTTTGTAGTCCTTCCAAGGATTAAATCATCCAACATGAACATGTTGGATGAAGAAGACACCTTTCACGCCACGCGTGAAAGGTTTACCCATTTGAGTGACATCGAATGGGGTGCGGTAGAACGAATGATTTCTACCGTAGGCGAACTCGTCGTTAGCGCCATGTTGGAGTCTCTAGACAGAGACCAACAACATGCCGCTATAGCCAAGTTCATCCAAAGTGAACTTGTCGCCGAAAGAAAAAAGTAGCCTTGCTTCACCAGCAAGGCTCTCAACAGGCCGAGCAGTTGAGAGAACTCGGTGCTCAACAGACGGAGCTGTTGAGACAGTAGCAATTCCATGCTGCTGTGGGCGGGACGGCGCATGCGCGTCGTCCTGAAGTCATGAAATTTGACATCTCCAAGTACAGTGGAGTCCCGGAGGACTCCCTGTTACTATGGTTTGTCGAACTCGACAGAGCCCTAAGGGCTCATCGCGTCGAAGATGAGCAAATGAAACTCACATTTGCTCATACCCACTTGGCAGGGCGTGCCAAAACTTAGTCCCTGGGGCTCGAGAGTAGCGACCCAAACGTGTTTAGGTCGCTAGATGAATTCAAGTCCCGGCTTAGACAAACGTTTAAGCCGCCACGGGCTGAGTTCAGGGCTCGTTCAGAGCTCCTGAAACTCAAGCAGGGTAAGCGTGATGTGCACGCTTACGCACAACATATACGACTCCTTGCGAGTAGTATAACTGCTAACCCAGTACATGAACACACGTTGATTATGGTGTTCATGAAAGGGCTCGCAGAAGGGCCCGTCAGGAGCCATCTGTTCCTCCTTGAGCTGAGTACGCTTGAAGAAGCGATATCAGCCGCGGAACAAGAAGACTTTAGCATGAGACAGGCTCATGCTAGCTCAAACTCTTATCGTCCACCGAGACGACAAGAGATCGGAGGTCCAGAACCAATGGACCTCTGCCATGTTGAGAACGAGAGACCTCGCTCTTCAAACAACAAGCGATTGCAGAGGTGCAATCGCTGTCAGAAGTTAGGGCACTACGCATACGAGTGTAGTGCTCCACGCCCAGTACCAAACAGTACTGATCGAAATGGACGACCATTCGCCAGAAAGGGCAATGGGCGTGGGCCCAGCGCTGTTGCGAAGCCGCAACAGCGAGACGGACCATCAAAAAAATGGTCGGGGTCAGTAGGGGCGGAGCGCCCTACTGATCCAGCAACCTCAAGATAATTTGCAAATCTCTTGACGAAAGTTGCTTCAGATACACAATCATTGTGTGTCTCTGCACCTGGTGATGACGTTTCGCTCATAACCTTGAAGTTGGAAGCGACAAATAATTTGTCTCTTTGTGCCCTAGTAGACTGTGGGGCGTCGAACAACTTTGTTCGTCGCCAGTCACTAGAGGGTCGTAGGCTCAAGTTCGTTGAGCGCGACATTCCCCTCACAAGGATGACGGTGCGCCTTGCAACAGGCGCATCGATAACCGTTGAGAAACGTGTAGTAGGAATCCACTACACGTTAGAGGGCGAACAGTACGATGATGACTTCATCGTGCTAGATCTGGATGACAAATTTGATGTCATCCTGGGATTACCTTGGCTCAGAAAGTACGAGCCAAGGGTGAGCTGGCAGCATCGATCCGTGAAGATGCCTGCTGCTTGTTCATCAGATAGCCATCTGATGAACGTCATGGAGCGTCCACAAGCGCGTGGGTGTACTACGAGTGAGTGCGATGGCCTCACTTGTGGTACGGTCGTTAGCACGACTGTACAAGAACACAATGTAGATGATCACTACATTGTGGAGAAAGCTCTCCCAGATCCTGTGGAAGTGTTTCCCAGGAGGTAATCGAGACACTGAATGTCTTGGTTAATGACGGATCAAGCGTAGGCGCTTATACGCTTGATCTGATTGTGCCTCCGAAGTTGAATTCGGAGATAACTCAGTTGCCAACGCTAGAACCGAAACGGTTCTTGCGTGGTCTGCATAGTGGCAAAGTCAAGCAGATCTGTGTACTCGTCGCGGAGGACGAGTACGTAACCAATATTCGATCGGCGACGGTGTTTACTGGGACCGAGAGGGTTCTCAGCAGTTCATCGATGGACGAAAGTGTCATCGATGAGAAGAATCGGATTGAGAGATATGAATCTCAATACTGGAAGTCGCTTCAGGCAAATCCTTTGTATAAAGATTTGATCGAATTCAAGGACGTGCTCCCTGAATCCGTACCTCGCGAGTTGCCTAAGGACAAAGGCACTCGACACGAGATCGAGCTCAAACAGGGCTCGAAGCACTGTGTCATGAAGCAGTGGCCACTGCCTCGTGAACAAGTGATAGCAATCGACAAGCTCTTTGCCGATCGCTTAGCAGCGGGCCATGTGAGGGAATCAACATCCCCTCACAGCTCTCCGACCTTCTGTGTGCGAAAGGCCACAGGAGGGTGGCGGATAGTGCACGCATTCAACAAATTGAATGCTGCAACGGTACCGGCTCAGACGCCGATACCGAGGAAGGACGTAATCATAGATGGTGTGTCAAAGAGTACCATCTTTTCGTCCATGGATCTGATGGACGGATTCTATCAGATCCTCATGCGTGAACGGGATGATCCGTACACAGCAGTGAGCACCCCCAGCGGTATGCTGTAGGAGTGGCTAGTGATGCCACAGGGGCTGAGTAATGCCCCTGCAATATTCAACAGATGTCTTACAAATCTGTTAAGACCGGTGTGGGATTTCGCACTGAGTTATTTCGATGATGTGTTCGTCCATAGCCGGGCTATGGATGGAAGGAGGGACGTTGAAGTCCACCGAACTCACGTCCGTAAGGTTCTTCAACTTATGCGCAAGCATAAGTTGTATGCCAACCTCAAAAAGTGTATATTTGCAGCCAGCGAAATACCACTTCTTGGGTGCATCATCGGCAAACACGGTGTACGCCCTGATCCCGAAAAGATCAAGGCGATCACCAACTGGCCAGTGCTAGCCGATGTCAAGGGACTTCGAAAGTTCCTTGGTTTAGCGGCGTACTTGCACATGTACTCGCGCAATTACGCCGAGATGACTGTTCATCTTTCTCGCTTGCTCAAGAAAAACGTGAAGTGGTTATAAAACGCTGACTGTCAGCGTTCCTTTGAAGGTATCAAAAAAACTTGATACAATCTCCCATCTTGGCGATTGAAGATCAGGACAGACCTTTTCATGTGGTCTGTGACACCAGCAATATTGCTATCGGATGTGCATTGATGCAGTATGACACAGACGGCGCAGAGCGCGTCGTCTGATATCAATCGCGTCAGCTGCAACCAGCTGAACGCAATTACCCAGTGCATGACAAGGAACTACTTGCCATAAAGTATGCACTGACTAAGTTCCGGGTCTGTCTCTTGAGAGATAGACCGTTTGTTGTCTACACGGACCATGCGTCACTACGCACGGCCGTAAACAGTCCACACCTCTCGCAAAGAATGGCGAGGTGGCTGTCTTTCTTCGCGGAGTATAACTTCTCCGTGGAGTATAAACCGGGACGACTCAATGTCGTCGCTGATGCGCTTTCGCGCCGGCCCGATTTCGAGCCGGACGCACAATCCAACAGTGAGGATAAGCCCACTGTTGCGACACTGTCAGTCAGTGTCCCGTCGTCAAGTTTACTTGACGACGTACGAAAGGCATACGCGGAAGATAAGGATCTTCTGCGATTGATGGATCATCTGTTGAATCCATCCAGTAAATCCATGAGGGATTTACCGGCTTTGTACCTATCCTCATCGGATCGGTATATTACACGCAACGGATTGCTGTACTATACAGCTGTTGCCGACGACACCCCTCGTGTCGTCGTACCCGCTCATCATGACTTGCGTTTGCGCATCATGTACGAGTGTCACGATGCCCCAACAAGCGGCCATCGTGGAAGGGAAAAGACTTACCTCACGGTAAGTCGTGACTTTTACTGGCCCCGCATGTATCAGTTTGTTTGCAAGTACATACGTGCTTGCGAGGTCTATCAACGAGTAAAGCCTAGCTCTTCATCCCGTGCACCGTTACAACCTCTGCTGGTCCCGGCAGAGTGATGGCAGTCCGTTTCAATGGACTTCGTCTTCGGGTTTCCCGAAGACGCTCACAAGAATAATGGTATTCTTGTGTTTGTTGACCGATTCAGCAAGATGGTACATCTTGCTGCTGTCCCTAAGTCGATCAAGGCTCAAGGTTGTGCTCGTGTCTTTCTAGACACGGTCTTCAGACTCCACGAATTACCCCGTGAACTCGTATCCGACCGTGAACCTCGGTTCACGGCGGCATTTTGGCAAACCGTGTTCCGTACTCTCGGAACACGATTGAAGATGTCCACTTCTGACCATCCAGAAACAGATGGTCAGACAGAACGTGCGAACCGTGTCCTCGAAGAAATTCTTCGTCGATACGTCCACTCCTTTTTACATTGAAGTGAGTGCTTGCCGATGGTTGAGTTTGCCATCAACGACTTCGTGCATGCGTCCACGACGCATACACCGTTCTTCGTGAATGGCTTACGCCACCCACGTATTCTCGACCTCATACAGAGTGCCTCTTGATTCAGGGGGGGGGCTCGCTCGAGCAAAATTTGTTTTGGCTCTTGCTCATCACGTGTCGACGCCAACGTCGTCACGTATGATGCCGATGTCGATCTGGTCGACATCGATGAAGAAACTCACCTCAATAATAGCGGCGACGCTATTACTGACCCGGATAATGACGACGATGCTGGTATATTTAGCATCGTCAACGATTATGTCAGCGAGGAAGAAGACAACCTCGCTGAAGAATAGAGCAATCTCTTAGCAGTGCGCACGAAGCGCACTGCCAGACAAAACAAAGAGTCAGCAGAGAACTTCTGGCTGACTCGAGAGGCGGTAGTCCGTTTCGCTCAGGACTCCATCGCAAATGCGGTGGACCGCCAGAAACGGAACGCAGACAAGAATGGAAGAGCAAATGTTCTTTCATTTAAGGTTAACGACCTAGTACTACTGTCTACGGTAAACTTACCTGGACATGCAGTCACTAGTGTCGGCAGTAGTAAACTACTGCCGAAGTACATTGGGCCATTTCGAGTGTTGCATCGCAAGGGCAATGCATACACGATCAAATTTCTACGTAGGATGCGCACGAATCCTACGTTTTACGTGGAGCGACTCAGACCGTACTGTCGGTACGAGGCCTCTTGCGAGAACGGAGATAACCGGCGCGCTCAAGAATCCCCAACATATTCTTGTGATCACGGACCAAACACTAAAGTTGGTCCTTCAGCGACGCGGTCTCGCGACGATCCGTCTCTAGCTCGTCGCGCAAACGATGCTTCTCGCGTTCACTCTTAAGCTGACCGAACGCGAATTCCGATCGGTCCTTCTCCCGATCGGATCGAAGACGTCGCACACCCGACAGCAAGGCGTGTCGACGATCATATTCGTGATCGACGTCCTCCCTCAGCTCGGTCAGGTAACGCTCGTGGTTACCCAAAGTCTCGTGCAGGCCCGGCGGCTGAGCCGGGCCTTGTCTTTCCACCGCCACCGGAACCACTGGTGGACTCCCACGGTGGTCAACGCTTTCTTGTGGAGCGTATCTTGAACCATTGTGGCGATTCAGAATCAAGGACGAGTTACCTCGTCCGGTGGCGTGGGTATCCACCCTCTTGGAACAGCTGGGAGCCCCGCTCTCAGCTGTTGATGGATGTTGAAGGTCTCGTCCGCCAGTATGACGAGACCCATCTGATGAGTCCTGTGGCCCATCGGTAAACACGCGCCCTAGGCGCTTGTAGACGGATTGCAAGTTTGCAATCGCGTCACGCATCTCAGCCGAGATGTGTGCCCTTCCCCAGGGCGAATCTAGGGAATACACATCCCTATGTGCACGTTGCGAGTTGTAGACACAGCTCGCACAAGGGTCACCCCAAGTGAGGCAAGGAATGCCTGTCTCACTCGATAAACAATGCAACCGGTACCTAGCACCGGTTGGCGTTCGCCTTTCGAACCTGAGGCGTGTCGCCTCAAGCTTCTTGAGCCACCCTTCTCGTCCAAAATTCTTTACGTCTTGGACGAAGGCGTTCCACGCTGTCAAAAGCGAGTTCTTGTCACGCTTTTGTTTGCCATTGTACCATCGATGCCTAAAGAAGGCATCGAGATAAAAGTATTCTTCAGCGCGAAAGTTTCTCGCGCTGGGTCCTAAACCATGAAGCTCAGTTGAATCGAATAATGGAACTCGATGGTGCTGGCTTGTCTCGTGAGACAGGCTATCGATGAGCTGGTCGGGCAAGTGCCACGGCTTGAGCTCACCACGCTTCAATGTGGTACCTGTTTCGGTACCACGGCTTACAGAATGACGATGGCTCTCGCCATCGTCATCACGCTCTTGCGGGGAAGCACGAGTTGATACTGATGAGGTATAGTAGTCCTAACCATAGAGTTCATCATCACTGCCGAACAGACTGTGATGCATTTCACGAGTCCGCTAGTTCGACAGTGCTCTTGACGAACGATGAGGCACTACCGGTGATCGGGATGCCTCTGGAACGTTGCGCGAGTCAGGCACGCCTGACTCTCCATAATTGATGACCTCATTGCCAATGTCATCATGTGCACGTGGTGCGATACCGCGTGCATCTGCAGCACCTTCTGCTGCAGACGGAGAACAAGCAGTAGACGACGAAGCGTCTGCCGCAGAGGCTGGCACAGCAGTAGGCTGTGTGGTCTTTGAATCACCTCGCATAGACATGTTAACTATGCGAGAAAGGTCAGGAGTGAATGGGTATGACCAAACAAGTGCTCCCTGTCCCACTGGTGTCCAACGGGTTTCCACTGATTATCGATAGTCACACGGTGACTATCAGATAAGGGAGGGGTGATGTAACTGTAACGGGGCACACCCTTGCGTAACTTAACGCAAGGGTTTTGGGTGCCCCGACGGACGTACACGTGGCAAGCGAGGAAGCGTAGGTAGGGTAAAAGTAGAACTGTTATATTAATATAATTAAATCTTTAAACTACTGTCTCTCTGTTTGACTTAGTTTAACTATACTAATATAACTGGATGTATGGTGACGTCTCGTCACCACTCATTGCGCGCGTCTTGCGGCGATTGGTGGGTTGATATCATCACGATATCAACCAATGAACAGACCCTTTGGTCGACCCTTCAATATCACCACTTTGGTGATATTGTTTTAAAGAATATCCATCTTTATATTCTTTATTGTCACTTTCCTTAAAGTGACAATTTCATGTAACGGGCTGCCCCGTTACATCACCCCCCCTTAACTGATAGTCACCGTGTGACTATCGAAAATATGGAGGCCACCCGTTGGCCACCATTGGGACAAGGAGCACTTGTTGGGTCCGTTCCATTCACTTTCCGCTTGACCTCGCATAGTTAACATGTCTATGCGAGGTGACTCAAGACCCACACAGCCCGGTGCTGTGCCAGCCTCTGCGGCAGACGATTCGTCGTCTGCTGCCCCTTCTTCGCCTGCAGCAACAGGTGTTGCAGGTGCACGCGGTATCACACCGCGTGCGCACGATGACTCAAATGTAGAGGTCATCTACTCTGGCGAGTCAGACGTGTCTGACTCGGGCAATGCTCCAGAGGCGTCTCGCTCACCGGCGACGCCTCAGTATTCGCCAAGACCACTGCCGAACGAACTGACTCGTGATTTGCATCACAGTCTGTTCGGCAGTGATGATGATGATGATAAGGGTGGTGAGGAATAGAATTCCTCACCACCACCGTCTCGTGCGTCTTCACACGAGCGTGATGACGATGGCGCGAGCCGTCGTCATTCTGTAAGCCGTGGTACCGAAACAGGTACCACTGTGAAGCGTGATGAATTGAAGCCGTGGCGTTTGCCCGAACGGCTCATCGATAGCCTGTCTCACGAGACAGGCCAGCACCATCGAATACCCTTATTCGATGCAACCGAGCTTCACGGCTTGAGCTCCAGCGCGAAGAACTTTCGCGCTGAGGAATACTTTTATCTCGATGCCTTCTTTAGGCATCGATGGTACAATGGCAAACAAAAGCGTGACAAGAACTCGCTTTTGACAGCGTGGAACGCCTTCGTCCAAAACGTAAAGAATTTTGGACGAGAAGGGTGGCTCAAGAAGCTTGAGGCGACACGCCTCAGGTTCGAAAGGCGAACGCCAACCGGTGCTAGGTACCGGTTGCATTGTTTATCGAGTGAGACAGGCATTCCTTGCCTCACATGGGGAGACCCTTGTGCGAGCTGTGTTGACAACTCGCAGCGTGCACATAGGGATGTGTATTCCCTAGATTCGCCCTGGGGAAGGGCACACATCTCGGCTGAGATGCGTGACGCGATTGCAAACTTTCAATCCGTCTACAAGCGCCTAGGGCGCGTGTTTACCGATGGGCCACAGGACTCATCAGATGGGTCTCGTCATACTGGCGGACGAGACCTTCAACATCCATCAACAGCTGAGAGCGGGGCTCCCAGCTGTTCCAAGAGGGTGGATACCCCCGCCACTGGACGAGGTAGCTCGTCCTTGATCCTGAATCGTCACGGTGATTCAAGATACGCTCCACTAGAAAGCGTTGATCACCGTGCGCATCCACCAAAGGATGTGGTGGAGGAGGAAAGACCTCCTCCAGATGATCCAGCTCACCATCTCGACCCTTACGAGATGGATCGCGCAATCGATGAATTGCGCGATGACTTGAAGCACGAGCGCGACCGGCGCTACGCTTTGACCGATACCGTGCGGAAGAACCGCAAGGGTCACGAGGCTGATCGGGCGAGGGATCGCGCCGATTATGCCACAGCGCAGCTTCAGGTCGAGCGGGATGTCCGCTCCCTATTCGGCGAGCTGGCGACAGCTCGCGGGGAGATATCTCGGTTGAGTTCCGAGGTATCATATCTGCGCGACCAGACGGATCGTCTGGAGCGCGAACGCAAGAACTTGATGTATGTTCTTGAACGTGGGGGATATCTTCATCGGAAGAAGAAGGCTCGTACCGACAGTACGACCTAAGCCTCCCCACGTAAAACGTAGGATGCGTGCGCATCCTACGTGGCAATTCGAGTGTGTATGCATTGCCCTTGCGATGCAACACTCGAAATGGCCCAATGTACTTCGGCAGTAGTTTACTACTGCCGACACTAGTGACTGCATGTCCAGGTAAGTTTACCGTAGACAGTAGTACTAGGTCGTTAACCTTAAATGAAAGAACATTTGCTCTTCCATTCTTGTCTGCGTTCCGTTTCTGACGGTCCACCGAATTTGCGATGGAGTCCTGAACGAAACGGACTACCGCTTCTCGAGTCAGCAGGAAGTTCTCTGCTGACTCTTTGTTTTGTCTGGCAGTGCGCTTCGTGCGCACTGCTAAGAGATTGCTCTATTCTTCAGCGAGGTTGTCTTCTTCCTCGCTGACATAATCGTTGACGATGCTAAATATACCAGCATCGTCGTCATCATCCGAATCAATAATAGCGTCGTCGCTATTATTGAGATGATCTTCTTCATCGATGTCGACTTGATCGACATCGGCATCATACGTGACGACGTTAACGTCGACACGTGATGAGCAAGAGCCAAAACAAATTTTGCTCGAGCGAGTCCCTCCCCCCTTATCCAAGAGTCACACTCTATAAGGGTGGGCACTCGTGGATGGCGTAAGCCATTCACGAAGAACGGTGTGTGCTGTGTGGAAGCATGCACCGAATTATTGGTGGGGAATTCCACCATGGGTAGGAATTCGCTCCAACTCGGAAACGAGTGGACATATCCTCGAAGGATCTCTTCGAGGACACGGTTCGCACGTTCCGTCTGACCATCTGTTTCTGGATGGTTGAGTGGACATATCCTCGAAGGATCTCTTCGAGGACACGGTTCGCACGTTCCGTCTGACCATCTGTTTCTGGATGGTCAGAAGTGGACATCTTCAATCGTGTTCCGAGAGTACGGAACACGGTTTGCCAAAATGCCGCCGTGAACCGAGGGTCACGGTCGGATACGAGTTCACGGGGTAATTCGTGGAGTCTGAAGACCGTGTCTAGAAAGACACGAGCACAACCTTGAGCCTTGATCGACTCAGGGACAGCAGCAAGATGTACCATCTTGCTGAATCGGTCAACAAACACAAGAATACCATTATTCTTGTGAGCGTCTTCGGGAAACCCGAAGACGAAGTCCATTGAAACGGACTGCCAGCACTCTGTCGGAACAGGCAGAGGCTGCAATGGCGCACGGGATGAAGGACTAGGCTTCACCCGTTGACAAACCTCGCAAGCACGTATGTACTTGCAAACAAACTGATACATGCGGGGCCAGTAAAAGTCACGACTTACCGTGAGGTAAGTCTTTTCCCTTCCACGATGGCCGCTTGTTGGGGCATCGTGACACTCGTACATGATGCGCAAACGCAAGTCATGATGAGCGGGTACGACGACACGAGGGGTGTCGTCGGCAACAGCTGTATAGTACAGCAATCCGTTGCGTGTAATATACCGATCCGATGAGGATAGGTACAAAGCCGGTAAATCCCTCATGGATTTACTGGATGGATTCACCAGATGATCCATCAATCGCAGAAGATCCTTATCTTCCGCGTATGCCTTTCGTACGTCGTCAAGTAAACTTGACGACGGGACACTGACTGACAGTGTCGCAACAGTGGGCTTATCCTCACTGTTGGATTGTGCGTCCGGCTCGAAATCGGGCCGGCGCGAAAGCGCATCAGCGACGACATTGAGTCGTCCCGGTTTATACTCCACGGAGAAGTTATACTCCGCGAAGAAAGACAGCCACCTCGCCATTCTTTGCGAGAGGTGTGGGCTGTTTACGGCCGTGCGTAATGACGCATGGTTCGAATCGACGATGTACGGTCTATCTCTTAAGAGACAGACCCGGAACTTAGTCAGTGCATACTTTATGGCAAGTAGTTCCTTGTCATGCACTGGGTAATTGCGTTCAGCTGGTTGCAGCTGACGCGATTGATAGCAGACGACGCGCTCTGCGCCGTCTGTGTCATACTGCATCAATGCACATCCGATAGCAATATTGCTGGTGTCACAGACCACATGAAAAGGTCTGTCCTGATCTTCAATCGCCAAGATGAGAGATTGTATCAAGTTTTTTTGATACCTTCAAAGGAACGCTGACAGTCAGCGTTTTATAACCACTTCACGTTTTTCTTGAGCAAGCGAGAAAGATGAACAGTCATCTCGGCGTAATTGCGCGAGTACATGTGCAAGTACGCCGCTAAACCAAGGAACTTTCGAAGTCCCTTGACATCGGCTAGCACTGGCCAGTTGGTGATCGCCTTGATCTTTTCGGGATCAGGGCGGACACCGTGTTTGCCGATGATGCACCCAAGAAGTGGTATTTCGCTGGCTGCAAATATACACTTCTTGAGGTTGGCGTACAACTTATTCTTGCGCATAAGTTGAAGAACCTGACGAACGTGAGATCGGTGAACTTCAACGTCCGTCTTTCCGTCCATAGCCCGACTATGGACGAACACATCGTCGAAATAACTCAGTGCGAAGTCCCACACCGGTCTTAACAGATTTGTAACGACATCTGTTGAATATTGCAGGGGCATTACTCAGCCCCTGTGGCATCACTAGCCACTCCTACAGCATACCGCTGGGGGTGCTCACTGCTGTGTACGGATCATCCCGTTCACGCATGAGGATCTGATAGAATCCGTCCATCAGATCCATGGACGAAAAGATGGTACTCTTTGACACACCATCTATGATTACGTCCTTCCTCGGTATCGGCGTCTGAGCCGGTACCGTTGCAGCATTCAATTTGTTGAATGCGTGCACTATCCGCCACCCTCCTGTGGCCTTTCGCACACAGAAGGTCGGAGAGCTGTGAGGGGATGTTGATTCCCTCACATGGCCCGCTGCTAAGCGATCGGCAAAGAGCTTGTCGATTGCTATCACTTGTTCACGAGGCAGTGGCCACTGCTTCATGACACAGTGCTTCGAGCCCTGTTTGAGCTCGATCTCGTGTCGAGTGCCTTTGTCCTTAGGCAACTCGCGAGGTACGGATTCAGGGAGCACGTCCTTGAATTCGATCAAATCTTTATACAAAGGATTTGCCTGAAGCGACTTCCAGTATTGAGATTCATATCTCTCAATCCGAGTCTTCTCATCGATGACACTTTCGTCCATCGATGAACTGCTGAGAACCCTCTCGGTCCCAGTAAACACCGTCGCCGATCGAATATTGGTTACGTACTCGTCCTCCGCGACGAGTACACAGATCTGCTTGACTTTGCCACTATGCAGACCACGCAAGAACCGTTTCGGTTCTAGCGTTGGCAACTGAGTTATCTCCGAATTCAACTTCGGAGGCACAATCAGATCAAGCGTATAAGCGCCTACGCTTGATCCGTCATTAACCAAGACATTCAGTGTCTCGATTACCTCCTGGGAAACACTTCCACAGGATCTGGGAGAGCTTTCTCCACAATGTAGTGATCATCTACATTGTGTTCTTGTACAGTCGTGCTAACGACCGTACCACAAGTGAGGCCATCGCACTCACTCGTAGTACACCCACGTGAATGTGGGCGTTCCAAGATATTCGTCAGGTGATTATCTGAGAAACAAGTAGCAGGTAGCGTTACCTATCGATACTGCCAACTCACCCTTGGCTCGTATTTCCTGAGCCAAGGCAACCCGAAGATGACGTCGAACTTGTCATCTAGGTCAAGCACGATGAAATCATCATCGTACTGTTTGCCTTTTAACGTGTAGTGGGTTCCTACTACACGTTTCTTCACAGTGATCGATGCGCCTGTCGCTAGGCGCACCGTCATCTTCGTTGGAGGGATCTCCCGCTCCACGAAGTTGAGCCTACGACCCTCTAGTGACTGGCGACGAACAAAATTGTTCGACGCCCCACAGTCAACTAGGGCGCGAAGTGACAAGTCTTTTGTCACTTGTAACTTCAAGGTGATGGGTGACACCTCGTCACCAGGTGCAGAGACAAACATAAATTGTGTGTCGGGAGCAACCTTCTTCAGGAGATTTGCAAATTCTCTTGATGTTGCTGGATCAGTAGGGCGCTCCTCCCCTACTGATCCCGACCGTTTTTTTTATGGTCCACCTCGCTGTTGCGACTTCTCAACAGCAAAGGACCCCCTCCCTTCAGTTCTTCTTGCTGGTGGGTGAATACCGCGTTCAGCACCGCGAGGTCCTGAGCGGGGGACACTGCATTCGTATGCATAATGTCCCAACTTGTGACAGCGATGGCATCTCACCAGTCGCTTGTCATTCGCAGGGCGAGGTTTCTCGCCCTCGACATGACAGGTGTCCATTGGTTCTGAACCTCCGACCTCTGATCGGCTTTGTGGACGATAGGGGGTCAGACTAGTGTGAGCTCGTCTCACACTATTGTCTTCCTGCCCCGCAGCGTAGATCGCATCGGAGAGCGTCTTTAGCTCCCCGCGAAACAGGTGGTCCCTATCAGGACCATCTGCAAGACCTTGAATGAATATTGTGATCTTCACAAATTCACTCACCGGGTTCACTACCATGCAACTTGCAAGGTAGCGTACATGCTGAGCGTATGCTTGGACCTTACGCTTACCATGTTTAATTCCGAGGAGTTTAGATAGTGTCCTGAACTCTGCCCTGATTAGCTCACTGGGCAGGGTCTTGAAGACGTCTAACGACTCGAACACGTTCGGGTCGTGTACCTTGAGATTCAGGGCCCAATTCCTGGCGTCCCCTGCTAATTACGACTAAGCAAATACGACTTGCATTCACTCATTTATCATGCGACGGGCATCGATGGCGCCGTCGACTTCGACGAACCATCTTAACAGGGAGCTGTTATCGACTCCGTGATACGTGGATATATTTAGCTCAAGAGATTCCTGTCGATGCGTGAGCGTCGACAGCGCAGACTGAGACTGACGCTGTCTATGTTCTTCAGTCCTCTGGTGACCTTGTTGTTTCAACAAGGTCACCTGCGCTCGCGACTCGTCAAGTTCTAGCTGCAGGAATTTTCTAATGACGGAATACTGCTGGTCTCTATCCCTTGTGGATAGTATGGCCCAGATAGCTTTCTCGCCAACGGTTGAACTCATTCGTTCGATCGAACTCCATTCGATGTCGCTCAAATGGGAGCAGCTTTCACGAGTTCCGTCAAAGTTTGTCGCCTTCAACTTCATCCAACACGTTCATGTTGGGCGACGCGAGTGTTGTCCTTGGACGACTACAACGTGCTATCATGTGTAACGGGGCACCGGTGACTACGTACTGGTTGACCAGTACGGAGTTTACCTTTCACTGACAACAGTGAAATGTTAGTGCCCAGCTAGGTGTAAACACTTACACAAAGGAAGGTAACGACTAAGGCAAAGGCTCTAGTCGTGGTAAAAGTAAAACTGTTATTTAATACAATTAAGTCCTATCACTCTTGTGTCTCTGTTCGTCCTGACTTAATTATATTTATCCAACTAAACGTATGATGACGTCTACTCACCACCCATTGCACGCGTCTAGAAGCGATTAATGGGTTGATATCATCACAATATCAATCAATGAGTAGACCCTTCGGTCATCCCAACAATATCATCATCCTTTGTGATATTGTTGAAAGAATATTCAACGTAATGTTCTTTATTGTCATTTATCATTTATGACACTTTCATGTAACGGGCTACCCCGTCACAATGAGCCCGGCGTATGAGATGCTATCTCGATATGTTCTCTCCCATCTCCTCTTGGATGATGAATGTGCAAGGATCAAGCAGATTGTGGAGTATTACCTGAAAACAGCCCTGTAGGATCATTTACCAAAACTTGCGACGGCTGGACGAACGCAAAAAAGGATCCTGTAGAAAGCTGTGTTGTAATATATCAGCCAATATCAGTACGAAACAGCTTGTTGCGATGCATCACAACTTGGGCCTTGGAATGCATTAATTATATCACAGTGGACACATCGTTCACTTAGCGTCCACCAACATGAACTCGTTACTTATCATTTCTGTTTAACCCAACGGCAGTTGCTCTCTCCTGAACTTGATGCAAGTTTTTCTCTGGTTAACCTGCTCATGGAACATTCATGTGCACAGCCACTGGATGCTCACGCGCACCTACACAAGATAATAGAACCACAAGCGACTCATTTAGTACATCGCAAGTCTTCTCGCCGTATACACATCACCTCTCAGCACTTACAGTTGCAACTTGCGAACTAAGTAGCCTTTGTCACGTCTGCAGCGTTCGTCATGACCACCAATCCGATAGCAACCTCGTTGTATCTTGTATCTCCCATCGAATGAAGGAGCATAGGCACAACACATCGTAAAAGGGGTTATAATTATATCAAGCTACTTCCTACATTGTTGCACCCATTGTCCAAACGTCTGCAGGTCTCAAAGACGCTGTCGGAGATGCAGTAGCCAAGCCTTTAGCGTTCAAAATCTTTTGTTGACCGTATTGATGATTTAAAGTGTATTTAGCCCCTTCTTTACGGGAAATGTGACTGAAATATGGCGTGGTCCCTTATGGTCCCTTATGGTCAATTGACCGGTCAAGTGACCGCGACGGTCACTTGTGTTATGTGACCGAACAATTAACATCCCTGGTGATCACACACAGACACACTCATCACATGACGACGACGGCTGGTGTACAAACGCCACTGTGATTGGGTTAGGAGCCACTTCAAGCTCACTGATTGGATAGAATGATGTTGACCGCTAGAATGAGGCCGGAACGAGGTACTCATTTAGCGACAGATATGGTCGAACGGCTCAAGTGCAGCAGACGGAATACCCAACAGGTTGTGGTGATCTTTTACTTCATATATCACCAACAAGAAAAGCCGTGAAATGAGCGTAACAGTGTCGGCTGTTTTAGGTTTCAGCCTGTCTAGTGATGTGTCAGTAAGGACTTTGAACTTCCAGCGATTGCACAACCGCTGCAGATATCGACGCGTCGCCCTCAGCAGCAAGGGATTTCTCTTCCGCGCCTCGCATTCTTGCGCCCACCACGGCCACGGCCTCATACTCTGCTAGCTGCAAGCGACCGACTCGTCTCTACTTTCGCTCTATGTGGCTGGCTCACACCAGACGTCTGACCGAGACTTGGAAACTTTTAGCTCGTTCCCGATGACGTGCAACACGGACTCTCGTACACACTCAAGAAAGTTGCCCAATTATGATCAGCTTCTTTCACACGAGTTGTGACTGAAGCAGTGCGTATGACGTGGCGTTCGAAACGCCACAGGATCGAAAGAATCGAGTGAGGTGGTCGGTTCGCACACTGCGTTGCCCATTGATGTTTTTCTCGACCGCGCAGCCAGTGTAGACAGCAGCTTTGCTTCCTCACAAACGCCACACCTTGCAGAATCGCAATGCTATCGTATCGCGACAAAGCAGCTAAATCTATACCATGCCGGTCGCACGCTGGACAACAGTTGTCGTACGGTGCTGCACTGCCGGGGACGCAAAGAGACAGCGGCGCACATTTTCTGGGAGTGCCCAATCGCGCAAGCGTGTTGGTGTCACTTGATAGGACACTGGACCGGTGGGGGTGCGACGACCGCAGTTCTTTCCACCTTCTTTCAGCACTGCACCAATCGCAAAGCCCCGCCCATTCCACGCCAGCTGAGTTTGCGGTTGCAAAGCCGTTTTCAAGATGACTCTGACGCCGCAGCAACAGAATTCGAACGGATCTGGTTCATATTAAGCTTCATCTGCCAAGAACATTTGTGGACCGAGCGGAACTCGGCGGTCTTTAGAGGAGCCGTGACTACTCCATCCGCAAGTGTCCAAATGTACTGGACACGCGGTGTTCGCCAGCTACGGGCAATTGCAATACGCGAGCATCGAGCCGCGGCTACGGCCGTACGAGGGGCCCGACTTCATGCCTGTCTTGAACTTCTGATTCAAGAGCCCCGTGGACACCCGCCCTACGCGGGTGTCAGCCACGATCCGCTGCCGCGACCGGCGCTCATATCCTGGCTCAGGATTTTTCAGACCTCTTGTCCACATTAAATATGTCAATAGATGATCATGAAACTCCTCCTCCTCCTCCTTTCGTGCCCAATGCTAAAATTTCAGATAGCTACCAGCTCCTACCGTGCCTCTTTTGAATCGTCATGTGCGCAGCTGTAGAAGTCTTAAATTCCGTGTCCGACCAAATTTCCCCTTGTGGACCAGCAAGGATCGTTGGGGTCAACGATTGGGGTAACATCGGTGGTCAGGGCGTCACGCCTAGGCTTGGCGGTCTAGAGGCCCAGACCCTATTACGGGCTTCGATGCTGGAAAGCCCGGAGTTGTTTAGAACGTATGGGGCCCTATGGCTATACCCACGCCCGACAACCTCGCACCTGGTCCAACTGGAGCTGACATACCTGTGGGCACTGGCCTGCCCAATCCGTATAACCAGTGTAATTAGGGCATCTACGCGTACAAGGTGAGTACGATACGCATCCACCTTTTGCCGCTATTGGCGGCCAGGGACCGTACCCTCCCCAGTCTTCCCAACATCCAACCGCAGCAAGAGTACACTAGCCCGAGCAACTACGAGAACTACGATCCCATAAGTGATGATGATGCGAACGGTAGCGTTGACAAGCGGCAGATGTTTGTTTCGGCTATCGTCGGCGTCATTCCCGGTGCACCGGCCCCGAGGCCTGGGGCTCGACGTGTCGGGGCGAACACACGCTCCACGATTACTGCTACCCGTCCAACAAGTCGTACTTCCACGCGTCGTACATCGATCTGGAGCGACCACCACCAGCAGCAGCAGATTCCTCCAGCCCAAGCCTTCATGGATCAAGCGCCGCCTTCGCAACAACAACGCGCGAAGGTCAAAAGGGATCTGCTCAATGTCTCATTTGGCGCGCCCGCAGCTCCACAAGGCCCAGTTGCGTTCCAGCAGCCACTGCCGCCACAAGAGCACCACCAGCTGCAGATAATGGCACTGCGACAGCAGTAACAGCAGTAGTAGCCTATGATGAACGCAAACCGTTTGGAATGGTTCCACCGCTTCCACTCGCGCGTGTTCCCGAAGGTATCTCGCCAGCTGCTTCTATCGATCCTTCAACAGTACTATACCCGCCTTGAATTAGGCTGCGAAACAAATGGATTCACTAGAGACACGGTGAGAGTTTGCAGGTATTTAGTAAGTAATAATAGGGTATTAAAGCGCCATAAACGTATGTTTAAATTTACTTTTGCCTCACTTGCTGCCTCACTTTGTCTGTTTTTTTACTGCCGTCTCGCCTATCCCCAGCAATCAACCGGTTTCTTGTCCCATGTTGCAGTTAAGTATAATGTGGTTAGCACTATTCAGCGTGGTTTTTATACTTAGGTGGAGAATAGTACTGGTTTTGGGACTTTCGTACATTTGTGGAACTGGTTTTGAGATTTACTCTTGTCCGCTCTGCGACAGCTGTCGTCGGTCAGGTGGTCGGTGATGGTGGGATACATGGTAGTTTGATACAGTCTGAGGGTGGTGTCAAGTACGTCCATTATTATGATAACTAACGACTGATAAGTGTGACAAGAAGTACGGCCCGGGTATCGGGTCGACAACTAAAGGGCTCCGTAGAGCCAGGGGCGACGGCAACGAGGTCAGAGACCCTCCTACCGAAGCCAACTACGAGTCCATCATGACCGCTAAGGCGACCAAGTAGACTGAGGACATGCGTACCGCCGGAGCGGCAGCACGTACAACGCGGGTATGCTGCCATATAAGGCAACAAACCCCTTTAGGACCGCTTGCGCGACCCCCGACGTGGAGTGCGAACACCGAAGTGACTGCGTGGCGTGGAGAACGCCAACCCGCCATATATCTCTCCGAGGAGCTCAACCATCTGCGATGGTGGCCCCCTTCAGCCGCTTGCGCGGCCCCCGACGTGGAGTGCGATCACCGAAGTGACTGCGTGGCGTGGAGAACGCCAACCCGCCGTATATCTCTCCGAGGAGCTCAACCATCTGCGATGGTGGCTCCCTTCAGCCGCTTGCGCGGCCCCCGACGTGGAGTGCGATCACCGAAGTGACTGCGTGGCGTGGAGAACGCCAACCCGCCGTATATCTCTCCGAGGAGCTCAACCATCTGCGATGGTGGCTCCCTTCAGCCGCTTGCGCGGCCCCCGACGTGGAGTGCGATCACCGAAGTGACTGCGTGGCGTGGAGAACGCCAACCCGCCGTATATCTCTCCGAGGAGCTCAACCATCTGCGATGGTGGCTCCCTTCAGCCGCTTGCGCGGCCCCCGACGTGGAGTGCGATCACCGAAGTGACTGCGTGGCGTGGAGAACGCCAACCCGCCATATATCTCTCCGAGGAGCTCAACCATCTGCGATGGTGGCTCCCTTCAGCCGCTTGCGCGGCCCCCGACGTGGAGTGCGATCACCGAAGTGACTGCGTGGCGTGGAGAACGCCAACCCGCCGTATATCTCTCCGAGGAGCTCAACCATCTGCGATGGTGGCTCCCTTCAGCCGCTTGCGCGGCCCCCGACGTGGAGTGCGATCACCGAAGTGACTGCGTGGCGTGGAGAACGCCAACCCGCCATATATCTCTCCGCGGAGCTCAACCATCTGCGATGGTGGCTCCCTTCAGCCGCTTGCGCGGCCCCCGACGTGGAGTGCGATCACCGAAGTGACTGCGTGGCGTGGAGAACGCCAACCCGCCATATATCTCTCCGCGGAGCTCAACCATCTGCGATGGTGGCTCCCTTCAGCCGCTTGCGCGGCCCCCGACGTGGAGTGCGATCACCGAAGTGACTGCGTGGCGTGGAGAACGCCAACCCGCCGTATATCTCTCCGAGGAGCTCAACCATCTGCGATGGTGGCTCCCTTCAGCCGCTTGCGCGGCCCCCGACGTGGAGTGCGATCACCGAAGTGACTGCGTGGCGTGGAGAACGCCAACCCGCCGTATATCTCTCCGAGGAGCTCAACCATCTGCGATGGTGGCTCCCTTCAGCCGCTTGCGCGGCCCCCGACGTGGAGTGCGATCACCGAAGTGACTGCGTGGCGTGGAGAACGCCAACCCGCCGTATATCTCTCCGAGGAGCTCAACCATCTGCGATGGTGGCCCCCTTCAGCCGCTTGCGCGGCCCCCGACGTGGAGTGCGATCACCGAAGTGACTGCGTGGCGTGGAGAACGCCAACCCGCCATATATCTCTCCGAGGAGCTCAACCATCTGCGATGGTGGCTCCCTTCAGCCGCTTGCGCGGCCCCCGACGTGGAGTGCGATCACCGAAGTGACTGCGTGGCGTGGAGAACGCCAACCCGCCGTATATCTCTCCGAGGAGCTCAACCATCTGCGATGGTGGCTCCCTTCAGCCGCTTGCGCGGCCCCCGACGTGGAGTGCGATCACCGAAGTGACTGCGTGGCGTGGAGAACGCCAACCCGCCGTATATCTCTCCGAGGAGCTCAACCATCTGCGATGGTGGCTCCCTTCAGCCGCTTGCGCGGCCCCCGACGTGGAGTGCGATCACCGAAGTGACTGCGTGGCGTGGAGAACGCCAACCCGCCATATATCTCTCCGCGGAGCTCAACCATCTGCGATGGTGGCTCCCTTCAGCCGCTTGCGCGGCCCCCGACGTGGAGTGCGATCACCGAAGTGACTGCGTGGCGTGGAGAACGCCAACCCGCCGTATATCTCTCCGAGGAGCTCAACCATCTGCGATGGTGGCTCCCTTCAGCCGCTTGCGCGGCCCCCGACGTGGAGTGCGATCACCGAAGTGACTGCGTGGCGTGGAGAACGCCAACCCGCCGTATATCTCTCCGAGGAGCTCAACCATCTGCGATGGTGGCTCCCTTCAGCCGCTTGCGCGGCCCCCGACGTGGAGTGCGATCACCGAAGTGACTGCGTGGCGTGGAGAACGCCAACCCGCCGTATATCTCTCCGAGGAGCTCAACCATCTGCGATGGTGGCTCCCTTCAGCCGCTTGCGCGGCCCCCGACGTGGAGTGCGATCACCGAAGTGACTGCGTGGCGTGGAGAACGCCAACCCGCCGTATATCTCTCCGAGGAGCTCAACCATCTGCGATGGTGGCTCCCTTCAGCCGCTTGCGCGGCCCCCGACGTGGAGTGCGATCACCGAAGTGACTGCGTGGCGTGGAGAACGCCAACCCGCCGTATATCTCTCCGAGGAGCTCAACCATCTGCGATGGTGGCTCCCTTCAGCCGCTTGCGCGGCCCCCGACGTGGAGTGCGATCACCGAAGTGACTGCGTGGCGTGGAGAACGCCAACCCGCCGTATATCTCTCCGAGGAGCTCAACCATCTGCGATGGTGGCCCCTTCAGCCGCTCGCGCGGCCCCTTGACGTGGAGTGTGCGCTCGCCGCAGCGGCGACACGTGGCGCGGGGTACGCCTCCAGTCCGTAAAACACCCCTGCTAGGGCCGCTTGCGCGACCCGTCGGTCTCCTACGCCCACTCCCGCGACTGCGAGTGCAGCGTGCCCGCGTCAGATCTTCGACCACGTCGGCTCCCCAAGGGGAGGATTCCCTCCGACGTGACTGCCCCGAAGGGAAAAAGACTGGCTTGAGCTGAACCGTGAAAATTTGGGAATGCCCCGCTCCGTCCAATGCTGCGCGTTGGGCTGATGCAGCAGGAGCTTTGATTTCGGCAGCGCTGAACGCAGATGCTGTGATTCCAGTGCAGCCGATTGTTGGATATGGATCTGCCCAGTGCGATAGAGAAAGGGCAATGGCTTCAGCACGAGGTTCATTCAGTGCAGTCCTACCCATCGAGATCCACGGAGGCTACATATCCAACTGGCTGGAACTCTCCTGCAAGTACAACTGGCTGCTCGTAATCCGCAGTGGCGCCAGACTTGTTTATGCGTCACTGGATTTTTGCATGTGCGATCGCTGTTTGCCTCTCCACTGTACATCAATAGGACGTCCGCCTTTCAGCCACTGGATTTCTGGCTGCGCCTGTGGTGGTCCACTGGACTCTTGAGTGCCGTCTTTGACAACTTCCACTTCGCATTTTGCTACCTGCCCCAGCGACCTTCGGTAAAGCCCCAAGCATCCATGCGCTACTACAGCGTATTCGTCCCTGCCGCTGCTGTCGCTATCTTTGGGGTGTCAGCTGTGCAAGATTGCCGCGATGTTCCGAGATGTGTGGCGGGTCACAAGCGCTCGAGTGCCTACTTAGCGAAAATTACCCGGATATGCCTCAGTGCTAGAGAGGGTGGCGCAATCGATGAGTGCTGCTACGACCACTGTCAGATGCCTCCATGCTATTCTCTATCGCCGTGTCATAACATTGGCTTAGGCCTTTCCGATCGAACACAATTAGCGTGCGAGGCCCAAACCGAGTTGGAAGTTAATGGTTACAGCAAGTGTTGCGCAGCCTGCTGTCTCGCTTCAAACCCTGAAAGTTGCGCGGGAAGTTTTGTGGGCTAGCGTTCACGTTAGTCCCTAGCACGAACAAGCACTCTGCGAATGGTCTGGACAAGAAGGTTTCGCCTATCATGTCGATATTGTGCGAGACGCAAGAGACAAACGTGGGCAGCAGGAAGCGACGGGCAGCAGGAAGCGACGGGCAGCAGGAAGCGATGGCAGTAGGAAGCGACAGTCAGCTAGTTTTCATTTAAACAAGTTGTCACTTTTACTGCGTATCTCGTTCAATATTGCGTCGCGGTGTGGGTGATGATGCCCGTCGATGGCTCACTTTGTGGCAGCTCTTGCTTCTCTCGCGATCTGCGTGCATTTCCGTGTGTACGTACTCACGCAGGTGATCCGTTCCTGCCCGAAGCCGCCGTTGCATAATGACCGCACATTGGAACACGTCAAGAGCTGGTTCGCTGACCAGCCGCTGTAGGCGTCACGTGTAGATCGCTGACAATAGCAGCCCATTGCTGAGCAATTGCCTCTCGCTCGCAACTTGTGCACGCGCAAGCCGCAGCTCTAGTTCTTCATCGCCCGGTGAGCAATCCGTGCCTTGAACATCGACTGACCCATTACCTGACGCCAGAAACGAGAGTCGAATGAACACGCAGCACCTGCCAAAGTGTCGGCTGCGACTGCTCGAGGCGTCGAGTGCCCCTGTCACGACGGACTCGACCGAACGCACGTGGGACGAGACGTCGCTGCCGAAACGGCACTCGAAGTGCAAACAGGACGCGACAATGTCTCCTTCTTCTTCTTCTCCTGCCAAAGGATGCGACACCACAGTCGACCGCCAACAGTCGCGACGGGACGCCGAGCGGTACAACTAACTCCCCACACAATCGCACGAAATCGGGCGCCGACTATTACAACCGAAGCACTCGGTGCAAGTGGCCGCTCGTCTCGATCGGCGGTCGCTCGCTCCAGTTCGCCGTACCACTTTGCGTCATGCGCGTGACCCGCGAGACGCATTCGCTCGAGTGGGACAGTCGCCAACGCGCGTCGCGTTGCTCGCACTTTCGGAAATGGTTCGACTCGAGCACAAGTGCCAATAGCCAACGAGCGGACCTCAGTCTCGAGCACCGCACACCGCAGCAGCAGATGGACATTTGGTTGGCGCTGTGTGTCGCTCGTCGACCTGCAGGTGTCCCCATGTCGCCCCTGCGCTCGTCCAGTCTCAAGAAAGCGCCGTCGCCACTGGCAGTCAAGTGGAGTGCGTACATTGGCGCTATGGGCCTCAAGGACACGAGCAGAGACGCGCGGCGTCGCGTCCAGTTTGCTGCAGACGATGCAGAGCACTACGACGCTGTGGAATGGACCGAAGACGAGAAGACATTGTGCTTTTATTCCGCTGAAGAATTGGACGAGATGGAGACGCTGTCGAAGCAGCACGTGCACCGCGGGGTGCGCTTCACGGACCAGCCGGAGGACACGGTGCTGGAGCAGGGCTTCTTGAGTGTGCCGGTGAACGCACCTTTTTTCCAATCCCGACGGTACTACTGCTTGCTGCGAGGCCATCGACTGCAGCTGTTTAGTTCGGCGGTCCACGCGGCCAAGAGCTCGGGTCGGAAAGAACAGCTCACGGTTCTCCGCGTACAGGACTGTCAGACGCTTTCGATGCGGAAGAAGTTTGCGCTGTTTGGCGCGCAGCTGCCCCCGCAGATCGGTTTGATGTTTTACGTGATCAAGGCCAATGGCGAGCGAGTGCTGTTGATTGCAGATGCCAAGAGCGCTAAGCGCAATTGGGTGCACGCACTCAGTCGTCTGACATACATTGGTGAAGGCGAGAGCGTTGCCAATACTTCTGCCCCTCGGAGTCGCTCGAGCTCGGCTCCGATGCCGCCGTTGGCCATCTTGTCACCCGTGCTGGAAGCTGACTCGGAAGAAGAAGTGTACGGCGACAGGACGGCAGTGGGACCCGTGAAAGTGGAAAGGAGAAGCAGCTGCACGGCGCTTTGCTGATGGTGATGGGATCATGCAAGTCAAGAAGAGTCGGGCACGAGGCGACATGGTGTATTTTGTATTGTACGGGCGGATTGAAGTAACAGAAGGGAGAAATGTCGGCGGGCACGCGACGACTAATTAACTAAACACGAAGTTGGAAGAAGGAGGTAAAGGACGTTGTTATCGCGTATGGTGCATTGGTTGAGCTTCGTTGACCTGATCCTGGAAACAAACTGACCAGGATAGCGTCAGTCGACAGATTTGGACACAGGTTTGGTTGCATGCGGCGCACGGTGAGCATCAAGTGACGAGATTTGCCTTATGAATGCGATCCACTAGACGCAAGTGCACAAGGCAAAAGTCATTTGCAAACAAAAGCGAGCTGCATCAACTGAGCTACATGTGGTTTCGCAACAATCTGTAAGGGTCGTGAAATTCTTGAGCAATTGTGCGGTGCTCACGAAAAGGTGACACTGTGAGGGTCTGATTGCTTGGGCAAGCAAAGAATTGACTGCCCGTACAGAAGTAAGTTACATGGTAGAAGCAGACGATAAACCGTATTGTCTTGGGCGAGTCGCTGCTTAGCTGAATTGCTCTCATCATGTGGTGAAGTTACAGTTGGAAGAATACAGCCGCAGATCCGGTCACCGTCGTCTTTGACCCTGGACCGTCGTCAATGATCTGAACGCCGCCTTGCTCGTTTGTACAAGTGAACCTTTTCATTCACTGTGAAAGCGTTTGGCCACTTCATGTCCTTGCAGCTACTCTTGTCGACTTGTAGACTACAAAAGATCCTTGTCGCAGAGAGGATGCGGCAAGACTACTCATGAGATCTAAACTCAGACAGACTCGCACCGTAGACTGGATTCTAGTCGTTGCGTTTCTCGCTTACGATGTGGCCGGCGCAAATGAAGAGCGCATTCTTCTGAATGCTACGAGGCTTAATACGATTATCTTCCGCTGACCCGGCAAAATTGTAATGGGTTAGTTCGTCACATGACATTGACATCACGTAGATTAATGTGAATTATATCATAAGTATTGATATGAATTGATATTACCTGTTTAAGGAACTATTGCTCGAATATTACCATCAACGATAATGTTGACGGCCACTCCTCTTGTTGGTCCATATAGGCCATGATCCAAACCAACTTAACCACCAATCGCTGCTAGAGGCGCGCAACGGGCGGTGAGAGCGTAGCTACTATTATCCTTTTCGGTTTATAATTGAAGTAAGAACAAGAGAGTTTTGTAAAGGTTTTGATCGTATGAATTACAATTTCAGTATTTCCTTCTACTGAAAGGGGCAACATAAAACGTCAGCTTTCTTCTGCGCGTACATTGTAGATTTGATCGAAAGGCATATTCCTCCACCGTTATAGCGTAGATAGCTTGCACCGTATCAGTCCAAGCGAGGGTGCTCCGTTCTAGTCTACGACATCAGTATATGTCATTTATAATCACTAATATCGGAACCATACGAAGGCGAATGTACAGACACGCGTAATCCGATTTTGCACCTTCGTTTTTTGCACCTCAGGTCTCCAAGACCAGCTCATGTCTTCAATTAGTTGATAGCTACAAGATTGGACCATACGCGGCCTAGCGTGTCCTGTGAAGCTCAATCCTGTATCCAACTACGATCGCTTCGAGGTAATTGCCGTAATTTGTGCAATTTATCAAAAAGTAGCAGATGCACTATCGCGTAAATTATGTCATCGCATCACACACGCTGCAATAGGTCATTAATGAACGATTCTGGTTGAGACTGCACGTCGTCAGCATTCATCGTAAAGATCATGAGCCTATAGCACAAATCATGGTGGGGTACTTTTGAGCGGTGCTAGCACGGGTGTTAAATAGGAAGTTTCAAAACACGCGAAGAACGAGACGTTTGCCATGGCGTTAAGCTCCACACAAGTGTGCAATGCCACTTTGACGTTATTCGTTTGCAATATTCACGATCAAGGGAATGCTGATGGTGGTGGTTCTGTATAAGAGAGGCGATTGTAAAATAGGTAGGTTGTGTGTCTCACAATCGGTGATAGCCAGTGAATACCGGTGATAGTTGATCAAGAAACCACCCAGTGTTCCGGTAGCTATAACATGAGGTGTGAGGCCACTAAGCAAGACATCAACCAGCTTGAAGCTGGAACTGGGAAAGGGCTCCTGTGAAAGGGAGAGGTACGATTGCATCAACACTTAGAGAGATCCATATTTTATGACAGTATGTCTTTTAGAATAGGGCACACTACACTCTTACTGACACAGTACAAGCTACCTACACTGACATAGTGTAAAGTGGGTGCCCCGAGACCTCACGTACAATGTACGTGTAGAAGATGGCTGTTGCTCTAGATAGCAGTGTTTTACAGAAGAAAAGAAAACAGTTGTTTCTAAGAAGGTTAACCTTACAAAAATCCTCTCAACATCCCCTACAAAACCCCCAGCAAATTCCTAGGATCTTACGTCAACTATACTAAATTCCAATTTGTATATGTAGCTACTCGCTCACCACTCATTGCGCGCGTCTTGCACCGACTCGAGGTTTATCCCGTGGACATAATGGCTTTTAGGAAAAAATGAGTAGAGCGATGCCGAAACCTACTTGCGAAGGTACTATTCACTTTGACCAATTTTGGTGTCAGTTACATGCAACACGCTCACTTCATTACATATACGGCGCGAACACTAATCCCTGCAAAGCTCTACAGTTCCTTTTGCGCTGTCGTTCTGTTCCCACGTTAGTCTTACACAAGTAGCTGACGTTGAACGCGTATGGTTCGATCGCGACATATTCTTAAATATCTGTCGTTTGTTCGTGGCGTGTAGAGTGTCAATCGAGTAGACCTCTTGAGCTTATTCAGCAAAATCCGATGTCTCGCTGGTTACGTGTTGTCTCAGCAGTGGGTACCATCAGTATACTCTTTACCTGCCAAACGCTTGAGCTGAAGGGAACACGGCCATCCATCGGATAGTCAATACCGCTCGGACAGCGCAATAAGCACTACTTGCGCGGAAATCGGCTGGACGTGCACACGTCGAACGTTACCGACTCTTGTTGCTCTCTCATTCGTTTGCTAGACAGCAACAACACGCTTATCGTAAGAAACTTCGAGCATTTCTAGTCGTGCGCGCTTTCGAATCAACCTGTACTCAGGAGGGCACAAACTTGTCGTACTATAGTATACAATACCTTTCCAACCAAGAAACGACACTAGTTACCACTTTTCCGCTTCTACATCTGACAACAGCCTTAGCAGCTTCCGAGAGCTGGTGATGCACGTCTACTTGATGTGCAAATGGCGCAAACCTTAGTTTCTCGTTCTCGAGAAGGAGAGGTGGAGTTCCAATCCTCACCTGTATGTTGCGAAGATTAGCCTTCATCTGAGCAGACGTGCAACACCCTCAACTACCTGTTTATCCCGCAACACCACGATGCCCCGAAGTCTGAAACTGGCACGAGCAAAACGTGTGCGTGTTTACGCATGTTCCATCGAGACGCGCCACACAACTTGAGCAGACGGTGTGAAACAGACATCCAACAAGCGGCAATCGGTTACATGTCAGCCAACTACGCCTTATGCAACGCACAACCATTGCAGTGAATATGGATCGTCTCGCGTCATGCAATGGGGCGGGCAGTACCCGGATAGAGCAAGAGGGTGGGTCAGTGTTCGGCTTCGCGGCAAATATTGGGACGAGTGAACAGGTCGACAGAGAACGCAATTGCACCTTTGCACTTCAAAGACGGAGACCTTTGATATTGAATGATGAGCTTAACAGCGTCGATTCACGATAGTTGTAAGATACACTCCATCGCTCGGGCGCGACGGACTGTGCCTGTTGCTCTTGCTGACGAAGACATTGTGACCCTTGGCTGCTATTCTGATGCTGACGATACTATCGAGCACAGATGACGAAAAAGCGCCTTGTCCACGCAGCCATCGACCTCGGACATGGTGGAGTCATGCGAGTAGACTGCGTCATCGAGCGATTAGCTGCCAGGAACGTCCGGACAAGAACGATAACATCCGCAGCAATCGAAGCTGCCGTCGTTTTGTTGGCGCTCACGTAGACAAACTCCACCTGGACAGCAACTTGTACTCGGCTTACACCTGTACACGAAATCATGAAAAGATAAAGACAAACAGGTGGGCGTCAGCGTACAGTTTTGCGTCAACAAATCAGCAAGTTCGGTGACTTGCTGCTTTACCATTCATTCTGATGACACATGCGCCACGTGGGACTGAGACACATTGCTCTCGAGTCTTCATGCCAGCAAGAAACAGGTTAAGCGCTGCGTAGCTTGAGTTCAACTCCGTCATCATCAGCGTCGGGATTCAACGCGTCCTGACCAGACGAAACAGAAGGCGACATAGTGCCTAGTGGAGAGCTGTGTAGTGCATTGGACTTCGGCGTGAACTCAAATACGGTCTCCTTCGACCCATCCTCCTGCGTATTCTCCTCCGTTGGCAATTTCGCCTTCAAGTACATATAATCGTTGTATGCGTTACGGTACTTGCGATGGACAATGAGAATCGCCATCATCAGGAGTAGAACCACAAATCCCACAATAACGACCGCTGCATAAACTGAGTAGAGGGCAGTCGTGTCGAGCACCACTGCGCTCTCCGTGCACGCCGAGATTGTGTCAGTGCTCTCCGACTTTGAACCGCCGTAACACGCTAACTTGCGAGCATACGATACCAACTGCTCACCACCATTGCAAGTCGAGCGAAGTTCGTTAAAGTAGTCTTCATCGCATATTGGGCAAGCGTACGCAGTTTTCCAGACAACGTTCCAATTGCACTCGTTGTCGTCTTTTGACGCCGACGCTGGTTCGCTTGTCGTACCTAGTCAATCCAGACACATCAAGCCAAGGTATCAGCACTGTTATCTCATGCTAAACATCAAGCGCTCAAGCTCACCGCTGCGGAGATCACACACAAAATTAAACGTCGTAGACATCATTTTGCCATTACCGCACGGCGATCCGCCCGTCAACGAAACCTTCACACCAGCGCCCGATTCTAATGGCAAGATGTCGATGTGGCTTCCACCGTTCATGAGCTTCCATTGCTGCAACAAAGTCAAAAAAAGGAAAATTAGATGCCCGAAAACAAACATCGACGATATCCCATTCAACGTACTGCTGGAGCCGAGCACATGACGTTGCCGTACACGGGGCTGTTTTGCTGATATAAGTTGCCAGCTTCACGTGGGTTCGCCGTACTCGCAAGAACCACGTAAGCCACTTCGCTGCTTGTATCCACTTGTTGGTCTACAATTTGACCCGGGACCTGCTGCAACCAGCTACTTCCAAGGGGACGGAAAATACCAGGAAACCAGTAATTTTGGCTGTCCACCTGGAAAGCCAATGTTGACTCAACAGGCTTTGTCGACTGCAGGCTGGTCGCATTTCCATACACTGTATCGTCCAAGATCCAGCTCCTGTTGCCCCACACAAGCGCCTCCAATAGTGACAGGTTGTACGTCACCTGTAAACCATCGAGCGCCGATGCTACGCTACCAGATGGTGATGACGATGATGATGGTGACAGTGTTATCGATTCCGAAGACGAGCTAGCATTTAGCGTCAGTACCTGGGGAGCAGCGCAAGCCATTGCACCGGGCTTGCTGTATGTATTTGTACCACACGGAATACACTCCGCTGAACCCTCTCTTGAGTACCAGTTTGCCGGACATTCAACACATGCGACGGTCTCAGATGACTCAACAGCTTTAGCAAACGTACCAGCAGGACAAATACGACAGCCTTTTGTTTCTTGGCCGTCGTCCGAAAGTGCTGGTTCGTACCCTGGCGGACATCGACCGCAGTCCACGCCGGCACCTTCTTGAGTACCCGTGAATCCCAAAAACAATAATTTTGCCTCGATTGCGCGCTTTGCCATAGCACTGCTGGCTCGTACTACGAAAGAAAACTCCTTTCGAATCAAACCTGTGACGTTGACGGGAACGACTTCGTTGAACGTGCCATTCTCACTGCCATGTAGCAGGTGGACGATGCTTTCATCTTCTTTCGTTCTGCTGCTGTTGCCGCTGTCATTACCACTCCTCTGAGCGGTCGAAAGGTCTATTTTCGTTCGAACTTTGATCAGGCCGTCATCAGCGTCGCGGATTTCCAGCTCAACCCACGCACGTGAATCGCTGTTCGCAGACGTGGGAACATTGCTCAATTGATAAGTCAAATTCAACGAGCCAGAGTGTATGAAGGGCACCACGAACGACAGCACCGAACGGCTCGGCTGACTCCAAAACTCGGCGCCTTCTTCGTCATCCGTATGCTGAGCAAATCGCACACCGCTCTTCGACAGCTTCCACCCTGCATGCTGGGCTCGCTCAGCATCGATAATTTGGGGCCACGAACTCCACCCGTCTGGTGTCCCGACGCCATACTCAAGTGCGTTGACAACAACCATACCAGCAGGACAAGCTTTGCAGTCGCCGATGGCTGTCATTGCTTGTCCTGCAGCACAAGCACTGCACTCGTCACCTTGTGCAGGTTTGTAGCCTCGCGCACAGCTAGCGCATTCGACGCCCTTCAGCGGACGGGGAAGCTCAATGCTTTTTTGAAGTGTCAAATCGCACGTCTGCGGCTCGATCCATGCGTAAGTGACGTTGCGTGCGCCATCCTTGCAAGCAGTATACGTCTCGTTTACATCGTCGATTGAGCACGGACGCTGCTCGACACAGGAAGAAATACCGATAGACCCTTTTGGGGCGTACATGTTCGGTGGACACGGGTTACACGTAAAATCCAGCTCGCTGTTAGACTTTGCAGCTGCATACTCGTTAGGACCACAGAAGGCGCAAAGGGAACCCCCATTATTCGTCATGTCTCCACCGCAGCTGTGGCAGTGCAGGTCCGACCAAGCCGTGCCCACCAGTTCAATTACTTTGATGTAAGCCTTGTCCTCTCCAGCATCTCCCGTGTAGTCCTTCATGTAGTTCCACACCAACGTGTGTGCTCCAGCAGCCACCGGCACGACGGCTTCTTTCCATCCATCCGACTGCGAAATGAGCTCAGCCCCTCGGGCGTCGTCGATCTGGAATATCAAGCCGTCATAAGGCGGCTCTGCATCCACGCGATACTTGTATGTGACGGAGCCGTTCCGCACAAAAGTCGCGCTGATTCGCAGCGTTGAGAACAATCTCGTGCCTTGGAAGTTTTCCATAACTCTCGAGTTGGCTCCTGACGAGATGGACGAACCATCGATCGAGGGTGCCCATGGATGGCAGTTGTGTTCCCAACGACCCGTAAACATGTTTCGAGTCACGCAGTCGCTCTGCAACTCGGCAGACAGCGGTACACTCCACGCGTTTGTCCGTTGAGAGAACAGTGCACCTCCACCCAGTGAGTACTTTCCCTCAGGACATCGTTCGCATCCAGAGACGGGCTCGGGCCCGGAAAAGCTACAAACAAACAAATCGCAATCAGTACCACTCACTTTGTCACCCATAGCGGACGACATCTGGGTAGACCCAAATTAGCTCCTGATGACGTACTTAGCGCCAAGATAAAACCCTTGACCACAATGGATATCGCATCGCAGTCCACGAACCGGCGCTGTCAACAACAACAAAAAACGCAACAAAACACCCACAAAAACGCACTTAAGAATAAACCCACTTTTGACGTGTTTTTTTTCAGGTCCGTACGTTTCGAGAGCACTTCGCCTGTCGAGTTGGCGAGACACGTGCCCTTGCTCGGGGAGTAGTAGAAGAGCGTGCGCTTGTTGTCCACGCAGTCACTGAAGCCGTAATGAAGCTCGAGACTGGCTACGAGCACCCAGCAGGCCGCACACACTCCTGTGGTCAGCCACGTCGCCGGTCGCATCGCTTTCTGAAGATGTGGGTTTGACACGCGTAGATGTACCTAAGGAGTTTACACAGCTGTCACGCCGAAGTACGTTAAGTACGCATGTAGCCACGTGACGCGTTCGTGCGTGTTTGCGCTCTTTCGTCTTCGGACATTTGTTGCTGGTACACGTCGCTACCGTTTACTACCGCACGTGTGTATATGTATATCTGATGAACAGAGCGTTGATGCGACCGCGGCATCGACTGTAGTGACAGTGACTGGCCCCAGAATGGATCTCAATGTCACGTGTAGACAGGATTTTGCACCGTACTTTGTTTCTTGCAATAGCTGTCAGTCAGAGCTTATGATCCTCGCAGCAACGTCGGCCCTGTCATCGTATATTGCTGGAGCTCCGTACGGAAAAGAGACGATGCAGAGCTTATCGGGAACGTAACGATGCGCTGATCGACGACGAGCTGCTGCGTTTAGGTGCGTAATATGAGTACTATCCATCGACGCTGTTTGTTAGACTGCGACTGTGTGTTGACCACGTGTGCCGCAACTAGAAGAGAGAGAGAACAGATTGTCTATTTACTGGTTAGTGCAAGATCTCTGGTAGGTTGTTAACCACACTAGCAACGCTGGAGGGTCCAGGCATTGCCTACGGCTGGCAGCCTGGCTATGAAAGCCGGGCTGCCCTCTCGGTTCTGATATAAATATGTCGTAACATGCAGAAAGTTGGGCGCCACGCACGGCCGTGTCAGCCCTGCAATGGAGACGTTTGATGAGCGCCCGCAATTGAAGCTGAATCCTCCCCCAAATCATGGCTTCACTGGCTTGCATCGGGATTTTCGCATTGTGAAAAACTCTGTCCACGCGGTGTTGCCAGAGCATTGTGATGATGACGGTCCCTGCGACCTCCCAGATCGTCCTCCAGGCCGTGGCGAATTGATCGATGTCGTCTGGGTATCTGACTAACAGCATTGCCGTGACCTGCGGCGAAATGCGTGGTACTCTACAGTTTGCGCAGTGCTCGAGCCAATCCAGTATATGGTGAGGCTTATGAGGTGTGCTCTCCCAATGACTGATGAGCCGTGCCCAGATTGCCTGTGCACGGGTACATTCCCAAAAGAGATGCTCCTGGGTCTCCTTCTGTCCGACACATTCTCGATACGTGCAAGACCCGTCCGGAGGCCGGTCCTGATACCAAAGGTTTAGCTGACCGGTAGCGTGGCGGTATCGTGTCCATAGCTGATATTCCGTCACCGCGTGTCCGTGACCCCATAGATGAGCCGGCGAGACATCGAGAGCTGCGCGTTGCCAACGGTTATGCTGGCTCTTGGTGCCCAGTCTATCAATGACCTGCTTCAGCGGTGTCGCAAGACACCGCTTAGCCGACTTGAAAGCTTGCCGTTTCAGGAACGAGAAGACGTGATGATTGGGAACCGTTAGCGGAGCGGACCATGGAAAGCGGTGGACCTGTGGGTTGGAAAAAAAGACGACCCCATTTCGGATGAGCCTGCACTCCGCGAGTTGGGTGATTTCCTGCGTTTTTCCTTGGACCCGCGGCGGTTCCCCGTCGAAAACCCATGAAATGCCATTCTGGCATTGAATGAGCTCCCAACGCTGGTGTGCCGCAACTAGAAAGGTGCCGCGCGGTCACGATTTGCTCGACACGTGGAGCGAGCGACACCAAACTGTGTCCTGGGAGCCACGTTGCAAAGCTTCAGCCTCTACCGGCACTGACTTTGGATGTGTGCTTCAACTAATCTGCGCGATACCGAGCGCTTTCTTCACTGATTGTTTATCGTTGCGAGACGACCGCATCGAACGGATCAAGACAAGATTTCTGCTCCAAAGGACAGCAGCAGCTCCACATGTATGGCACAAACAACGTGCGTCATTCTTTCGTCAGCAATCTGCTTTTGCCTTCTGGTTGTTACAAGCAGTGCGTTTGTCTTACATGTCCGATCGACTCTCGAGAACGAGTGTGCAGCTCAGTTGACAAGAAGGGTTAGTGAAACATTCACCAATGACTTCACATTCAGAGACCGCAGGCTGTGCGTAGTGGTTCGTCAGTCATGTTCCTTGCTTCCCACACTCCTCTGTGGACAGATCGTCGAACAAATACAACCCATCTTCGCGGGCCTTATGCTTGCAACTGCTTAAATGCATCGAAAACAATCAACGGGACTTCTTGCTCGTATGAGGTGGTAAACGCTGTTTATCTGTAATCAGTACCACCAAAGCGAGCATCGCTGGGTTGCTAGCTGAGCTCACGTCGCTCACCAGCTATCGCTCGATCACAAGAGACGAGGGGCGCAAACGCTGATAAGCAAACAGCTCATGAAAGCGCTCGTGGTTCTTCGACTTAGCTTCCGTCGGCAGCTGTTGGTCTGTCATGTGTGACTAGTCATGGTCAGTGCGCGAGCGTACTTTGTCCTCTAGACAAACGTAAAGGACGGTACGGATCTTGACTATACCTAGTGGCGTCATCTACCACCTTTACTGGCCTCGACGTGTTGACAATCGTCGTGGTACTTTCGGTGTTGTGCCTCGGAGAGCTCTCTTCTGATGTCACGCTCCGGCACTTGCAGCTCAAAACATGAACCGTGAGTCAAGACGGAGCTGCTTGGCGAGCACGTGGTATCGACAGACGTTCAATACCGAGGAGTACGATTCTTGACAAGTGGAATACAACGAACAACGTCTTGAAGAAAGATGTGATCGCGCTGTGGAGAGATTGAAGAACAGGCGTGGCACTCGTTGCTGCTCATTTGCTCGTGAAAATGCCAGGATACTCTCCAGGGCAACACACGTCGTGCTGCTACGTGCAGACCGTATCAGTTATTAATCCGTCAACTACCTCTTTGGTTGTCCAACAATGCTTACATGGCGCGGTCGATTCTTCTAGATCCACGATTAGTCTTTCGGTGAGCTGGTTCTAAACCATTAAGTAGTATGCAACACACCAAAGGATACTCGCCGAGTTGGTCACCGTATAGAACGCACGTGCGTCGACCTCGTGATCGAGTATGGAACGTGTCAAGAAGATAAGTAGTTCCCCTTCGCAAGAGGTCAACAACTACTTAGCGATGAACTTCGGATTCTGGATCGTGGCATCCTTTACTGCAACTCATTTTGTGGCATCTCGATCTTGACTGCGCGTTCAAATGTTAAACATCGCTAGGGGCTAGTCGGGACTCGTGGCTTGCCGTGAGTACCTACGATGACATGCCAAGCACGGCAGCAATGACGATCAAATACAAAACAGAAGCTCGTAGTGCTTCTCGGTAGGTTGAGCAGAGGAAGGCCCTGTCCTGCTGACAAGTGCCACGTGCCACCTTACTTATCGTTTTTCTCGCCGACATCCAGTGGCGTTGCAAGCTCTTTTGCTGCCCGACGGACCAGCAGCTGCTGTTAGGAACACGAGGTCGTGCGAACAGCAAGTCCGATCAATGCCACGAACGTCGAGCAATAGTCGACTCCTCATTGAGGCTGCACAATGTCTCAAGATTATTGAAGGATGACGGCAGTTTGTACGCAGTCAGGTTGCAGTATACACACCGCAAGAGCTGCTGGAAGGACCATCGCAGACGCATCTTATAGCGTGTTGACTCACATTGATATGCCCTCAGCGGCACATTTCGACCTACAACGCCAGCGTTCATTTCGTTCAGACGACAAAAGTGGATACAAACAGAGCCGTTCGACGATACAGACGAGAAGCATAGGCGGTCGGTCACTTCTCCTGCATCGAGTGTAGTGAAGTGGCTGCCCCAAAGCGAAGTCACGAACATTCAATGCACCTGTGACTTTTGCTTTACGAGAAAAAACAACATACTTCGACCTCCGTGATACGTGGCAAAGACAGCTCGTCATGTTACTCGATCCATAGACAGCACAGGCTCGTGAGTGGATGTGAGTTGCTAAGGGCGTTTTTGACTCCTGCAGAAGACGAAACAGTCGCGCGATTCTGGTCATGACGATTAATATGCTACGGCATTGACGAACAAATGACTACGCGCTGGAGCAGACTTTCCCTCACGACCCATCGACAGTGAAGGAAGGAAGTCGTCGACTGACTTATCTGTCGCCAAAAGTCCAGTCGAGAGTGTAATACTCTTGACAGTGGAAGGAATGGGTGGGGTGGGGCTGCGCATGAAAGGAGAGCGTAGCTACTTGGCTTGCGTGGACACGACCTGCACAGCGTATCCTCTTCAGTGGTACAAGGCACTGGAAAGTAACCACTTGTCGTCGGCCCACGAGAGACTTTAATCGATCGGAACTGTTACGCCCCAGCGGCTCTGCACCACTAAAGCACAGGCGCGCGAAGGCAGCTCCATGTACAGAAAGATGGCGCTCCCGTCTTGCTGAGAGCGTCTACATGTAGGAAACAGTGCTCTGACAGCACGAACGCTCGTCATTCGAGCTTGAGGTTCCGGATCGGCCGCTACGAAGTTCATCACATGATCCAGAGCAATGCTGCTGGACGCTGGTACTGACAGTCAACGGCTGGCGGGTGATCCAGGAGCTAGTGACAGCCCCACGTACGTTCGTGCACAAGAGCGCTCGGCTTGTGTACGCGCGCGCGAATCTGATCCGACTCGGCGATATGACGGACCGGAAACAGATGCTACTGGAGCGACGACAGGCAGACATGTCCCTGCTCGATACTGTTTCGACGAGGACGTTGGACACGTGGTCGTCTCGCGTCGTCGAGCTGCCGTCCGTCCTCTTGACTGTGGTCTCGACATCTTGGCGAGAGGGACATACCACTATCTAGTTGTCTGCACGCGGTGCCGGTCTCTTTACGGCCTCCTGCTCCCAGAGGTGTATGTAGCAGGGCCAGACAGTGCGGCCTGTTTTCTTGCGCTTGCTTGACATGCCACTACTCCTCGGCTCACCTCACGTGTGCGTTAGTCGACACGACCAGAGGCTGATCCTCTGTATTGACACCCCAAGTCGCACGTGACATGCCCGAGTGCAACTAGACATGCAGCCGATTGACTGCTGCTGCTACTGTGCGCGGGATGGCACCAAAAGAGCGCTGGCGTCAAGAGAGCGTGTGCTATGTATGGATGTACGGGCCAAAGAGGCGTCGGACGACCATTAGTCGATCGATCGAGACATTGTTTGGTGTTGCTGTCCTTCGGAGCAGAGACCCGCCCGCCAGCTACGCTTTGGTACCCGTCGCTTTGGCATTGAGCCTGTCCATGCGCGTCGCGACTTAGCGTTCAGTGCTTTGGGTGGCGCTTTGTGGCAGGATCGCGTAACCCAATGTCAACGCCGTAAACAAACACTGCACTGCCGCTGGATACCCGGACGTGGACCGTAGAGGGGAGAGAGAGAGAGAGAGAGAGGGGGGGAGGGAACCCGTCTCTGTCAATGATAGCGAGCAGCTCGACGCAGATGGGACGGAAGCCCATCCCCAAGGAAGCCCACAACAGACAGGACACGACCGCCGCTTGCCTCAATCACATTGGGTAGTTGCTTCGTCTGTTCCAAGACACGACGTCGCCCCGTTTGTCGATTCGGAAAGCGGCAGATCGATGGCCCAACTCGCCCCAGTGCGTGTAGTGTATGTACGTGTGTGTGCGTGTGCGTGCGTATGTGTGTGGCTACTACCGGGCGGCGTGGAAAGCGCGCACGAGTGTAGACACAGTCGGGTCCATCGTCGTCATCTTTTTTATGACCTCGCGAGGCTTTCACGTGGACGAGGGAGGCGGTAGTTGGGATTGGAACGCGCGCGGCGGGAGGGGAACCGTAAGGACCGCGCGCGCGTTTGAAAATAAAAAAGATCCGACGTCAAAGGGATTCTCAGTGTAGATATGCAAACGCGACGAAGGGAGAGGCGAGGCAACGGGCCTTTCTCTTGAAGATAGCAGTAGAGCGCGCGCGTGTCCATCGGTTCAGAAAAACTATGCATACATTTGTGCACGCCATCACGAGGATTTGCTTCGGGCATCATCGCGACGATGATACAGCTGGAGGAAAAGTTTAGCACCCTCGAGTGAGCTATTGTTGACTGCAGAAAAGTCATGGCCAGCAGCGCAACTTCCTTTTGCAAGTGAGGGAGGGAGTCAATCAGGACGGAACAGGACTCTCTCTCTCGCCAGTGCAATAGCGCTTGATGTGAACGATGGATCGCGGCACATTTCCAGTGAAGGCCCCTCAGTGGGAATCTTGGCATCCGATGCGAGTGGATAATAGAAGCCATGGCGACCAGACGGCGGGACGCTTGGATGATATCCAGCGGAGGCTGGTCGCCACGACGCCCTTCTTCGTGCTGATTTCCCGCGACCAGCAGCTTCAAGTGCCGTACCGAGCAACGACTTGCCTCGATACTACCGCAGTCCACACGAAAGCGGCTCGCTTGCCCGACCGACGCCCGCACTGGGGCAACGTGTCGTGCAATGCCGGATGCTAATCACCACAAAGCTGGGAACAGGTGTCGCGCGGGCTTAGCTACACTGTGCGCGCCAGGACAGGGCACAGTCAGTCAGTCAGTCAGTTGCACGTCGAGTGGCCTTTCCCACGGCAGGAGCTTTCGCTGAATCGCTGCAATGGCGACCCTTGACGATCGACGACCGTCTGTGTCACGCCGTCCCACTCTCTATTCAGTAGTAGGAGCAGCGCCGCCGATCCAACTCTCGAGTCCACTCTGTAGTAGCGAGCAACACACGACAGTCGCTTTTTGCGCGGCCGACTTGTCTTGCACAAGGCAAGGCCGCCCAGAAGCGAGTGACTCGACTGCAGGAACCAGCTGGATGCCGCGCAACAAGCTGCCGTGACGGCACGGGGAAAACAGACCTCGGGGGCATGAACAACAAGAGGGCACCTGTCGTTGAATGCGTCAACGTGCGCGACGGGACAGCACTGCGGTCAAAGAAGGGAACGCAGGCAAAGTTCTTCAATCTATCAGCAGCCGCGCACGCACTCGGGCGGGTACGTCAGTGCCGACCACCTGCGCACGCAGACAGGGCGTTGTCCGGGCTGAAGACGGTCCTGTCTGTCGAGCTGACTAAACCACGTTAAAGACTCGCGTTGGACCGGGAGCTGCTTGCTACCAGACAGCAGCAGCAGCAGCAGCCGGGCAGGCAATCGAATGTTTTCAGAATGTAGCAAGTGTGCCCTTTCTGCCGCTGTAACAATGATACATCCATCCATCCATACAAACAGACAGACAGACAGCAATGCAGCAAAGCACGAGCACAAGCGAGCGAAGGCACGTTGCCCCGAGTCAAGACCCTTCATCCTATAGGACACTTCTGTCCTGTTGTTCCTTCTGCAAGCAGACAGACAGACAGACCGACAGACCGACATACATACACAGAGAAAGAGAGAGAGAGAGAGAGAGAGAGAGAGAGAGAGAGAGAGAGAGAGAGAGAGAGAGAGAGAGGGAGGAGGAGGAGGAGGAGGGAGGCACAAGCGCGACGATGGTGGGCGCCCGCCCCCACTGACACGTCCAACAGTTCCACCGATAGAGCGACTCTCGACCAGCAGATCGCTCGCTCGTGCACTCACTTCTCTTTTCCACCCCTCGACAGTAGGCGCGTCGCGCGTCCCCCGCCACTGCGCCGTCCGCCCCCGTCGGCTCCATCTCCAGCCACGCCCTCTCCCTTGCACCACCACTGCCCACACACAGCCGTCACCGCCACCGCCACCGCACAAAACATGGCCGTCGGCATGACGCTCAACCAGCTGTACGCCCCCCCGGCGTCGACGCCGTCCTGCGCGCCCGACGCTGCGCCTTTGTCGGTTACTGCCGCGACGCTGTCGCCACCGCCGCAGGGCCATAGCCCGCCCAGCGCCAGTCGACCTGAGGATTCCAAGCTCCACAGTAGTACGACGACGCCCATGGGCGCCATGCAGCAGCAGCAGCAGCAAATGGATCATCGGATCTATCAGATGCCGTATGCCCCAACGCCGTCGCCCTATGCGCTGCCGTACGCGTCGCATCCAGTCACTAGCACCACTTCAACTGCTGCTACTTCATGCCCCACGGGCCTCCTCTTCCACCCGCTGACGAAGCCCGGGCCCAGTACGTCCGAAGACTATGCCGCAGACCCACTGCCCTTTGAGTACAGCAGTCGCAAGTACGCGCCGGCCATGCGCGACGACGGCAACAGCCACAGCAGCAACAACAGCGCCACGTCGTCGGCCTTTACCGACTCGTACACGTCCCACGCCCTGTACGCCGCCAGTCCGTGTGCCACTCAACAACAGCCACAACAGCCACAGCGCGGAACGAGTCCCTATGGCCACCACGCGCACCACTACGCAGACGCTGGACGAGGCAACAGCTGCTACCCCCACCCGCACGCCGACATGGCCTCCCCACTGACCCCTCCGCGCCACTTTTCCCGCTCGTCGACCGCTCCGTCGCAGCTCTACAGCGCTATGCCGAGTGCTATTGGACTGCCGTCGCACGCGTTTCCCCCTCCGCCGCTGCTCGACGCCAGTGCTGCGACCATAACGAAAAAAGAAGTCGACGTGTTTGCACACCCGTCGCAGTCGGCTGTCTACAGCAACAGCAATAGCAGCAGCAATGGCAATAGCTCTTCACGAGGCGCAAGCGCTGCCGGCCCTGCGCAGGAAGCGATGATCAAAGTCAAGACGCCGCTCAAGCTCAAGTACTGGCGCAACGGCCGACGGAACTTGCAGTGCTTCCCGAGCTGCAAAGTCTTTGGCGACTACTCGGCCATTAAGATCGAAGACCTCAAGCAACACGACTTTATGTGGGGCAAGTGCCGCGGCAGCCTCGTGACGGAAGTCACGCTCAACAGCAACGTGCGCTTTGACGACGTCGTGCTGCTGGGCCGCGTGCACTCGCTCGAGAACATCCCCGTGGCCTTTGAAGAAGCCGTGATCCGCGAGTGTATGTTGGGCCGCACGATCGCGCGCGACGAGATGGAAGCGATGAAGGACCAGTGGATCATGGGCGAACGCCTGCCGGACTTTGTGCAGCAAGAGGGCCACGTCGCGTGCTTTGAGTTCAAGCCCAAGGTGTGGAAGTACACGGAGGACATGGCCCAGGGCAAGTGCAAGCGCCGCAACGTCAAGTACTACGTGCAGTTTGAAGCGTTCGTGCACGTGGGCAGTGCTGCTGCGGCAACGGCAACGGGAGGCGGTGACCGCCGGTACTACGCGTGCATTGGCTCGGGCATGTCGACGTCGTTCGAAGTCGGGTCCAGTCGAGTGCTCGCCCGTCAGAAGCGCAAGGCCGCTACGTGTGCGGCCGACTCGGTCGCTGGTATCCCCACGAGTTTGACGGCGTCGGACCTGATGCAGTCGCAACAGCTCTTGGCGCTCAATGGCGGGAACGCGCTCATGCACCACAACGTGATGACGGCGACGCCGCACTCGATGTACGCGCCGTCGAGCGCGTTCCAACCGCACCACGAGGGACAGGCGCGCAGCTTACCGCCGACGTTCCCGCACCCGCAGGTGATGATGCACCAGATGGCATCGCAGCCAGAGATCGTGCACTACTCCATGTCGTCGCAGCAACAGCAGCAGCAGCAACAGCAGCAGCAGCAACAGCAACAGCAGCAGCAACAACAGCAGCAGCAGCAGCAGCAACAGCAGCAGCAGCAACAGCAACAGCAGCAGCAACAACAGCAGCAGCTTTCGTACCGACAACAAGAGGCCTCGAGCCAATTCTCGGTCGGAGACAAGCGCAAGATGAGCAGCGAACGGCCGGCGTTCTTGACTGACCGCTCGGTCAAGATGCTTAAGGTCATGAGCGGCGTCCCGCAGTCCGTGCCGATCTAGAAACGCCGTCGCAGCGCAGCGCAGGGGCCTGTCTAGTTGTCGGTCGTCGTCGTCGTCGTCTTCTCTCGGTGCTCGTGTCGTTCCCACGAGTGGGTGCGCGTGCGAAGTGGGTGCTGTGCGTCGTCCACTACTCGTGCGCTCTGGAAGGAAAGAGCGCGCGAGACGACAGCATCTGCTTCACGACGACTCGATGTACTCGGCACGGAACGAGTGTCTTTGTCAGCACTGCGCAGCGTACACGGGCGCGCGCTCGTAAATGATAGATGGCCAGGGAAGCCACGGAAGATGAGGTCCGCATGGTCGTAGTCGTAGGAGGACGAGTGATGTCAAATAAAGTCTCGGTATTTATTGTGCAACAGCAACAGCTATAACAACAGCAACAGCTATAACAACAACAACAACAACAACAACGTCAACAACAACAACAACGAGACCACTGACCTCCTCGTCGCTCGCGTCTCGTCGTCGCGTTCGAGTCAAAGATCGCTCGCTCCCTCCTGCCAACCGCTCGGCCCATTTCGAGCCGCAACAGACCATGCGGACCTTCGCGTTCCTTCAACCGCTGCTGCTCTCTCTGCTGCTCGGCAGCGCGTCGGGGGCGGCGATTCGCGCGCTCGACGGCTCTGGTCGGCCCGTGGCCTGGTGGGCGGTGCTCAAGCTGCCGGCGCACGTCAGAGGCCCTGCAACGGACCCACCGCACGCGGTGCCGACGCCGTGCGACTGCCCCGTGCCCGACTGCCGCCACGTCCCGACCGACGGCTGGGCCGCACTCAAAGAGAGAGCGACGGGACTCTGTTACCTCTACGCGGACGCGCGGGACCCGACGTTCCGCTACTTTCGGGACATTGGCTACGAGTGTTTGGGTCAGGGGGGCGCCGACCCCGTGAGTCGGACGCTCCAGCAGCGCGACGCCGCGAGTCGGCCGTACTGGGCGCTGTTCAACGACCAGTTCAATGGCATTGCGGCCGCGTTCGCAGCAGCCGAAGCGGACGACGGCGCCGAGTCGCACGTGTGCGGAGGGGCCGACGCCTTCAATGCGCACGCGAAAGGGGCCGTCGTGTTCGCGCGGGACGCGAGTGGCGGCGTGTTCCTCCAGACGTCGACGCCCAACTTCCCCGACCCGACGCGGAACGACTCGTTCGTGCCCCTCGGCTGCCAGCGGGACAACAACGTGGCCTTTGCCCAGCACGTGGCGGCCTTCTCGCTCGACGATCGCGAGCTGACGACGCTCGGCGAGCACCTGCAGCTCGCGCGGCTGTGCTCGGGGAACGTTTTCCGGAACAAGTCGCTGCATGCGCTTCTGGGCAGCGCGACGCTGAACGAAGACGGCGTCGCGCACGCGAACACGAGTGCGGCCGCTTTCTATGGTGCGCTCCTGGATCCCCATCTGCCCGAGCGCGAGTCGATGAAGGCCGCGTTTCGACTCAAGTTGGCCCGAGGGACCGACGACGACGACGAGCGACCGGAGACGGTCCGTCGTGGGTTTGAGCCCCTTGCGGAAGATCAGACCCTCATGGGTTTAGTTGATGACGACGATGACAGAGCCGACAGAGAAGCAGGAGATGAGGACGAAGAAGTTTTGGTCCTTGTCAAGAGCCCTCGGGCTGTAGTGCCGCCCTGGGCACTGGTAGCGGAGCTGCTCGACTCGGACATCAGTGTCGCTTCGTGGTGGGACGGCAGCTACGGCATTCCGACCATTTGCGGTGGCGACGTCTTTGCCCATTCGCCCCACAGCTTTTGCCTGGACGACCCGCCAGCAGGTGTCGCGCTGGACGCCGACGGCTCTGCTCCCTACAACATTGAGAACCTCATGCAAGCGACGTACGTACGTACATCCATCCGCACAGTGTGTGGATGGGGCTCGAGGGATGGAAGTTCTTACTCGTTTGATCTACTGCTCACGGCAGGTGGCACCTGAGCGACGGCAGTGCGAATCTGACCTGGCAACTCGTTGGCGGTCGAGTCCCCGATGGCAATCACGGTAAGGAACACGACACAAGGCGGCCGAAGGTGCTCAGGCTGTTGCTAACGAGGGTGCGAGTTTGTCGGGTCTTTTTGCTAGCAAAATGGGGCCTAACGACGCCTCGATCCGGTATCGTGAACGCCTCGAACGCCTACGTGACGTTTGGGGACCTCAACATGGAGGGCTTTCCGTGCTCCAGGACATGCAGTGGCTCGCAAGCAGGTCGAGGCGGCAGCTTCTTCTCCCTCATGCGTCCGCGACTGCACGCGAGTTTAGCGCGCTCGATCGTCTCAGGTGCTTGTCCATGTACCTCTTCGTCTGCTGCTGTCACTGCAGTGCATCAAGACGCCAACGCAATGCCTGACGGATTTCTGCGGAACGACTCTTCGTTTCTGCTGTACGAAACACTACGCATGTGTCATCGCGGATGTGTCAAGAAGCTCGAGGCGCATCTGGAGGCGACCGAGTTGCCAGCATTGAGTGCGACTGCATCGTCCTTCTGGCTCAAGTAGGAGTCCGTGTGCTGCGCCGCCACTCGGACGAGAAGTTGACGAGGTCACGAGCTATTGAAGCCGACTGCTGCACATGGCAATGGTATCAGCTGACTCGTGACGGCAGTCGAAGGACTCTGTGGGAACACATGGGGCGAGATCAAGAGCTTTGGAGGCGCACGAGGTTCAACCGTATGGACCGAACGCCATTGAGAGGCTGAGCTCGATCGCAAGAGCGACTACGACCTAATTCAATGGGATGTTATGGAGGACACTGGAGAGGCATTGAGAGCTGAGGCAGTCGCAACCGACTGCTCGATCGACTCGCACGTCCACGTGAGCGGAAACAATAGCAACGATGTGGTCATGGGAACAGTCGCTGAATCGCATCGCATGTCCCGTTTCGCTGTCCTTGTGGTGAGGTGCCCAGCGCCATACAACACAATGTCAAGTGAACATGTAAGTGAGCGCTCGAGGGACTTTACCGCGAGAACGGCTTTCGGTGATTCAGTATTGCCACAAGTCGGACTGTGCTGGAACAACGACGGGACGCTCACTACCGGTACTGCTGAGCTCTTTCTGTCTGTAGCTGACATAATCACTTGGCCGCCGAGATGTAGAGCACTGGATATGGAAACGTGCCAGCGATTGGATCCATTTAGAAATCGAAACAGGACACAACAAACAAACATATAAAAAGCGCTTTATCAGACACGCACCATAGTATTGCGCACGCACGATCGACAGCGGGTAGTGGGCCCCCCCACCACACGCACCATTATTGCCTCGAATAAAGCAGTCTCCGTACTGGGCCTTGAGCTGGCCGTTCTGGTACTCCTGCGTCTGCTCCATCGCAATGTTCGTGAAGCCATCGAGACACGCCAAGACGCCCTTGTACTCCACGCCGTTATTCAGCTTGACGTCCACGGGGCGACCCAACACGCTCTTGAGAAAGTCCGACGGGGTCTTCTTACTCGTCGCCACTTGCGCCGTCTCGGTAGCCATGTTGCAAACTATCCAGATAAAAGCGAAATGAACACATCACGAAGTTACGGGTCACGCAGGCGTAGTTCCTTTTTCTTTTGCGAATCAAACGAGCAATGAAACAACCAGACAGTCGATCAAACAAACGGCCGTTCGTTCGTCCGTTTGTTTGTTTGTTTGTTTGTTTGTTTGTCTTTCGGTGTGTCAGCCGTTTGTTTCGAGTGTGTCGCTGTTGATTGGACAATACGCACCAGACGCGTTTTTTACGCCATGGCACAGGACCTGCAGCGCGAGTACCTTCGCGACGCGCGACGCAAAGCCTCAGCTGCTGAGTACTTTGATGCAGAAGAGAGTGGCGACGAGCAACAAGAAGCAGCAGCAGCAGCAGCAGATGCGACTTGTGGAGCTGTTGGCGCGCCGGACGACGATGAAGTGGATCCGCTGGACGCTTTCATGCAGGGAATCGACGCCCAAGTGACGCAACAACAGGCGGCGGCGCCCAAACAGGTGGCGGACAAGCCAAAGGTGCTACGGCACGAGGTCGACGACGCACACAGCAGTTACCTCGAAGAGTGCGCACGGGTTGGGCCTACTCCTGCTGTGGCAGCTGCTGTTTTGACCGCATTGGCGGTCGTTCCGCCGATGGTGTTGTTTTGAGCGTTTGATTGGGGGTTTCTGACGTTTGAAATGCGTGTTTATGGTTTTTATTGTTTTTTTGAGAGCATAGAGGGCGTCAAAGCCTCGCGTTGAGCTGAACGCTGGGAGTGGTGACTCGGACGAAGAAGTGTATGCTGCTGCTGCCCAAGTGGACAATGCAGACGGCAGTATGGGCCCTCTGGACACGAAGAAAGCGATGGAAGTGTTGACTCCGATCGACCACTCGTTGGTGCAGTACGAACCGTTCCGGAAAGCGTTTTATACGCCACATCGAGCCACAGCAGCTCTGAGTGAGCATCAAGTCGCAGGCATTCGGTCGGACTTGCGTGTGAAGGTGTACGGAGCTGCTGCGCCGGCTCCCGTGCGGTCGTTTATGCATCTCGGCCTCGATCGAAAGATGCTGCAGACGCTCATGCGACTCGGACTGGAAGCGCCAACGGCGATCCAGGCGCAAGCGTTTCCAGTGGCGCTGTCAGGGAGAGATTTGATTGGGATGGCCAAGACCGGGTCGGGGAAGACGTTGGCGTTCACGCTCCCGATGGTTCGGCACGTGATGGACCAACGAGAGCTTCAGAAAGGCGAAGGACCGATTGCAGTGGTGCTGGCACCCACGCGGGAACTGGCCCACCAAACGTACGTGCAAGCCAAGAAGTTTCTGGCCGTGTACGGGGCGTCGTGTGCAGCGATCTACGGTGGCGCTGGCAAGTGGGAACAGATTCTAGCGCTGAAGAAAGGTGTCGAAGTCGTGGTGGCGACGCCCGGGCGACTGATTGAAATGATACGAAAACGGACTGCTCCGATGGACCGCGTGACGTTTGTGGTTCTGGATGAAGCCGACCGCATGTTTGAAATGGGCTTTGAGCCTCAGCTGCGCTCGATCTTGGGGCAAATACGCCCCGACCGTCAAACACTCATGTTTTCCGCTACGTTTCGCCGAAGAATTGAGACGCTCGCGCTCGATGCGCTTACGGATCCAGTGAAGCTGATAGTTGGCCAGGTGGGTCAAGCCAACGAAGACGTTCGTCAGCTTGCTGTCGTGCTACCGGGACATGGGGCCAAGTGGCCGTGGCTGATGTCACGGATACGTAGTCTGGTTGACGAAGGTCGTTTGCTCATCTTTGCTGGGAACAAGGCTGGGTGCGAAGAGCTGGCAAAGAACTTGGCCGCGGTCTTTCCGGCAGCGCCTGCCCTCTGTTTACACGGTGACAAGACGCAATCGGAACGAGCACAGGCATTGGCAAAGTTCAAACGGGGCGAGTGTCGCGTGGTTGTTGCGACGGATGTCGCGGCGCGGGGGCTGGATGTCAAGGACGTGAAGAACGTGGTGAACTTTGACGTGGCCAAGACAATCGACACTCATGTGCATCGCATTGGCCGCACAGGACGCATGGGGCTAGAAGGGTTCGAACCTGGCACGGCATATACGCTGGTTACCCGCAACGAGGCACCGTTTGCGGCTCAACTCGTCTACAACATGGACGTTTCAGGACAAGCGGTATCACCGGAGCTACTTGCACTCGCCAAACAAGACGCGCGCTTTCGTCGAGGCGTGAATGCAGTTGGCGGGCAAAGGGCTTCTCCTGCGCAACAGCACGTTGGCAAAAGCACTGGAGCCGAAGCTCGTGCCTTTGACGTGGAAGACGCTGCCGAGCTGGAGCGCTGGAATGACGACCGACGGAAGAGCAAGCGCGACCAACGCAAAGGACTGGGCTTTGCAGACGATAAGAATGCCAAAGCCACAGGAAGACCAGTGGGCATGCGCGGATTCGTCAAGGCGTCGGTACCTGCCACTTCGCTGGCAACTGCGTTTCGCTCTGGTTTTGTCAAGTCGTCGGTACAAGTCGACGCCCAGCCACCGAGTATTGCACCTGTGAGCTCGCAGGCGCCACCTCCACCAGCACTTGGTATTGCACTGCAACTTGCAGTCCGACCAGCTGCTAATGACGAACGGCATACAGCTGCTGAGCCGCTGCACCACGAGCGACTTGCAGCAAGTGGTATACCAACGAACATACCCAATCAAGCGTCTCCACTGCTCGTGAATGCTGCAGTTGTGACAACCTCTGACGCAGACGAGAAAGCGCCGGATGGAGCAGGTGCACCTGAAAGTGGCACCCAAAGTGAAGCAGATCGAAACTCGAGCGCTCTCTCACTGCAACGCGTACGCAGGTCGCGATCAAGAAGTCGAGTGCGTCAACGCCGTCGAAGCAGTCGCAGCAGCTCCAGATCGGAAAGTCGCCATCGCCGTCGATCCCGTTCATACTCCTCGGAGAGGTCTCGAAGACGTCGACGCAGGTCACCTTCTGACGACCGCCGGCATCGTCGAAGCTACAGCTCCGGTCGAAGCAGTTGCAGTCGCAGCTCGAGTCGAAGTCGGGATGATGGACGTAAGCGCCACAGACGTGAACAGCATCGGTCGCGTGGTCGACCCCGTTCTCAAGAGCGTCGAGGGCGGTGAAGGAATCGGCAGCGTCCGCTGAACAAAAGAGTGAGAAGCTTCCGTCTTGTTCAAAGCTACACGCGTTAGAGCTGCTGCTGCTGATAACATTCCCGTTGCTGCTGCTTACACGACTACTACGAGGGGAATGGGCAGGACACGAGGAGAGGAGGAGGCAACAAACTAATAGCAAACTACATGATACTGAAGCGGCAGCAGCTGCAGTATGGGCAGGCGAATGGCGCGTGGATGCACCCCGTCACAGAGCGGACCATCTATTGTATGTCGACTCACGCCTGTGCCTCCGATGCAGCAGCGTCCTTCCCTGGAGCTGCCTCAACCGCTGCCTCGACCGCTGATCTGCACTAGGTGCTCCCTCCGAACTATTACCGTCCTCCACAGTCGGAGGTTCCGTCTCTGTGTCCGCTGTTGCACTCGACTCGGTCGTTGCAACAGCCTTCGCATCTGCCTCCACCGGTACCTCCGCTGTTGCCGCTTCTGTCGCTACGGGAGCGGCAGCAGCGGCAGCTTCGGCCAACCGCGAGGCTGCAATGGTCGCAGCCAGATCGGTCGTAGTTACAACTGCTGCTGCAGGCTCATCGTCTTCGAAATCGTCATTCTCCATACCGGGAATGGGCTCATACGGAATGTCCTCGAAAGTTCCCTCAAACTTGGCCCAACTGCCGCTGGACTCGCAGCTTGCCCACCTGTCGGCGCCGACACGATCTCCGCTATCCTTCGGGACGCTATCCTGCCGTGCGAGCTCTTCCTCATCTTCTTCCTCGCTACTGCTACTGTCATTCATGATTTCTGGCAGCATAGGTGTGTCAGAATCCTTTGCGTCAAAGTCCGTATCGAATCCATTGGGGTCAGAGCCAAAGCCCGAAGCGCCGAGCATCTCGACGAATTGTGCGTTCAGCAGCTCGTCGTTCTGGTTGAAGCTCATGCCTGAGTACGGATCCTCGCCTCCCTGAGTAACTGTTGCACCACCCAGAGGCAAGCGCTCACGCTCGTAAATGGGGGCAAGCACCTTGCTCGACAGTTCATCCCACTTCTTCCACGTGACTTCGTCCTCTTCGAACAGCTCGAGCACCGTGTCGGCATGCCGCATCTCATTCAACGACCCTTCGTCTTTTGCGCTGCCACGTACATCGTCTAGCATCGTCATCAGCGTGTTGCAAATTCGGTGAAGGTGACCCACATATCCGAGCGAAAAGCCCCTCGCAACTGCTGTAGCTTCACTGTTCTTCTCGTGCGCCTCGACAATGCGCGGCAGCAGACGCGCTTCCTTCACTAATCCTACCAGCAAATTGTGGCTACCACTTTCTAGGATGCCAATCACCATGCTTTCGACATCAGCGTGGAGCATGTTCACCAACTCGAATTTAAAGAACAGATCCAGGCAAATACCAATGGCGTGATGCTCGAGCAGCGCCGTGTCCACCTTCTGGTACTTCGACTGCATCAGCAGAACAACAAGCCCCACCATCTTCAATCGACGCAAGCCCAAACGCGGGACTTCCTGGTGGCGCTGGTTACGGATACTGCCAGCAACCGCTCCGTCTGCCTTGAGGATTGCACAAATTTGCGGCAAACGCTCAATGGTGCACATTACTGCGGGCGGTGCCTCGTCCGTGGCGCAGTACCGCGAGTTCGTGGCGCGTGATAGTAGAGCACTTAGCACAGAGATAGCACCTGTCATCGACGACACACACGAGGCGGCAGTATCGTCTGCAGGAACGGCCAGCGCAACTAGCTTCTCGGCTACTTCCTTTGTCTCCAAATGCTCCAACAGCGCAAACGAGACGGGTGTCGTCGAACTCGCAGGCGAGGCCGGATCCGTTCGTTGGGCACGCGTTCCGCATTGGATGATATCGACCAGCACTTCCGACGCGTGCTTGTGAGCGTCACTATCTGCTTTCGCGTCTGTCAACGTAGCCAGCAACAGATCCACCACCTTGGGTTCCAGCTGCCACGTCAACGTCTTGTCCTTGGACGCCGTGGGGGTGCCACTTGCGCTCAGTCCGTCCTCATCCTCGCCTCCGTACCACGAATTCGAGGGCGGGAACCCCATCGACATGCCTGGAAAGTCCATGCAGTCGTCCATGTAGTCACTATGGTCTGGCTGCAACAGACGCTTCAGCAGCTCTGAGATGGAAAAACTCGCCGCGTGACGGGCAAAGCCTGCCAGCAACTTGTCCGAGTTCTTGTTGAGCAGCGTCGTCATCTCGTGCGGTTTACGCACCATGAGCATGGTCACGATCTTCTCAAAGTACCCCGCAAGGCGAGGATCCAGCACTCCTTCAGGCTCGTACAGAAACTCAAACAGCGTCTCGACGATATTGCCCTCAGAGGCCGTCACGAGCGTCTCGGTGATGCTCGAAATGTCACAGCAAATGACTTCGCACGCCATGTACGGGTACTTGAGCGTCCGCAAGTCGTCCGACTTGTCCTCGGGCACACACACGACGTACTCGACAAGTCGCTGGACAATCAGTTCCTGCGAGAGGCTGCACAAAAGCGTCCACAAAAGCGTCACACAAAAGACACAAAAGACACACACACAAAAGAGACACAAAAGCACAAACCACAAACAAGAAAGCAACAAACCACACCAGCACAAACAGGTCGCGGTTAGGGGTCGTGGTTTCCTCTACTAAATCAGTAGCGTCGAGTCGGGTGGCGTGGACCACCCGGCGCCGCCACAACAACGAGCCGTACAACTCAATGAGCTTCGTGTTGCGCGTCTTGACCTCCTGCACGAGCTCGTCCTCCTGCAGCACCTGCTCCAGCGTAAAGTCGTCGCGCTCGAGCAGGTCGTTCAGCGGACTCGACACGTTGAAGAGCGACGAGCCCTGCGCCCACACGCTGTTGCTGCTGCTGCTGCTGCTGCCGTCGTCGGCCATAGCCGAGAAGAGCGACATGGGGCGGCTCGTAATGGTCGCGCTCTCGCTGCTGATTGGTAAATAAAAACACCCACCCACTCGCCCCCCTCTCTCCCGCTCACTCACTCACTCGCTCAGTCACTCAGTCACTCGGTCGGTCGGTCGGTCGGTCGGTCGGTCTGTCTGCTGGAGAGAGAGCGAGCGAGAAAAGACACGGGCGGTGCGGCTGCATACTGAGGCCGAGGTACTGGGGTTGTTCGGGGGTCGGTGGCTCGTTTCTGTGACAACGCTGGCGCGGGATGGGACTTGCGGTTGTGCAATACGACACGTCAATGACGGCCGACTTATGTGCAGCGAGGTGCGCTGCGACGCACTCGGCCGCAAACGCTAGGGATAGGGCAAGGGAGGCGCGCTGATTGGCAGCTGTCTCGTCGCGAGGTCTCTATCCCACCCACCCACTCATCCGCGACCGACGGGATGGGACACTGGATGCCGGCCATGGACTGGTTTAGATGTAGCCACTACGTACGTCTCTTTTGGCCCGTGATGTTCCCGTATAGAGAGAGACGCGCGTGAAGGGCACTACTGCAAATTGGTGCCAAGTGACTCGGACTTGAACGCTACCGATGGTCGAAGCGCTTGTCGCCGCTGAATATTTACAGTCGGAAGGGCGAGAGCAGCCACTACTATCTTAGGTCCCAATCTTTCAGGCGTAACGGCTCTATTTTTTGGGATATGGGTTGTTGATCAGCTGCATGTCTACCGACCTGCTCGAAGCAGTCAGGGAATCGATACAGCATTGAATAGGACGGCCGTGAACGACGTCGATGCTGTCGGTCGATGCTGTCGGTCGATGCTGCTCGAGCATGTCGGGTGCCTCAAGCTATACGCGCTCGTGCCATGTGCGAAAAGTTGAAGTGCATGACGTAGGCTGTTGATCTTCTCGGTTGTTACAAACCTTTTTGCGATGGATGCCGCCGCATTTCCAATGCGCTTACTGTCTTTCTCTTCGTTCTCTGCCTCATGAGCCTCTTTCCGATTCTCGCTTTTGGGTTAGCTCCGGCCGAGCACTCGCATCCTCTACTTCGTGATCAAGAAGCGCCAAATCGAATGGGATTCCACACACGCAGCTGTTTGAGCTTAGCTCAGCTTATCGTCCACCTCCTCCCTCTCCCTCGAACCATTCCCATTTCTTGCCATCTACGTATCAGATGTAGAGACAGGAGGCATAGCAAACATGTAGGTGCGATCGGAGCAATGGACACTGGCGAAGGTGGACGAGATCTCGGTCCAGGCAGCAAAAAACCCGACTAGCGCATGATCATGAACCCGTCACATTTGCAGACCCTGTTGACCTTCCTATGCTCATATTGCGATCGATCCTATGCTGCAGATGGCAAACAACAGTAGTGCTGCTGCAACGTCAAGATGATGCTGGTAACCACAACTGGCCGGACCCCCGCCGTTATGTGTGGCAACGCACGATAGCTGGACGTTGACAAGCTTCAGGTTGTTTAGGATATGCGGCCGAACAGTGTCATGAAACGAAGACACTGTCGATCCAGTGCATACCTTCTGCCTTCACGAAGGCCAAAGCACATGGCGATTGGTGCACACGGTGTGCCATTTGATCCATTGATCTGCACCGATGGCAGCAAAACAACTCCTAGCAATCCGATGAGTATTCATGCGATTCTTGACCGCGTCTTGACCGCGTCTTGACCGCGTCTTGACATGGCTGTCGTCTGAGTCTATTAATTATCGGAGGGCGCGCGGCAATGAGGTACAAAACAGTCGGCCACGATATCAGAAGTGACCAACGTCTGCTCTGTCCTGCAGCACCCACCGTGTTTTGCAACTTTTTGGCGCACACGACCGACCGTATAATGGCATTTACGTTCTAACGCACTGTTTCGTGTACTATTTCGTGGGCGGCCGTCACGCCATCGCCACCCGCCGCGCGCACTCGGGACTTGCTGCCCCCGCCATGTACGCGTCCAAGTTCAGCTTCAAAGGCGCACAAACGCGGTTCAACCTGCTGCTGCTCGAAGACGGCGAGTTCTTCCTCGATGTACGTCGTCGTCTCGGTGTCGATGCAGCGTGTGCGTCTGTGTTTGGCCATGCGGTCGAGTGTATTCTTACTCGGGGGTATTCTCGATGATATTATCTGTCTGTCTGGCGGTGTTTGTCGGTATTTGTTGTTCTTATTGCGATTGTTTCCAGGATTTTAGTGTCTATCGGTTCTTGGACCCTAACCCGGATACACATCGGTACCGTAACCTGTCGGACCTGCGTTCATACCGTGTGTTTCTACCTGATGGGTTGACGTTGTTTCGATGGTGCAGGAAGGTGCAGGGGCGGCTCAAGTTGTGCACGCGCGGCTTTTTCTTCGAGCCTCAGGACACGAATGTACCCATTTTGAGGTTTTTCTTCCGCGATATGCGCGACATGCCCGTCGCCGAGCTCCACGACCATCCAGAAGCAGACGACTGTGCTATTTTTCTGGCGTTCAAGGTGTCGTCAGTACTGCAGATGAAGGAACGAGGCGTGGACCACCCGTACGTGCAGAAAGAGACTGGCACGAGTGCTGGCGTGCCCGAGAAGTACATGTTCTCGCTACTGCATTCCACGATCAAGGAGCTGTTGAAAAGTGTGGCACCCATTTGGCAACTTGCGCACAAGGACAGTGTGATGAACAAGGTGGACGAAGAAGTGCTGCTCGAGCCGGTGTTGCGGCCACGTCAGACGGATCAGTTTGATTCGAGTTTGTTGGTCGATTTTCGAGAACGACCGTTGCAGACAGAGGGAAAGTTGGTGGACCGTATTGTGCCGCTGCTCAAGTACCCGGGCTGTCTCATGCTAACGAACCAACGACTGTATTTCCAGCCAGCACAAGTGAACAATGTAGGCGATCCTGTGCTCAATTGGGCGTACAACACGATCGAGTACTTGTACAAGCGACGACATATGCTCAAGCAAACAGGGTTGGAAATCTTTTTGCGCAATGGCGAAAGCTTCTTTTTCAGCTTCCGAAACCATCACGATCGCAATGAAGTGTATGATATGATGGTGAGCCAGCCGGACCTAAAACATCTGCAGCAGACAGAGCTGGAATCGATGTTGCGGAAGTGGCAGCAGCGCGAGGTATCGAACTACGACTACCTGTTGTATCTAAACAATGCCGCTGGTCGCACGAAGAACGACCTTACGCAGTATCCCGTGTTTCCATGGGTCTTGAGCGACTACGAGAGCTCGTCGATCGACTTGTCGGACCCAGCTGTATACCGCGATCTTTCGAAGCCTGTCGGTGCGCTGAACGAAGAACGCCTGGAGTTCTACAAAGCGCGGTATGAAGCAATGCCGCACGGCATGGAAGATGAGGGATTGCCTCCGCCGTTTTTGTATGGAACCCACTACTCCACTCCCGGATACGTGTTGTATTATTTCGTGCGCATGGCCCCTGGGTATATGCTTTGTCTCCAAAACGGCAAGTTTGACGCCCCGGACCGGCTGTTCCAAAGCATTCCCAGCACTTGGAGCAGTTGCAACACGAATCATGCTGATTTGAAGGAGCTCATTCCAGCCTTCTTTGACGACTCGGTGCCGCCGACGGAATGGCTTTGCAATGGGAGAAATCTTGATCTTGGGACGACGCAAAAGCTGACACGGGTGAACTGACTGGCTCATCATGCATCTCTTTGTGGTTGTGATCCAGCAAGTATGCTGACTTTGTGCGATTCTCGTTTAGGTTGGGGATGTCGAGCTTCCCGCGTGGGCATCCAGTCCATCCGAGTTCATCCGTATAAACCGAGAAGCGCTGGAAAGCGAGCACGTGTCTGAGCACCTTCACGAATGGATCGATCTGATTTTTGGCTGTAAACAACGAGGAGAGGCCGCGGTTGAGGCAAACAACTGTAAGTGAGCGCTTATCGACACGAGCATGATCGTGTGCATTGCCGGTGTAGTTGGAACGTCTACTAATCGCAGCTCGGTCATAGTATTTTACTACCTGTCATATGAAGGCTCGGTGGATCTCGAGACGATAACGGATCCCGTGGAAAAGTGCTCACTCGAAGCGCAGATCCAGGAGTTTGGACAGACGCCGAAAGTTCTGTTTGCTGGAGCTCATCCATCGCGAAACGATGTCGGCAAAGCAGTGGACATTGCAACGCTTGATTTGGTGCCGCCCTTGCAAAAGATTGATGAACCGGCGAACCGAAGCAACGTGTTGTCATCAGCAACGGATAGAACCGACAAGTGTAGTAAAGACGATAGTGAAGCCGACCAATTTGGCGAAAGCGAAGAGGCGGAAAACGCAATGACAGCGAACCGACGGAGTATGTTCGCATTCAGGTCCCGCTCGTTTGGCGCAGTGCCTAAGCAGGCCCAACGGTTTGTAGGAGAGCTTACAGCGCAGATTCGCCGTCGAATAAGCATTGAGTCGCCTAAGCGCTGGAATTGGACATTTGGCGCAGAAGGCGATTGTTCGTCATGGGTGCCGTCGGCACACTACATGCTTCATGCTGGGTAAGCCGAACGCCTCAATCGTTTATCATGTCTCGACTGGTCTAACGTTTTTTTTCCTTTCCGAATCGCAGCGAGGTCACTTCTCTGGTCCTAGGAAAAGATGGACGAGCACTTTTCTCCACGTCGAAAGACTCGACGTTCAAAGTCTCTGCGACTCTGGATGGCACATTGCGGCGTAACCTGTCCTGCAATTTGGCCTTGTCATGCTGTGATGTAGCGCCGGACGAAAAGTATGTTTTCGTTGGATCGTGGGACAGCTGCATTTATATGTACTCCATGGACGTGGGACGTGTCGTTGACCAGATCACAGCACACGATGACGGCGTATCGGCTCTTTGCGTATTCGAAGACCGCTTACTCTCCGGTTCCTGGGATGGCTCGATCAAGATGTGGCACTATACACCGAAAGGAATTGCACGAGAGCCCTTGTTGACGTTCATGGAGTGTGAAGACTCGGTCGTGTGTCTATGCGTAAGCATGAATGGGTGCACGGGAGCTGCCGCAACAAGGAATGGTGAGTGTGCTGAGTCGAGTTTTTCCTGCATGGTATGGATGCCCGCCCTCATGCGCTTTTTGTGCTATGGTAGGGATCGTATATCTTATCGACCTGCGCACTTGCGAGCTCATGCGTAAATTCTTCGCAAGCTCGACACAGCGCACGGAGATCTGCGGGCTGACGTTTTGCGGTGGGGGGCCAACTCTTGCGTGCGTAAGCGTGTCAAATGAGCTCTGTGTTTTCCAGATGGATGGCACGCGAATGGTGACCATCAACGTTGACTCTGATGGACCCGTCCGGTATGTACCTGCGTGTATTGTGCTCTCCCTGACGCCATCGGTCGACATGGCATTCGTTGACTCCATTGCGTGTGTATTGCAGGTGCTTTGACTCGGACGGCGAATATGCAGTCGGGGGGACGTCCACGGGCACGCTGCTGTTCTGGAAGCTCGATGAACCGACTGGCCATGAACAGATTTTCGAACTTCCAGGCGCACACGCTCATGGCGTGTCAGCACTGACCGTCAGCGCAAACGCTTCCACGATCGTGTCTGCATCTAGCGACGGAGAAATCCGGATCTGGCAATTGCGTCGGAAGTCTGTTTCTCGTGGCCGTCTCACAGCCTTCTTTTGAATCATGCATAGGTCAGGTGAGTCGACGCTGAAGATGTACCAAGCGCGTAAGAGGTGTACGAATGCCACGTATCTGTTTAGAATGGTACCCACATGTTGCTGATCGTCAGTCGGGCTGCGTGCATTCAACGTGGTCAACGCACTTCGGGATAGCGCCCACCTAAACTTCCTGCGTGATGCTGTATTGCTGCAACGGCGCAAAGGCCCCGCTCCCACGGTCTCTATCGACCAGGCACTTCAAGCCATTACAATCTGTAGCTGCTGCCTTACTTGCAACGTGCTTCACTTGCAAATCGATGTCGCCCGAGTCGCAGCACAACCAGACGCACTTGTATCAACCAACCCCACCAACGGCATGCAACTGCATCCTCCTCACACACACACGAGCGATGCGTCAACAAGAACAAACTGTCGCTCTCGCTCCTTCGCTTCCACTGGATACTAGCAGGTCCCAGAGTCGACTAGTCCTCGTTGTACTCGTCACCCATAGCTTCTTCGATCATACCCTTGAGCTCCAGTCTACAGACAGACAGACAGACAGACACATGCAGACCGTCACGACCGGTGCAACAACTCCATTAGTATCAACAAAGTCCACCGCTACCACTGCTCGCAACCAGATGCCCCACCGAATCTCCGACACGTCGTCTCCCTGCAGCACGTCCTTGACAAAGTGCGCCTCCACCCGCATCTGCACCATCTCCAGCGCTCCTCGCAGCACGCCACACAGCACGTTCGAGTACCACAGCACGCCATAAGCACTCGGAGGCAGCTCGACAAATTCTGCGCCCACGATCCAAAAGTAGTCAAACGATGCGACCCAAAATAAGCGCGTAACCCCAACGTAACCCTCCGTACCAGTCAGCGGGTTCTCGTACAGCACGAGACTACACGCGTCGCCCTCTGCGTTCCACTGCGACACGTCGACGTTGATGCCCAGGAACATCTTAAACGCCACTTTGGCCACCACTTCGGCCGTCTCCTTGAAGTTCTGGCAGTTGGCCACGCCCGACTTGGCCAGGAACTCGTCGACGAGCCTCACGCCGATGTTGTACCCCCTGTCCGCATGATTATTCCGTATGAGAGGGTTGCTCCATCAACCTGTGTGCGTACACTTTTTGTGATTTTGTACGTACATTTTATCGAGTTGCTGGTTCACAACCTTGAGGTCCTCGAAGTCCTTCATCAGTTGGGTCACGAGCGAGCCGTAGGTCAGTGCAAAGAGCTCGCCATTCTACGAGAGAAGAGGAAACAAAAGCGCAGCTGAGCGACGAGCAGGTGATGACGATATGTGTGAGGAGGAGGAGGAGGAGGAGAGTGCACGCACGACTTTGGGGACTTTGCTCCAGGCGGTGTCGCCCAAGCGCTGGTGTGGACGCGGCGTTGACATCTGTACGATCGATCGGCGGCGATGAAGCAGAGTATGTACGACGGGTCGGGGCGATGCGTAAAAACGATTGCTGACTTTGCTTCCGTACTTGCGTTTGTAGGTAGTTGTGTAATTTACTTTTGACTCATTTCCACGGGATGATTTATTTATATTCTTTGTTGCGTAATGTTGCTGGGAACGTTGCTCGCGACCGTGTGTCTCGAACAGCCTTTTGTGTGCTTGCACAGACCAGCAGCATTTCTAACGCTTGCAATGTTTACAGCTGACCTTCCTCGCCAAAAATGAGAGGGGACCATAGCCGATGCCTTTTTCACGCTTCAGCGATTGGCGAACAAGCTTGTGGCGGCAGAAAAGGTGATGAAAAAGTATCCATGACTCTTGTCGGGAACAAGAGAAGTCCTCGATCTCTTGCACTGTACTTCGTAGCGCTCGATGCTGTAGCGTCATGATGCCCTTCTTGACCATTTGTAGTCGCGACAATACCAATTGGCCAACGATGTTACTTTGCCACGCGACATCTGTATTGCCGCGTAACAAAGTAACATTGTTGGCCGATCATTGCTGTTGAAAACAAATCAGTTGCAATGACATGAGTGTCCGATACTCTGTAAGTGCTCGCATGACTGTCGTCGTATGGAAGCCGTTTACCTTGAAACCTTCGGAGGTAAAGGTCAGCTGCTTGCTTCGGACTCCCCCTGTCTACAGCAGCAGAAGCCACAACTGCTTGGCGAATGTTGCGCTGTCAAGAATCTGCTCTTAGCTTTGGTTTGACCGCAAACGACTAAGCCCGGGTCGAGGCCTTATGGGTGTACCGCCTGTCCGATATGCATATTCTACTCGAATGCTTTTCCGACACATCTCCCTCCTTTCGACACATATCTATGTCTACTCACGCTCTTTAGCAGCACAATCTTTCGTTCATTCGACTTCGCTTCGTCCCCTCGTCGTCGTATCCCAACAAAACGTATCCCGTGTTCTATGACTCACGATCTTCGGTCTCCACCAGTCTTGGACCGACTTCTTTCTTTACTTACCACGTCGACTTATTGACATTGTAAAATACGTAGGTGACCTCCTCACATGTAGCCATGTTCGAATGTGTCTGCTATTCTGACGGTTTGCTATCTCTCTGCATTTTGACAGAGACCATGGAGGCCATCGTGTCGCAAATGCAGCGCGACTTGCGCGCCAAGTACAGCCACGTCATGGTCAAGTGGTACGAGGCGGTAGAATGGACCGAGCCGCTGATCGTGGGGCTGCTCTGCTTCCATGTCGCGCTCTTTGCCGCACTGTGGCTGACGCGCAAGCGGCTGTCCGTGCAATGTGTGCTCTTTGCGGTCGTTATCGCGCTCCTGCTGATCACAGAGGCGCTCAACAAGTGGGCGAGGACGCACTGGCGTCTTGTCGCTTCCCAGCGATATTTTGACGAGCAGGGTGTCTTTATGGGCATTTTCTACGCTGGGCCACTGCTCGTCGCAGGGTTTTTCCAACTGGTTTGTCAACAACAACAACAACAACGTCAACAATGGAATGTGGTACTCATCTCAAGGTGTTTTGTTCTGTACCTCGTTATTGTTGTTGTTGTTGTTGTTGTTGTTGCTATAGATGCTGAGTATGAAGCAGATGGTCGACATGGTCGTGATTGTCAAGCGAGTAGAACATCGACAACAGCTCAAGGCCAAGAAAGATCTATAAAGAGACGAAAACTACGTGGCTGCTGCCCGAGTACTTACTGCAACACGTTTTTCTTGAGCACGGACTGGTGCTATCGGACTGTCTTTATTCCAACTCTTGCACGGGGTACTCCTTCATCCATAGGTCGTGAATGAACTCGTACAGTTCATCGGACACGGACACTTTGTACGGCGTCGGGTTGAGCGACCTGATCACGTCCTCGCGGATCAGCTCGAACTGCTCCGTAACGTACTGACGACGGGCCTCTAGAGTGGGCAGCTCACCGACGATACCTCCGTTGGGACCGTCCCAGTACAGACTGTGCAACGAGATGACTTGAGATGGCGTCACGTACGCGCGTCGGAGCTCATCGAACGGGTTCCGACACAGCATCTTCCTCCCAACTTGCGGCGGTTGCTCGTTGACGCCGGTCATCAGGTCCAGCAGCGGCTTGCCGTTTGCGCCAATCAGGCGGTAAGCTTCTTTGCGTCCAGGGATCGTCACCTTGCTAACATCCTGGGAAAGCTTGATGCGCGGCTCGTTGTTGATCTCCACTAGCTTGTACACCATGCCGAGCGCCGGTTGAGCCTGGCACGTGACGAGGTGTGTTCCGATCCCATACGAGTCGATCTCGTGGCGCTGTTCGTTCAGTGAATTGAGCACTGCTTCATTAATGTCGTTGCTAGCAGTGATGTTCAGGTCCTTGAAGTAGTCGATGTCGTACAGCTCGCTTGCAGCAACAAACGCTTCACGACAGCGCTTCGAGAGATAGGATAGATCGCCGCTGTCCAGACGGATACCAACTGGATGGTGGCCGAGCTCGTGTAGTGCTAGTGCGACGCAAATGAAGTTTGGCACGCCGGACTGTAGGTACACACAAAGAAATGTCAAGAGAGAATGTGCAATGACCACAAGACGGTTTAGAACGCACCGACAGCGTGTCGTAAGTGTCAACGAGAGCCAGGAACGCGTCGGGGAATGCAATCGCATACGAGATGAACGCAGCGAGCTCTCCCTAGCAACAAAAGAGCAACAGCAAAAGTGGGAATTGTCAGAAGCACGACTAGACCTCCATCTCCATCAGCGTTCACTCACATCGTTGGTCTGTGTATGGCGGAGCTCCGTGCGGTACTTGAGCACCACGTCTAGGAAGTTCTTCCCACTCAACGCCGTGACCTTGACGTCCTCGAGCGTCGTGTGCGCCTGCACAAAGGCGTGTGCATGGGTGCCCATGACGGGGATGTTGTGGAGCTTGCCCGCCAGCACGTTGCTCGTGCCTGTAAAGCCAGCCATGTACGAGTACCGCGAGGCGCTCAGACCGCCATCTGGACCCTGTGCACGTCGCAGTCCAAACTCGAGCAGCTTCTTGTCGGCTCCTGCTGCTTTCTTGAACCGCGTGGCATTGGTCGTGATGAGACTGGCAAAGTTGAGCAAGTTGAGCAGCGGCGTCTCGAGCAGCTGTCCTACAGCCAGCCCTCCTTCGATGCGGACCAAGGGGATGCGCGGAAACACAATCGAGCCTTCCTTCACAGCGTACACCTTGACACTGGTGCAGTCGAGCGTTGCGAGCCAGTGGAAGAAGCCGTCTTCAGCGTGGGGCAGCACCTCGCGGAGGTAGCCAATGTCGCTCGGCGTGAAGGCAAACGTGTTGATCATCGCGAGCGCTTCTTCGAGGCCGGCAAACACAGTGTACTCGCCGTGGAAGGGGTTCTTGCGGAAGAAGAGGTCGAACACGGCGTGGTCATTGTGGCGACCGACTTTCCAGTACGCGTAGACCCTGTGGGCATCAAGTGGAGGGAACAAGGCGACGTTAGTCAGACGACCACGACGCACTGCACGAGGTACTGCCTGGTACAAGTCAAGAGCGATCGGTCGATTGATCGAGACAGATGGCTACAGATAGATCGACATAGATGGCTACAGATACATCCATAGATACATGGCTACAGATACATCACTACAGATAGGAACATACATGGCTACAGATACATCCATCGATGGCTACAGATACATCCATCGATGGCTACAGATAGGTACATAGGTGGCTACAGATGGATCGATAGAGTGTGTACATGGTGATTTGGTAGAGGTCCGTGAGCATGGGGCCAACCAGTGAGTTCGTGGGCGCGAGGCCGTTGGCGGCGTTCATTGTCTCGGGCGCGAGGGACGGCGACGTGTTCGTAGCTGAATGAAGGGACCGATAACGCGGTAAGAGAGAGCGAGAGAGCGAGAGAGAGAGAGAGAATCGGACCGGCAGGCGCGACAGGTTGCGATAAGTTCGAGCCAATCGACGCGTTGATGGGTCGTATCTTGCACGGAAGATGGGTACGAACGCGGACGGGACGTGATTGGGTGAGCGCGCGCGTGCGCACGACTTGGACGATTCTGTCGTCTGGAAGACGGTGCAGATGCTGCGCGCGTGTCGCATGCTGATGGACCACGTACGCTTTTGGAAGGGGCTGCACAGGTGCAGAGCAGACGTGTGAAACCGCACACAGTGCGTGCAACAGATCGTCTCCACCAGCAGTCACTAGACGTCCCTTAACAGACGTGACCTTTTTGCCCGACTGAAGGAGCAGTTGGTTTTCTTCTTCGCCTGTTCGCACTGAGGTGGGCATAACGTGACGGTGCCACTTTGACAGGCGACAAAGCGGTGGCACAGCAGCAGTGCACTCCTCGAGCGTTGCAACGAGGACAAACCCCTTCTGCAGATCCTGCGTATCGAAGCAATTTGGTGCATACCTGCGTAGTTGCCTGGTCCAGAGAGCCGCGAGCGGCGGTAGCATTCATCATTTCGTGTCGTGGGTCGCGACGTCGAGCACAGGAAACTTCGCTCGGCGACCTGACCGCTCAGTAGCTCTTTCTGATCAAGTGATGACAAGGCACTTGCACTTGTGCAAGAGGCACATGCGATGCAGGTTCCACTGTACCATCTTCGCGGGAACTACCGTGGGAACACAGCAAAGCCTCACTACGAGACGATGTGTATCGTTCGTTTGAGCCGTTGCTCGACTGCAAAGTCCTGCGATGATGATGATGACGATGCACTTTGGTCGCATATAATATCAAGCAAATGTGTCGTGCTGCGCTCCACCGGTAGTACGCGTGCCGTAGTTACGACATATATTTGTACGCGGTGAAGCGACCAGCACGTTCATTGCGTGGGCCTACAGACGGGAGCACTTTTTTTCTCAGCATCTTTGTCGGCATTGGCATTGCGGTACGTTTCAGCGATGTAGAAAAGGGCGCGCAACGATCTCCTGCTTTGACTCCACACCACAAAGCGTTGGGCTGAGTTCGATTCCTTTGCATTGTGCTGTATCGCATGAGCGAAGCAGGAAGTATGTTGTAGCCGTTGAGTTTGCGGCTGGAGAAGGCAGGACAGAAGTTGAGCGATCAATCGAGAGGCAGCGCACGCTGGACAAGTAAATGGCTTCCGTAGTCTCGTCGGCCCAAACGTACAGCGGCCTCGATGCAAGACAATGAATGTCTCACGTGTTGGTGGTGCTCTTTCCTCGCGACTTTCATATGTGACTCGTCAAAGCGGACAGCGCAATGGCGGAAAAGCCAGCAGCAACAAGTGTCGATTCGTGACGCGGTCTGTAGTTTGATTTCTTACCTCGAAACCGTGCGAGTGGTGACACACGTCAAATGTGTTCACTCCCTTGCATTGCGATCCACCGTACAAAGGTATGTTATCGTCAGTGTCCCCCAGCACGCATTGTCGTTACAAAGTGTCGTAGGCGGTAAACAACACCATTTCGCGGATCTGGGTACTCGCTTCGCTAGATGTCAAATTGCACACTCTGCCTGACCAGTGTCGTTCCCACTGCTTGGCTTGGACAACGATCGTGCACGACATGTTTCCCGCAAGCGTGCTGGATAGAACTCCCTCACGACGATCTGACTGAATCCTAGTTACAGCTCGAGGTTTTGCATGCAATAGTGCGAAACCAGCTCAGCCATGCTTGCCTTGCCACTCCAGTTTGTTCAGGTACATGTTGTACCCCATTGTACTCGACGATGAATGGTAAGATGGCAGCAGTTGAATTGTGCGTCGACCACGAGAGGATGCTGTTGAGCTTGTGAGTCGCGCACAACGAGGGACCTTTGCCATATAAGCTCACATACTGTGCTGCCGTTGCTGCTTCGGTTTAGCACATGCTGCGCTGCGCATAAGATGGTCAATCTGCAAAGCCCTTTGCCATGTCGACGCCTTGGCAGCACTGCGTGTGACGTTCGCCGACGTCTGCTAACAAAGTACGACAGGCTATGTCGACAAGTCGGCGGTGTTTCAGCGTCAATCGAGAAGGTTGTTATTGCAATAGTGGTCCATACTCCTCCTCGAGGGACTTGCCGGACACGGTCTTGCCTCGAAGCATCATCAACAGTTGCTCACCGAATGCAAACCCCCTCTGCTTTTCTCGTCTGAACACAAGAAGATTCGCACTAATCAGTTAGTTGCCCTGACGCTACATTCGGTGACAACAGTACGAACCTGATGTCGGCCTCCAAGCTTTCAAGCTCACCCTTCTTCGTCGCAAAGACACTGCTGTCGTTCCCGATCGTTTCTTCTGGAGCAGAGAGAACCGTTACCTCGTGGTTGCGCAGTTTTTCTGGTACATGGGACAGCGGAGGGTCCAAGAGATTGTGCGGATCGACGCTGCCATACCAACTACGCCAGTGAGACTGCGTCAAGAGTGACCCCAAAAAGGCGTTCTTCTTCGTTATCGACGCCCTTCTCTTGAACGACGCTTTGTCAACTCCATTTATGATGACAAGACCACCGGTCGAAGAAACTTCGTCGCTACTACTGCAGCTGTCGTCGTCCGCATCGTCGTCCGAGAAGTGAACTTGTTTCACGAAATTTGCACAACCGTTGGATAGAAACCAAGAGCTCAATGGCGTAGCCGATAGTGTTCGCGACACGGACGATACATCGCGAGCTGGCGGGACCAGACCAAATGACGCGCCCCAAGCATTTCGAGGACGTGGCGCCAAGCTGACGGTCGGCTGCACGGCTTGTGCAGAGTAAGCATTGCCAATGCGACTCCTTGTTTTTGGTTCCATACTCCTCGCGCCTTGCAAATTCACCGGAATGTCCATGACAACGCCCGTATCCGTAGCTTTCACGTTGCTTTCGATACTTGCTGCAGCAGATTTGGCGCCAACTTGTCCGTCTGTGCTCAATGTCGTGACAGAGACGTCCTCTTTTGTCGTGAGTAGCCGTTCTGACTCGTTGGCAAAAGGTGAGAGATCTTTCGACGACATCGCCTGAATCTGCACCGACGAACGCTCAGACGGCCTTAGTGGCATCGAGTCGGTCAATCGTTGAGTGGATGATGCCGAAGGACGACATGGATTGCTGGATTCGGTCACGCCAAGTCTTACTACCGCAGATCGTAAGGTAGGCGTGTCTGCGCTTACTGACGATTCTGGTTCATCTTCTTCGCCGCTTTTCGCCAACGCATGAGGTTTCTCGGTATTGGCTGCAGTACCTGCTGCTTCTGGTCCGCGACGATTCAACGCATGGTCTAACACGGCTGCTGCTTGATTAGCGGACGGTTGTGTCTCGTCAGGTCCTGTTGCTTGGGCAATGTCATCTGCAAGCTTGCTTGCTACAGCCCTTCGTTTCAAGGGCGGCTGCAACGGAGTCACGGAGGTTGCTAACCCCCGACCATGAGATAGTTGTCGCTTGTAGCCAACACTAGCCTGAGATCGTTCTGGTGGTGACGATACGAGCTGTGTAGTTGTTAGTTGGCGCGAGGAATCGTTGACGACCATAGCACGAGACGTCTCGATGGTATCAAGCAGAGTGTCGGTTGCCCCACTTGGCCCTGGCTCTTCGGAGATATGCTCGTCACAAACAGTTCCAGTCGACAAGACAGCGGGTGACGGGGTCGAAAACATAGCGACGTCCGTCGTCGAGGTGCTGGATTCTGAGCTTGGACATACGACGTTGTCTCCGATAGTAGTCGAGGGCGAATTAATATCGGTATTTGCAGACGAATCTTCTGTCGTTGCCACTTCTACGCGCGAGGCGGTCGTAGTCGTATCACACTTCCGCCTCGCTGCAATCGCTGCATCGATTTGCGGCAACGGCTGACGTTGGTAACAATGATCAAATCGAGACGCACGATCAGAACGACATCGCACCACGACGGAACTCCAAAACGTGTCACGCACATGACATACCTGTTGAGCTCCGCTTGCCCGCATTGCAGTCGAATCGGCTGCCTTCGCTTCGACAGCGACCTGCTGAACCTTAGCTTTCGGCTGCAGCTGCGGTGACGACTGCTGTAACAATGAAAAAATACCGACGTCTCATGAGTCACGCATCGGCTCATGAAGAGCTCCCTGGGCGGGTTAAAGCACAAAGATACCTGGTGGGATCTGCTCGCTCGCGTTGCAGTTGAATCGGCTGCCTTCGCTTCGACAGCGACCTGCTGAACCTTAGCTTTCGGCTGCAGCTGCGGTGACGACTGCTGTAACAATGAAGAAATATAGACGTCTCATGAGTCACGCATCGGCTCATGAAGAGCTCCCTGGGCGGGTTAAAGCACAAAGATACCTGGTGAGCTCTGCTCGCTCGCGTTGCAGTTGAATCGGCTGCCTTCGCTTCGACAGCGACCTGCTGAACCTTAGCTTTCGGCTGCAGCTGCGGTGACGACTGCTGTAACAATGAAGAAATACCGACGTCTCATGAGTCACGCATCGGCTCATGAAGAGCTCTCTGGGCAAGTTAAAGCACAAAGATACCTGGTGAGCTCTGCTCGCTCGCGTTGCAGTTGAATCGGCTGTCTTCGCTTCGACAGCGACCTGCTGAACCTTAGCTTTCGGCTGCAGCTGCGGTGACGACTGCTGTAACAATGAAGAAATATAGACGTCTCATGAGTCACGCATCGGCTCATGAAGAGCTCCCTGGGCGGGTTAAAGCACAAAGATACCTGGTGAGCTCTGCTCGCTCGCGTTGCAGTTGAATCGGCTGTCTTCGCTTCGACAGCGACCTGCTGAACCTTAGCTTTCGGCTGCAGCTGCGGTGACGACTGCTGTAACAATGAAGAAATATAGACGTCTCATGAGTCACGCATCGGCTCATGAAGAGCTCCCTGGGCGGGTTAAAGCACAACGATACCTGGTGAGCTCTGCCCGCTCGCGTTGCAGTCGACTTGGAAGTCCTTGCCTTAGCAACCTCTTGAGCTTCATCCTCTGGCTTGTGTTTTTTCACAGTTACCAAAGACTTTTCTAGCACAGGCGTCAAAATGCCAGAGGATCGAGCAGCGCCCACTTTCAGTTTGGCCTTCACCTTCTTTGCTGTTGTACTTGGAAGTGCTAGCAAACGCGGTTTCACTAAAGATGAGTCGGTCTTTGTGTGCTCGCGCTTTAGCGCTTGCTGCACTTGTGGCTTCGCAGACGTTTCTCTCACCTATACCAAGTACAAACGTACACAGTCAAACCACGCAATATCATCCAACCACCTAAGAAACAGAACAATGATGACAATACCTGTGCAATGGTGCCCGTCGAATTTGTTGCTTCCACCTTATTCCCCTTTGTCGCAGCATGTTTTACACCAAATCCACCCGTGGGTTTTTGCACCAACGGTGGCGACACCGATCGCAACTTGTTCTTCACCGCCAGCTCTCCTCCTTCCTTCAAGACTGTGGCCAACGTCCCTCCGGTGCTTTTACATGTCGCAGACACATTACGCTTTCTCTTTTTGTTCTGCTTGCCACCTGTTAACGACACGACATGAGACGCGACCAATGGGACCCTCGCCGCCGCAGCAGCAGTAGCAGCAGTAGCGCCCCGTTTCAATGGCCGTGTACGAATCGACGGCCCTTCCAGACCTTCAGACGTCACCTCTCCCTTCTTCTTCTTCTTCTTATTCTTTGTTATCATCGTCTGCTGCTGCCCTACAGTCTTCTTGGGCCTCTGGCGCTTTGTCTTGTTCGTCGTCGCTGTACTCGGCTCCGCTGGTACAATTGTAGCCATGTTGCCACTGTCGACTTGTCGTGCAGAAAGCGACTTGGACACGGACGCAGTGGGCGAGTCAGTGAGCTCGGCCGACTGCCCAGCTGCGCCCCCTTTCTTCCCGCCTTGCAACGCGCTTCGCACGGACTTGTCATGCGCACGAGACGCACCTGTGGCGATGGCCTGTTTCTTTCCTTTCCGGCTCTTGCCCTTGCCGCTGCGTCCGCCTCGTCCGCCGCCGCTTCCGTCCATGGCGAGTCACTTGGCGCTTTTCAATTGTGACAAGAGGAACACGAAATATTTGGGAATGTGACGATTATTGCAGTGGGCAGTGAGCCATTTGGGTCGTAGGAGCTATTTCGGTTTCTCTCGGAGCGGTCACTTTTTTCACGGTAGAGAAACCAGATACAAATTCCAGTTCTCATTGTGACAATCAGTGGGCAACTACCACTCACTGATTTTTATCGAGAATGTCACCTATTTCGAGACTTTTAAGATATGTAGACAGGAACGTCTCATCTGCAGTCTTTACGCTGCACTTCACGGATTTCAGTCGTGTCACTTTCACACGTGCTCGATTGTGTCTGCGCAGGTCTGACGCACTCGCGCAAATGAATACGATCTGCGAATATTGTGGCTAGCAATCACTTCCTGAGTGAGGTCCCGCAGAATTTTCGAGTGCCCGTTGTGTAGAAAAGGAGCAGAATCGGGGCGATTAGCGCTAGCCAATTTTTTGAGAATAGGTGCAGAAAGCGTGCGAAGCAGATTGACTGGAGAAGAGCGATAGCTAGCAAGACAGGAAGAGAAAGGAAGTAGCAAACGATAGACAGAACCTTATCAACCTCCTACTGAATAAAGCGCACTTTTGAACATATGCCAAAAGGTTATGAGCCCAATGGGCGGAGCCACAGACGCAACTACGAAGACGCCAAGTGGCGTTGCGTGACCCGCTCCTGGACGCGGATCGCCAGCGCGTGTCCCATCGAAAGTCCACGCGTCCGCAGTTGTCGATGACTCGCCCGCTCGCGAAAGGAGTGAGGCGACGGACGGTAAGATCCTCGCTGCCTCGTCGGCTGGACGGACCGGCTGGCGAAGCTCGAGTCGTCGCAGCGCGTCCGAGAAGAAGACGAACGGATGCTCGGCGTTGTTGAGACTGGCATGTTCGCGTCCGCGCTTGGCGCGAACATGCGCGGTCGACCGATGACCATCGACGCGCTTAGGTCGCCGGAGCGGAATGCAGCAGCTTATCCGGAACAAGCGCTAGCGCCGGACGACGGTGTGTCGATGTTTCCGTCGCTGGCACCTCCACGTGGATAAGCGCCGCTCCAACAACGAGTGCCCACGCACGCAGGAGCGCCCGCAGCAGCCAGAGATGGGAGAAGGAGGGGCAGACTACGTCTCGACACCGACTGCGAGCCAACGAGAGTTGTCGATTTACAAGTTCGACGGGACCTGGCTCTACCGAGGGCTAGGTAGCGGCTTCTTCGATTGGGGACGTACGTTCTTGCGCGCGATCAAGCTCGCCGAGTCGTCTTGCGGATTCCTCTACGACAGCGGAACGCTACTACCACAAGGAAGTGGATGTGGTAAAGCGACTATGGAAATTCGCTGTAGAGGAACTGGTCGCATTCCCGTTATGTCCGAGCCAGTTAACGGTCGGCGGCCCGGTCCCACATCTGATCAGATCGCGTCCATTGGACAGTCAGACTAAAATGGATATCAGATCGGGCAGGTTGGGACCTGCGATCTTGAATCAAGGTATGGGGCGGAAGGTAACATTGTCGATCAGTCGATCAAGAAGAGAACCGCGATCAGCAAGGCGATCGCGATAAGGAAGCGATCGAGATCGTGATCATTGATCAGGTATGTGATCGAGATTGAGTTGGTGTGGAGCACACCATGTGATGCGCGATCAGCAAGGCGATCGCGATCAGGAAGCGATCGAGATCGTGATCATTGATCATTGATCAGGTATGTGATAGAGATCGAGTTGGTGTGGATCACGCCATGTGATTCGCGATCAGCAAGGCGATCGCGATCAGGAAGCGACCGAGATCGTGATCATTGATCAGGTAGGCGATCACGATCAGGAAGCGATCGAGATCGTGATCAGTGATCAGGTAGGTGATCGCGATCAGACACGTGTATCAGTTGTGGACTACGCAAGTACAAGATCGCTACCTTCTAGAGAGAGCGACATGTGGCAAAAGATGTCCAAGACATGGGGATAGGGATAGGGTTGTTGTTTGGGTTTGATTGGTTAACATTAAACAGAGTTCAATTTGCTTCAAAGTACACGTAACGACTTCTCCTTCGGGTTGATCATTGGCCACCCGACGTCAAGAAAAGGTTTACATACTTTAATCAGGTGATATCCCTGGATTATTCGGCCAGGGATCAAGATCTCTCAAACAACACCCCAACTGCGACTGGACGCAGGAAACCCTTTGCGGTTGAATACCCAAGATCGCAAGACGGCTCAAGTGGTCAGAAGTGTAATGGGCCACCCCGTTACATAAGTAGTTTCGATTAAGTTTACATGTTACTTAAGTAGGGGTGTTACTTTCGAAGTAGCGAAAGTAGCACGTCGTATATTTTAGCTGGTTTAATGGGCTCAGTACCATTATTAGCCAGTAAGATATAGACACGTAGATTGAGTGGTTCCCATGAGTCCAAGGGAACCATTCGTACTTAGGATGATTTTAAAAGACAAAATATAAACGGAGTTAAAAATACTTAACACCTAAGACTTGGGCTTTGAGCTTCCTCGAAGCGTTAGAAATAGTGTACGCTGAGTACGGGTTATTCTAGCCCCGTTACACCTGGTAGCACTTAGTAGTCCTTCCCATGCCCGAGTTTGGGATGAGCGATTCGTCGTACTTTGACGCTCCAGACGTGAGTCTAGAGCACGCGACTTTTCCCCATCTCACTGGTGTTGAGTGGGATGCCCTAAATCGCCTCGCGGCGATATCGGGAGAGGCATTTGTTGTGTCGCTGATGAGATCAGCGACTCCTGATGAACAGCGTCTCGCCATACACGACTACATGGCTCGCGAGCTCGCCGAATTCCATCGGCGAGGTTTAACTCCCTCGCGGACTTCACGGAACGATGCCGTGAAGATGGAGACCTCCGCCTATTCTGGCGAAGGAAAAGAACGCTTGTCGTTGTCTCGTTGGTTTCGAGAGGTCGACATCGCTATCGCCTCGAGACTTCTCGAGGCTCCTCAAGCGAAGGTCAATTTCCTTCTTTCCCGTCTCACTGGGAAAGCCAAGGAGTGGGCCTTGGGAAAACTCGTTGTTGACGAGTTTGCGTTCCCCACTCTGGAAGCCATCCAGAGTGACCTTCGACTCGCCTTCGAGCCGCCCCAGGAAGAGAAGTTGGTGCGTTCAAGGTTCCTGTCCCTGCGACAGGGTAAGATGTCCATGCGCGACTACGTGCAGATGGCTCGACATCTGGCGTCTTGTATTGTCACGCATCCCATGGACATGTATACACAAGTGAACGTGTTTGTCGATGGCATGCGTGAAGGGCAGACTCGCCTCTCGCTGGAACAAGCAGAGCCTGCCACGTTGGAGGAGGCTTTCGCTATCGCTCTCCGTGAGGATTTCAGAGTCACCAAGGCCTATACCAAGCCTTCAGTTGTTACCGCTGTCAGATCAGCGGGCCCGGAACCTATGGAGATCGATGCAATTGAGTCGTCGGGTGACCGACGACGCGCTACAGCCTACAAGGGCGACGTCCGAGGCGGACGTCAGATGATCTGCTTTCGATGCCGAAAGCCGGGACATCGCGCGGCTGAATGCCGCGCGCCAGCACCGATGTCGGTGCATGCGTCGGACACCCATCATGAGGAAGGTGCTCCGATCAGTCGTCCAAAAAACGGACGAGACCAGTAGGTGCAGGGCGCCCTACTGGTTTGAAGGGAGGTCCGGGTCCACCAGTGGCAGCCCGACCTCCCAGCCCATCTGTGCTGCGTGCACGGTCAAATGCCACCACTACGAGTGGTGATTCACGCCTGATTATTGTTAATCTACATGTCGCCGGTATCCGGCGACCCCTACGAGCGCTCCTGGATTCAGGAGCGACAAACAATTTCTTCCGTGAATCTTGCGTGTCAATGCTGCCACCCAGCATCCAGGTCCACGAGGGACCTGGCCAAGTTGTTGTCAAGCTCGCTGACGGGAAACCACGCCGCGTATCGCGGCGCGAAGTGTCGTTGCCGTACACGTTTGACGGCTTTCGCAGTAACGACAACTTCTTGGTGATTGAAATGAATTATGCATTCGATTGCATCCTGGGCATGCCATGGTTGGCACGCTATAAGCCCCAGATCGACTGGTTAGCCAGATCAGTGAGACGTCGAAGCAAGTTCGACGTCAGCGAAGTGTTCACCCATCTCTTGGTGTCTCCAAGTGATTGGCCGAACGTTACAGTCGTGGATCGTACATCCACGACACCGGCGGTACACAGAGTGAGCGATGGCCCTCTCTGTACCGCTTGTTCCGTGCCCCTACGCACGAGTGATGATGCCTCCTCGCTTTGCAGCGAGGAGTCCGACGTGGACGAGCAGTGGCTCCCACGTAATGACGACGCGGACGAGCAGTGGCTCCCGCGCAACGACGACGCGGTCGAACAGCGGTTCCCGCACGAGAGAGCAGTGGTCGAACACGAACAGGTGTTCCCACCTGTACCCATTGTGGTCGAGCAGAGGCTCCCACAAGGGCAAGACGTGGCCGAGCAGGGGCTCGCCACCGAGTGTGACGTGGATGGACAAGAGTCCCCACGTGCGAATATGATGGTCGAACAGGGGTTCCCATCATCGCCTACTGTGGTCGAACAGAGTTTCCCACATGAGCAAGACGTGGTCGAGCAGGGGCTCCCACACGAGTTTGTGGCGGTAGAGCAGGGGCTCCCGCATCATGCGTCGACGGACGAGTATGGAATACTCCCGTCGCGCGATTTCGACGTCCTGGATGAGGACATCCAGCGTCTAGAGGGGGGTGCAGATTTAACACCTGACTGCGGTTCGCCAGCTTCGAGCATGGACTCGAGGCACGATGGGGACGCAAGCTACGAGAACTCAGCGTTGGAATGTGTTCACGCTATTGTGTACGTGGACAGGAGTCCACAAAGGCGCCAATACATTGAGGTCGCGAGTCCACCTCGCGACGCGTCATCTATTACGAGCCTTCCAGGACTCTCCTGGAAGCATTTTCTACGCGACCTCAAGGGAGGCACGGTGGAACAAGTATGTCTGGTCACCAACGAGGTGACTCATGAGCCGAATGAGGAGCTAATGACGCGCCCTCGAAGCGCTGAAAAGAAATCAGCGCGCGAAGAAAGATTTGCGTCGCAATCTTGGGAGGCTCTGCGCGAGTCTGGTAACCCTGTTTACGACATTGCACGAGAGTACGCCGACGTGTTCCCGGACAAGATTCCGGCCGAACTCCCTGCCGATCGTGGCGTGCGGCACGAGATTGATCTCGTGCCAGGATCGAAATATTGTGTGACACGGCAGTGGCCGTTGCCTCGAGACCAAGTCGAGGCTATTGATGCATTCTTCGAAGGTCGTCGCAAGGCCGGTCATGTGCGTGAGAGTGTCTCTCCCCATTCGAGTCCAACCTTCTGCGTGAAGAAGGCTACGGGAGGCTGGCGTATAGTGCATGCGTTTAACAAGCTCAACGATGCCACTATTCCTGCCCAAACGCCTATCCCCAGGAAAGACATGGTTCTAAACTCCATGTCAGGTAGCGTCATCTTCAGCGCCATCGATCTGACCGATGGCTTCTACCAGATCTTGATGCGACAGAGTGACATACCACTCACTGCGGTGAGCACCCCGAGTGGTATGCTTTGGTAGTGGCTGGTGATGCCACAAGGATTGAAGAACGCACCAGCCACTTTCAATCGCATGGTATCTCAAGTGTTGAGACCGCTTCGAGACTTTGCTCCTAGCTACTTCGATGACATCTTTGTCCACAGTCGCGCTGAGGGCAATCTCAGTGCTGTCCAAGTTCACCTTCAACACCTGAAGCAGGTGTTTCAAGTCATGCGAGATAACAAGTTATATGCAAACTTGAAGAAGTGTGTATTCTGTGCACCGGAGATTCCGGTGCTGGGCTGCTACGTGAGTAAATCGGGTGTTCGAGCCGATCCAGAGAAGGTGTCGTCAATCTGTTCTTGGCCCACACCCAAGAACCCTACGGAGTTACGTCAATGGCTCGGTCTAGCTAATTACTTGCATAAGTACACAAAGGATTACGCCGGTTCTATACAGCCCCTGTCGTCACTTCTGAAGAAAGACGCCACGTGGTCGTGGCGTCCCGAACATCAAGCAGCCTTTGACGCAGTGAAGAAAAGCCTGGCGTCGGCGCCAGTGTTGATACTCCCTGACGACACCAAACCGTTTCACGTGGTGTGTGATGCAAGTGACTTTGCAATTGGTTGCGCCCTCATGCAGTTCGATCACGAGGGCCGTGAACGAGTCGTGAGCTATCAGTCACGACAGATGAAGCCGGCAGAGAAGAACTATCCGGTTCACGATAAGGAACTGCTAGCGATGCGCTACGCACTCATCAAGTTTCGTGTCCACCTACTGGGCGAACGCACGTTCGCCCTGTATACTGATCATGCATCGCTGCGGACAGCAATGAAGAGCCCACACCTGTCACAGCGGATGGCACGGTGGCTCTCTTTCTTCTCCGAGTACAACTTCGTCGTGCACTACAAGCCAGGCAAGACCAACATTCTTGCTGACGCACTGTCACGACGCCCAGATTACGATCCTCGTATGGCACTGAGTCGTCAGGCAACTGACGACGACGATGAAGACGATCGATGTGCGACGTGTGTGTCGTTGAATCTAACTCGGGTCACACCCGAGTTATGCCTTTTCGATGAAATTGTCGCGGCTTACGCGAACGATCCAGATTATGCGGACATTATTGCCTATCTGCGCGCTCCCAGCGATGCTGCACTGGGAGCTCTTTCGCGAACGAAGCGTGATCACATTCAACGATACAGTGTGGACGGTGATTTGCTGTTATATAGCATCGACAAATTCGATGCGCCTCGAACTGTGATTGCGAATGACTTGGATTTGCGTGCTCGTATCATCCACGAGTACCATGATGCCCCAATTGGCGGTCATCTGGGCCGCGAAAAGACATTCGCGGCTGTCTCGCGCGACTTCTTCTGGCCCCACATGTACAAGTGGGTTCGCAACTGGGTTCGCACCTGCGAAGTATGTCAGCGCGTGAAGCCATCACCATCGTCGCAGGCACCCCTGCGACCCCTGCCAATTGCAGCTGAGGCTTGGAGCTCAGTCTCAATGGATTTTATCTTCGGGCTTGCACCAGATGGCCAAGACCGATCGGGTATTCTGGTCTTTGTCGACAGATTCAGCAAGATGACACATCTGGTGCCTGTTCATGCAACGATCACCGCGGCTGAGACCGCGGTGCACTTCATTGACACTGTGTTTCGCCATCACGGTCTTCCAGACAACATTGTCTCGGACCGTGATCCTCGTTTTACATCTGCTTTTTGGACGTCATTGTTCGAGTTGCTTGGCACAAAGCTGCAAATGTCGACAGCAGCCCATCCGGAAACGGATGGGCAAACAGAGAGAGTTAATCGGGTCCTCGAAGATGTTCTTCGAAGTTACGCAACGTCCTTTACAAGTTGGAGTGCGTTTTTGCCACTCGCGGAGTTTGCACTCAACAACGCGGTTCACGCGTCAACGGGGTTGACGCCATTTTTTGCAAATTCGGCCCGTCATCCTCGTGTACCTACCCTTCTTGCCGTGGGTCAACCCACGGCTCTTCGTGGCTCCACTCTGGCGGGGGGTGATAACGATAAACAACGATCGAGTGAAGCTCACGGTATTCTGAGCGCGAATGTTGTCAACCATTCCAAGGCGAAGTCTTCTGTTTCGACGCCACGTGACGTGGCGTCCCCGATAGCTCAATGGACTACACAGACGCTGATCGACCCTTCTTCGAGTATGCGAAACCCTAAAGCTAACTACGCGCCGATTGAATCGGCGCGACCAATTGATGACATGGCTGTGTCAGAGTTTATACTCCAACGTCAAGCCATCACGAGGTTTGTACGCGATACTCTTCGATCTGCAGTGGATAAAAAGAAAGCGAATGCAGACAAACGTGGAAGAAAGAACACGAGTACATTCAAGAAAGGTGATCGTGTATTGTTATCTAACGAACGCCTACGAGATTCAGCAGTAACCAATCTAGGCGCGAGCAAACTCGCGCCACGTTTCATCGGACCATTCACGGTACTCAAGGCAATCGGCGACGCATACACACTGGCCATCCCTTCGTCACTGCGACTTCACCCGACGTTTTACGTCGGGCGGCTCAAGGAGTACCGTCCAGCTACGCTTCACGGGTTGGCTCCGTCCTCGGAGTCAAAGGCTCATAGGTCGACCTTCCCTCTCGCCTTGCTCGACGCACCAGCGACATCGGACGCGGTTGCGTCCCAGCCTGCGCGTGCCCAAGAACCTGGCGTTCCAGGTTCCGCATCCGTTCAAGCAGCTCGCGGTTCGACTGTCGAATCTCGTTCGCTGTTCTCTCAGCCCGCGCAGCTCGGTCAAGGGCAGCTTCAGCCTCCAGCTGGGCATCGACAGCCTTGTTCACAGCCGCATCTACATCGTCCTGGGCAACCAGGACGCCAGCAGTACCATCGTGAGGGTCCACCACCGCTTGTGGACGCGGAAGGCCAGAAGCGCTGGATTGTGGAGCGTTTACTGGGTCACGAGGACCCTCGTCGTGAAACGACATCGTCGCGACACCATGAGCGCGCGGTTCCAACCGCGCGCAAGTATCGTGTACGTTGGCTCGGGTTTCCACCCGAGCAGGATACGTGGGAACCGCGCTCTTCGCTTCTTCGAGACGTTCCGGACCTCGTTCGGGCTTACGAGTCCCTGCACACGCTTGGTGTAGACTTGGTCGACGACCTGTGTGTTCTCGCGGTGAGCGAGAACGAGATGCACGACGACGGTGTCGTGGTGAAGTGTCACCACGACTACGAGACCGAGAGCGATTGCGAGAACGTCGTGGTGACGTTTCACCACGACGACAAGATGAAGAGCGACGACGAGAACGTTGCGAAGAGCGTGTATCGCGACGATCACGCGAACGAGAACGTCGTGGCGATTGCACGGCACCACGACCTCGAGAACGCGAGTGGTGTCGCCAGCGTGACGCGCCACGATTAACCGCAGTCTTGCGCTCCACCAAGCTGCGCTCGTACCGTCCTATCCAGAGCTGTTCATAATCGCTGAGTGGATACTCAGCGACGTGTCGTTTCCAAGCTTCGCGAGTTGGACGAGGCACCGAGTCACAGGAGTAACAAGATTCGTGCACGTGAACGTAGCAGAGTCGATCTACGTTCCAGGCGTTTTCACAGATCTTCTCGCGCAGTACACCGATGGAATGATCGGCGTGGATATCTTCGCGATTGGCCAGCCACTGCTGAAAGTTCCTTCCGTCTTCATGCATCCGGTTCCACCGCCGGATGAACGCACACCATGACCGCTGGAGTGACTCGTATGAGATTCCATCAAGTCTCTTTCCGCGCAACCGACGGAAACGACGGAAGTAGTCCTGCATCGTTTCGAGAGAGTCCGGAGACCGAGCTCCGGACAAGTCATACAGCGCCCAAGGGATCAGGTGCTGATCCATCACGCGGTCGACCAAACTCCCGCTGATTGTGCGCGGGAGTGCTGTTTTGTTGGCGTCTGCGTCTTCAGTCATCGTTCGGCTTGTGAGTCGTTAAAGTCTTGTGGTTGAGCACTCACGGTTGGTGAGTGCTGTCTTGAGAAGGGGGTGATGTAATGGGCCACCCCGTTACATAAGTAGTTTCGATTAAGTTTACATGTTACTTAAGTAGGGGTGTTACTTTCGAAGTAGCGAAAGTAGCACGTCGTATATTTTAGCTGGTTTAATGGGCTCAGTACCATTATTAGCCAGTAAGATATAGACACGTAGATTGAGTGGTTCCCATGAGTCCAAGGGAACCATTCGTACTTAGGATGATTTTAAAAGACAAAATATAAACGGAGTTAAAAATACTTAACACCTAAGACTTGGGCTTTGAGCTTCCTCAAAGCGTTAGAAATAGTGTACGCTGAGTACGGGTTATTCTAGCCCCGTTACAAGAAGGCTCGCAAATCAAGGTCTACATTTAGACAAGGCGATCTGTTACAGATCAGGGTGACTCATATCGAGCACCCCACAAGAATACAAGTGATCGCGTGACGAATTCCACGTGATCACACCAACCCCGATCGTGGTGTGAAGATTTCCACACCGTGATCGAACCTCGACCCCATCGCAAACACGGTCAAGTTTTCCATTGACACGAGTCCACCTGGAAGAGTGCAACCCGCCCCACCGACGGGTACACAAGGTGAGGAAAGCCATCAAGAACACGGAATTGGATTACCCCCTCCCTTATTCGGTCGTCCGGGCGCTAGTGGAGAGTTGGGATCGACTCCTCATAAGAGCGATCACCACTTATCCACAATGATGCGCGCGCCCGGATTCGAGCCAGGGATTTCACCGTGAGTCCCTGAGTGAAGATGTATAGATAAAAACTAAACCTGGGATGGGTCGAAGGCCAAGGAATCGCCACAGACGCGTGAGTCTTAAAGATTACTACTTTATCAGAGTTCTGGGAGGGGCTCTAATGTCAAGAAAACGAAAGAAAAAATCGATCACTCGATTTGGAAGAAAAAACTTGACCCCCTCCTGAGGTATCTTCGGGGACCACCGCGGATCGTGCCACAAAGCATGATTCGCAGGGTGAAAACCCGTCGGTTAAAACCGAGTAAAAGTCGTCGAAGGTCACACTCGCGATCTCGAGAAAAGATCGGTCGATGAATTTGAGGGTGAAAGAAACAACGACCGAGCCCGATCAACGTGATCAAGTTGAGAACAAGATTTCGAAGCCGTTCAAGTTCGTGGAAGACCAGATCAATATGGAAGGGTGGCAACGTGAATAATTGGCCAAGGCGTAAGAGCGGAATATGCTCAAGGATAAACTGTCAAGTGACCCAGTACTTTAAGCTCTGAACGCCAAAGCTGATCGACGAGATTCAAGGTCCGTTATCGACCCCGATAAGTGCATCGAACATGCTGGAAGATATCTATTGGATCATGTGGTTTTTGCGTGAAGCTGGATTCTTGGCGGAGACGATCGATCTGAAAAGGTTGCTGGATTTTAATCAAGATCTAAATACCTGCGCAAGTCGATCGTTGAACGAGAAGCTGATCCCTCTCACAGGCAAAGCCAAGATTGAAGATCAAGCGGGTACCACGATCGCGGACATGAAGAAGGAATATTACACCGGATCGTCGCAATATGCCTCAGCAGAATCTGAGATCGACTCAGACGCCTCGATCGGCATTCAGCGGATGTCACTCGGTCCCAGTGGTTCCGCTCATCTGTATGATTGCGCCAAATACGTGAGGGCTGAGCCGCGATCGGCAGCTATACGCGCCATTGGAGATGACGCAGTGGCCTTACAAGGACATCTGCTGTCCTGCATTGACAACGCAATGGAGCGATTTGAACAGAGGCAGCGTAGTCAAGCCTGTCAAGCGATCTACCCGAGTCAAGCGATCAATATGCCAAGAGCGCGAGAGACATATATCCCGGATGTGGAGATGAAGTCGGTCGGGTCGCATCAAGGTCAATCAGACTTTGGCGATCACGGAGGCCAAACCCCGTACGAATCAGAGCGGGAAGACCCGAGGCGGTCATTAATGGCGCCTGCAGAAGTGTCAATGAATTAAGGGCCGTCTCCCGAGCGTATCCGTTTCTCGGTGATCGGCGAGCTGTAGGAATTCAATGGCAGAGACCGAGACGAAGATCGCGCAGAAGCTGTATCAGCAAGGTCAAGTCGGCGTTCCTAAGGGACCAAATACCAGACCAAGAGAAATTCCTGGTGTTCGGTGGTCTACTGACGGGACCGGCACAGAATTGGCACAGTCAACTGAGTCGCACTACTCGTCGCACGTGGAAAGATCTGCTGGAAGATTTCATGGTGCAATATGGAGGGTACGGCGTGTCAAATGCCAGACAGTATTACCACGCGCGCAAACGACCGGATGAAACCCCACTGAAGTATTAACACCGATTGAATGGGGCAGCGATCCGAGCCAAGGTCGTGATTCGAGAAGGAAGACACGCTACGCGGCGTGAACATGTGGAACATTTTATTTCTACGCTGGACGATCGCGATTTAGCGAAACAGTTGACTCTGCTGCGATTGTCGGACGCCGACGACATGAAAGAAACGTTGCGTGCGTATCAGCGGATGGAAAACCGGTACACGAAAGCGTCGATGGGATCGGGAAAGTATCATCAGCGATCAAAATTTTCTTGCTGATCAGGTGCCGTCAAAATCAACCCGAGCCGTACGAGCGATCAGGGTGGAAAGCGAGAGCAGAAGTTTGGAGTCGGATCCAAGCAAATCGGAAGAGGACGTGGACCGGCGCATAGTTTGTGCAACTACCGTCCCCACTCGAGTTCAATCAAACCAAAATCATCGTATGCCACATAAAGAAGCTGATCGGGAGGAGTTACGCGATCACGGAGAACGATCAAAACAGTGCACTCACTGTGAATCGATCAAGCATAATGATCGTGGCTGCTGGAAGCGATTGAATTGCCAGAAGTGCGGCCGTAAAGGACATCCATCGGAAAAGTGTTTTTACGCGTGTGCAGCTTGTGGAAAAGTGCATGATCGTGGCAAGTGCCCTTTGGAAAAGTTCTACAATCTGATGCGCCAATGGTATTTGCCTACCAAGCACGCAGGGATGAATCCGTCCGAGGCGGAGGAGATTTTAAAACTAGGACGCTCGCCAGGATGGAATCTGGTACAAGCCTAGCGTTCTAGGCTCTGCATATATGCATCGTTGACAAACAAGTGAAGGGTCAAGAAGTTAACGATCAGGTCTAGCCGATCGCTAACATACGTATTGATTCAACTTGTGTCCCGGCGATTTCAAGTGTGCAACGAATTGATGAATACACCTGATTAGCCGTAAAGATGGAGCTCGATCTCGCACCAGGGAAATCACGTGGTTATTGGAAATACCGCACCCCTGGAAAGTGGTTCAAGCAGGCTAAAGCGGTGGGCAAGATCAATAATGAGAAGGCCACTATGCTGTTTGATTCCGGTGCTGAAGTGTCAATCATCGACACCACCTTTGCTCGTGAGGTAAGGTGCATGATCGACGAAAGCCAGACTCAAGAATGTGTCGGCATAGAGGAAAACGCATACATGACAATTGGGCGCACGAAGATCAAGATTACATTGGACGGCTCACTAGTGTATTATTTTGACGTATGGGTCGGTGATCAAGTCGGTCAAGAGGCTATAGTGGGTATAGAGATCATGGCTCCGGCGGGGATTCGCTTCGATCTAGCGGACGGAACGCTATGTCTACCTGATGAAGTCCGCATTGGTCTAGCGGGGCGCAAGCCACTTTATAGATCGACCATCCAAGCGATCAACCTTAATGATCAACACGTGGTGATACCGGTTGGTTAACCAACAGAAGTGAGGATAGGTATCGCGCCACCAAAAGCTAAACTGTGGGTAAGACAAGACGTAGAGTGGGTACCAACTGTGACTATCGGGTCTGGCAGGATCAACTATCTACAGCTCACAAACCTATGTGATCGCGAGGTGATTTTACGCTGGGGAACTCTATTAGGGCTGTGGATGGTAGCGGACACGATATTTCGATCGCAGGGGTACGTGTCTGTGGGGTCGCGACGTTATCACGAGTAGCAGACATTAGCGTTCGAGGCCACAACTGATCGAGTAAAAGTCTGGCCCGCAACAAATGAAGGGCCATTGGTTGATCAGCGATCAAATCCTACGCCGAGAAAGATTATCTGCCGAACGAATTCCTCTTGCAGTACTTCAGGCGATCGTCGTCTCCTACGGCTGAACTGGTGACGGTATCTATTTCCACGACCTGATCGACACTTTTGGGTGCCAACAACTCGTCCAGCCGGTTCAACGAACATTAATTTTGCCTTGCTTTTTATCGGAAAAAGCAATCTTGCCTTGCTCTTGTTGCAACGCCTTGCTTGTCAATCGATCCGCACTCTGATTCCAGTCTCTTTTCATATGTAGGAATTCATGAATCAGCCACGATCGGAGTTTCTCGATAGCCTTATGACGTAGCAACTGCAATCCGGGCGCTTTGCAATCGATTTCTCCGCGCATCTACCTGATCACTACGTTAGAATCGCCACAAATGATGATGCGCCTCCGCGTCTGATCAGCCAGGAGATCGAAACCTAGTAGCATTCCACGGTACTCAGCCTCGTTCACAGTCAAGTCTGTCGCATATTCGGCTGCAGCAATCATTATGTTTCATTATGGAAACTTCCATACTATTGCGCTATATGCACCGCCTTTTCATTCGGTGCGGGCCGATCCATCAAAACTGACCACCCAAAGAATTTCAACCTTCTCCACCGTTGGTGGTGGCATACCTATGGTGCCTTTCGGCTGTTTCCGAGGGTCGATCGCGATCGACATCTCGTCAACCTCTTCATGCGTGGTTATGCTGTGGCGAGTGTAACCAGAGTTTCATCCTCTGCCTTTTCACACTTCTTGTTTGGTTTGGCGAGGTATATGCGGGTACGCGAACGACCCACTATATCCGGTATATTCCGAATGTAGTTCTTCTGAGAGGTAGTGGCAGGTTTTTCATCTACTGTAAGAATCATCCTGCGGTTGCCACCCTCAGGGATTATTGTGCACATTGATGAGATTGAACTGGCAGTCATCATCTGAAAGATTAGCCTACTGCACCACAACACCAGAGAACAACCCCTACTTTCTACACTTTTTGATCTCTAGCGTTCAGTTCTATAGCAACGCTACCCATCCCTCTCTAGCTTCAATTTTAGGCCTGAAAATTATACCAGCCAGGCCCCCGTCAAATGACGCATGAACACCTTAATTTCTCGTGAAACGAACATGGTGTAGCCGATATCCAGGATGCGCAACAGAGCTAAAACCTCTTGTTCCACTATTCCATAATTAATCCAGTTGGCGTTTAGCGTTCGGCTTGTGAACATTACGCTTCAGTATGTTTCATCGTGTTCTCGTAGCAAAGCTGCAGATACTATATATTTACTAGCATAGACCACGATCACTGGAGGAAGATCCGGATCGAAGTGTTTCAGAATCGGAGTCTTAGCGGACTTATCCTTCAACATGTTGAACGAAACCATTGCTTTTTACCATCGACTTCTGTCCGTTGGGGTCGGGTCGCCCTATGTGACACAGGAAACGCTAGATATTCCCCTGTTACACAGATAAGATCTGGATCGCTATCACCTTGATCTTTCGGATCGTCCACTTTTGGATCGCCCCTGTAGCACCGATACGATCTGGATCGCTGTCACCTTGATCTGTGCAATCTTCCACTTTCGGATCGCCCCCCGTAATACAGATACGATCTGGGTCACTATCCCCCCGACATATCAGATCGTCAACTCTCTCTTCACTCGGCACAGGTGACTCCATCTCTTCCATGCGGCGAATATCGTGGAAATCTCCTTAGCGTAATTCGCAAAGCACTGGTGCGTATATTGAAACGTCTTCATTGAATCTACTGTAGTACTTCAAACTTCCTAAAAACAACTGCATCGACCTCAGCGTTCGAGGAAACATTAAAATGTCTTCATTGAATCTACTGTAGTTCTTCAAACTTTCTAAAAACAACTGCATCGACCGCAGCATTCGAGGAAACGGGATATTAACCAGCGATTCGATATCTTTGGAATGGACTTCTATTTCCGCGAGTAACAATTGATGGACGAGATAATCCAACTTTTGCCGTCCTCAATACCGTTTGGTCAGGATGATCGACGAATTCCATTTGTCGCATACATGTAGCAATCTTTTTACTATTTCATTTAAAGAGGTCCACCATGTAGCTGGACATCAATATGTCATCGATGTACGATCTTCGACCTAGCACAGAAGGTGCCTGACTGGTGTTCGGTTCTCCTTCTGGCAATTAATCGATCTGTTTGGATGGTTCCGTAGAGGAGGCGTCTGGATCGGCACAGATCTCCAAATAACAATACAATGCATTGTTGATCAGGCGTTGGTAAATCTGCGGAGCATTTTTTAACCCAAACGGCATCCGTAGCCATTCAAATGAGCCTGATGGCGTAATTAATGCGGAAATACTTCTCGATCGTTCCGTCATCTCCACCACCAAAACCCGCTTGCCATATCTAGTGACCAGTACCACATCGCTATGTCCATGTCTTGTAAAAGTTCGCTGATCAACGGCATTGGACGTACAATCCTCCTTGTCAGCTGATTTACTCGGCGATGGTCGATACACAATTGAATGTCCCTGCCATTCTCCTTGATAATTACGACGATCGGCGAAGCCCATGGTGATGTGTAAGGTCGAGTAATCTTGGTTGATAGCAGCCTTTTGATCAAATCTGCTAGTTTTTCACTTAACTTGGTCGCTACTGGCCGTACTCTCTGTACGATCGGGCTCGCTCCTCTCACTTCAATATCGCATATCGCCCCTCGTGCGGCTGGAGGGAGTGCTTTCCCTTTACCAATAAGAAGGTGCATGTTTCTCCGGATCAGTTGTCTCAATCGTCCTCGTCAGTCAGTGGTACGTCTGGATTGTCTTCCTGAATATCGTCAATCGTGACTTCGGAAGTTGGCATTACAATGTCAGACAATACCGCCATGTTCTGATCCACACCCTCGGCGTACAGTTCCCCAGATTCGTAACGATAGGTAGAGACATCCGGCTTTCCCGCACTTCGATCATCCTCCGGACATGACTCTTCATCGATCTTTACATCTGGTGAAGGTCCGGTCTCTTTCTTGGACTAATCTCCCGCTCTGTTGCTCTTCGCAGGTTCTTGAATCATGTTAACCACAGGCAGTACGCTTGTTGATCGATGATCCACTTGTAGGTAATCGATCACGTCACGCGATCGATCAATATTACTGTCCTTAGTCGTTTCATCTCCTTCCATTGGCCCCTCCGGTATTCGATCGCCTCCGCTCTTCTCCACGATCGTGTTAACGACACGTGATATTGGCCCCAAACGTGATACGACTTTTACTTCTCGGATCGGGCCGTCCGTTGCTACATTGTCCTCTTTCGGTCGACGTAAAATCTTCTTCGGCGTAGGGTATGGTGGGTGATCAACTAGCTGACCAGCGTATTCGGGTGTCGGCTCTTCCTCTTTTCCTGTCGTCGCTTCAAATGAGAGAATCTGCCACTCGTTGTACCGTCGCGATCCAACCGAGACGTAGTCTGGGTATTGAGGCACCATATCGGCGGCCGTAATCCAACCTAAAGCCGGTCCACGATCGAGGGTGACTACTTTGTCGCTGAGATTTGTCAGATGCAAGTACTTGATCCGACCCAACCCGGTGGTCACGGTGGGTACCCACGTTGGATCGCGCCTTACCCACAGCTTGGCATTGAGCTGGATAATTCCGATACTCATCTCTGTCGATCTACCGAACGGCAGTACCACGTGCTATTCTGAACCACTATCGGCTGCACGGACGATCCGTACAGAGGTCTGCGTCCTGCTAGATGAATCCTCACTTCATCCGGCAATAACAGCGTTTTATCAGCTAAATCCAGACGTATACCTGCGGGTATCATGAAATCCATACCCCGGATCGCTTCTTGACCGACTTGATCACCCACCCACACATCACAATAGTACACCAGCGATCTGTTTAGGGTGATCTTGATCGGGGTACGTCCTTTGGTCATGTACGTGTTTTCACCTATCCCCACACACTCCTGTTTTTGGGTCTCGTCGATGTCACATCCTACCTTAAGAGCAAAGGCAGTGTCCACAATCAAAATTTTAGCTCCTGAGTCAAGTAGCATTGTGGCCTTTTTGTTGTTAATCTTTCCAGCCGCTTTAGCTTGCTTAAACCATTTTCCTGGTGTATGGTATTTTCCTATCCCCATGACTCGTCCGGCGGTAAGACAAGTTCCACTTTCGTGGGCGATGGGGCGTCCTTGTCATGGCGTCTGACGCTTGAAACGGAACGCATATATTTTAATAAAGAAATACTTGGATAATGTAGATCATCCTGGCTGTCATTGCTTCCGTCAACCAACTTCCTATCCACGAATACATATATGCAGAGCCTTGAACGCTAGGCTCGTCCAGATTTAAACCTGGCGAGCGTTATAATTTAGCATGTTCTCGGCTTGTTCCGGCAACATCCCTGCATGCTTGTTAGGAACATACCACTGGCGGATAATGTTATTAAACTGTTTCATCGGGTACTTTCCTTCATCGTGGATGTTCTTGCAGACGGAACACACGTTGTAGCACTTGTCCTCAGGTTGACATTTACGTCCGCATTTCTGACACGTCAGTCGCTTTCAACATCCGCGATCGTCATGTCTCTTCGACCCACAGTGCGTACACACTTTTTGAGGCTTCCCACGATCGTAGTATCTCTGTTGATCAAATATCTCATTTTGGATGAGCAGGTCTTCCGGCTTTTGAGCGCGATCCTCTGCTGCAGCTATGCACACATTGCGTCGATCCGAGTCAGTATCCAATCCGCCGAAATCAAATTCAGATCCATTGCTCTCGCTTACCACGTTGATCGCTCTCACATCCCGGGCTGGTTTCGCTCGCATTTGAGCCGCCTGTGACGTAAGACGCTGTCAAAATTTATTCGACCCTATAGAAGCGTAAGCTTCTGGTACTTCCATATTTTCGCATTCGTGCAGAGCTTCATCAAGGTCGTCTACATCTCCACGGCGCAACATCGTTAACATTTTCGCCAGTTCGCGATCGTCCAGGTTACCGATATAATGATTCACATGTTCCTTGCAGGTGGCAGGAAATTCATCTCGTATCGGGATCTTCGCCCGAATCGAAGCCACATTCAGACATTACAAGTACTCCAACGAAGTCTCGTTTGATCGCTTACGGGCACGGTAGTAAAGTCTCCTGACCAAAATACCGTTCTTCCCTCCGTATTTGCCCATGAACACTTCCAGGAGTGCCTTTCACAAAGTCCCCGTAGAACGACTGATCTGGTTGTACCAGTCACGCACCGGTCCCGTAAGAAGATCGATTGACACTAGGCACTTCTACGCATCACGCGCTTCGGAACGAAGGAACGTCGACTTCACCTTACTGATCCAGTTTCTCGCTCATTCTTCATTCTTCTCCCGTCCGGCAAACTCTATCAGTTTAGGTATGGCAGAAATCCAAATTCGGTGGTTGGGAACCCACAGCAATCTGTCGCCCCTGCCGTTGCCACCTGCGGTACTATCGTATATAATATTTTTCGCTGTTCACGTCTAGAATCGTGCTATCTACCAGGACACGATCCAACCGACTCTATGTCTTTATGGAACACCTGAAACCCTGGTTCGAATTGATGAATAGCCGATCGCCCGGCGTTCTTACGGGCTTTGTAATGGTCCACCCCTGTCGCTGACGCGTTGGTTTCGCAAGGTTGACATCGCTATCGCCTCGAGACTTCTCGAGGCTCTCCAGGCGAAAGGTAATTTGCACCTTTTCCGTATCATTGGCAAAGCCAAGGATTGGGCGGTTGGTAAATTCGTTGTGGGCGAGTACGCATTCCCCACTCTGGAGGCCATTCAGAGTGACCTTCGGCTTGCTTTCGAGCCGCCGCAAGAAGAAAAGCTGGCGCCCTTAAGATTCCTGTCGCTGATACACGGTAAGATGGACATGAGTGACTACGTGCAGATTTCTCAGCATCTGGCGTCGTGCATTATCACGCACCCCATGGACATGTACACACAAGTCAACGTCTTTGTTGGCGGTATGCGTGAGGGGCAGACTCGCCTATCGCTGGAACGCGCGGAGCCTGCCCCATTTGATGAGGAATTTTCTATTGCCCTTCGTGAATACTTTAGAGTAACCAAGGCCTACACCAAGCATTCAGTTGCTACCGCTATCAGATCTCGGGTCCGGAACCTATGGAGATTGATGTGATCGAGTCGTCGGCTGACCGACGACGTGCTATGCATTACAAGGGCGACGTCCGTAGCGGACGTCAGATGATTTGCTTTCGATGTAGAAATCCGGGACACCGCTCGGCAGAATGCCGCGCGCCAGCGCCGATGTCGGCGCATGCGCTGGATACCCATCAGGAGGGAGGTGCTCCGGCCGCACGCCCAAAAAAACGGCCAAGATCAGTAGGTGCGAGCGCCTTACTGGTTTGGAGGGAGTTCCGTGTCCACCGGTGCCAGCCCGAACTCCCAGTCCACCTGTGCTGCGTGTACGGTTAAATGCCACCACAACGAGTGGTTATTATCGCCTTATCATTGTCAATTTACATGTCGACGGTATCCGACGACCTCTACAAGCGCTCCTGGAGTCAATAGCGACAAAATATTAATCCCGTGAATCTTGTGTGTCGATGCTACCATCCAGCATCCAGGTCCGCGAGGAATCTGGCGAAGTTGTCGGCTAGCTCTCTGGCGGAAAACCACGCCGCGTATCGCGGCGCGAAGTGTAGCTACCGCATACGTTCGACGGCTTTCGAAGCAGCGACAATAGCTTGGAGATCGAGATGAATTATGCATTCGATTAAATCTTGGGCATGCCTTGTTGACACGCTGTAATCCCCAGATCGACTAGTTAGACAGATCAGTGAGACGTTGAAGTAAATTAGACGTCAGTGAAGTGTTTACTCATCTCTTGGTGTCCTCAAATGATTTGCCAAACGTCACAGTTGTAAATCCTGATTCCACGACGCAGGCGGTGCACAGATCGAGCGATAGCTCAGTCTGTACAGCTTGTGCCGTAGTATGGGCGCAGGTGACAATGTCTCCTCGCTTCGCATCGAGGAGTATAACGCGGACGAGCAGTGGCTCCTGCACGAGGAAGACGAGGTCGAACAGGAGTTCCCGAACGAGAGAGCAGTTGATACACCGGGGTTCCCACCTGCACCTATTGTGGTTGAGCAGAGGCTCCCACTAAGTCGAGATGTGGACGAGCACGAGCTCTCCACCGATTGTGACGTGAACGGACAGAAGTCCCCACCCTAGAAGATGATGGTCGATCAGGGGTTCCCATCATCACCCTCCATGGTTGGACAGAGGCTCCCACATGGGCAATTTGTGGTCGTGCAGGGGCTCCCACACGGAGTCATGGCGGTAGAGGAAGGACTTCCACATCAAGCGTCGACGGACGAGTATGGGCTACTCCCGTCACGCAATTTAGGCATTATTGATGACGGCATTTAGTGCCTAGAGAAGGGGGGGGTGATGTGTTGTCACCTAGCTGCAGATCACCCGCTTCGAACATGGACTCGAAGCACGATGGGGACGCAAGCATTAAAAATGCAGCGTTGGAATGTGTCCACGCTGTCGTGTACGTGCACAGGAGTCCACAAAGGCGCCAATACATTGAAGTCGCGAGTCCACCTCGCGACGCGTCTTCGATCACGAGGCTTCCAGGGCTCGCCTGGAAGCATTTCCTACGTGACATAAAGGGAGGCACGGTGAAACAGGTATACCTGGTCACCAATGAGGTGAACCCTGAGCTAAACGAGTAACCCATGACGCACTCTCGAAGCGCTGGATCGAAGTCAGAGCTTGAAGAAAAATTGCATCGCAGTCATAGGAGGATCTGCGTGAGTCCGGTAACCCTGTCGACAAGATTGCTCGAGAGTATGCAGACGTGTTCCTGGACAAGATTCCAGCTGAATTTCCTGCCGATCGTGGTGTGAGGCACGAGATTGATCCCGTGACAGGCTCCAAGTATTGTGTGACCCGGCAGTAGCCGTTGCCTCGAGACCAGGTCGAGGCTATTGATGAATTCTTTGAAGGTAGTCGTAAGGCGGGCCATGTACGTGAGAGTATCTCACCACACTCAAGCTTAATTTTCTGTGTGAAGAAGGCTACGGGAGTCTGGTGGATACTGCATGCGCTTAATAAGATAAACGATGCCACTATACACGCTCAACGATCATTCCCAGGAATAACATGGTGTTGAAATTCATTCTGTGGAGATTCATCTTCAGCACCATTGTAACCAGGTGAGCCCGTTACATAAAATTGATAATAATGTATCATTTTTTGGGCAATATATTTTTACATAATACTCAATTAACATCGCTTGAGAAGAGGTGATGCTGATGGAATATTACTCTGAGGGTAATATTCTCGGGTGCTCCACTTTTGGTTGATGTGGTTACATCAACCAGATTAACGATCAATCGCTGCTGGACGCGCGCAATGGGTGGGTAGTAAGAAACCCACATATGAGATTGTAGTTCAATATAGTTAGGCCAAGATTAAGATGGTTTATTCGGAAGTCTTAACTATATTAAATACAATTCTACATTTCCCTTAGCCAGAGCGTCCAAGTTCTGTCTACTTCGCTGCGCTTCCTCGCCACGCGCCCGTGACGTCGAATGGACGCAACCTTGTGCTTAATTGACACAAGGGCGCTCCCCGTTACAGCCATCGACCTGACCGATGGCTTCTATTAGATACTGATGCGACAGAGCGACATACCGCTCACAGCGGTTTGTACACCAAGTGATGTGTTGTGGGAGTGGCTGGTGATACCGCAAGGATTGAAGAACGCACCAGCCACTTTCAATCGCATGGTGTCTTAAGTGTTGAGACCGCTTTGAGACTTTGCTCCAGGCTACTCCGATGAAATTTTCTTCCACAGTATTGCTGAGGGCAACCTAAGCGCTGTCCAACCATCCCAACACTTGAAATAGGTGTTTTAAGTCATGCGGGACAACAAGTTGTATGCAAACTTGAAGAAGTGCGTTTTCTGTGCACCGTAGATTCCAGTGCTGGGTTGCTGTGTGAGCAAATCTGGGGTTAAAGGCGATCCAGAGAAGGTGTCGTCTATCTGTTCTGGCCGACACCCAAGAACCCTTCGGAGTTGCGTCAATGGCTCGGTCTAGCCAATTACTTGCATAAGTATACCAAGGATTACACCGGCTCTATGCAACCTCTGTCGTCACTTTTGAAGAAAGACGCCACGTGGTCGTGGCGTCTCGAGCATCAAGCGGCCTTAGACGCAGTGAAGAAGAGCGTGTCGTCGTCGCCAGTGCTGATACTCCCGGACGACATCAAGCCAGGTCACGTGGTGTGTGATGCAAGTGACTTTGCTATTGGTTTTACCTTCATGCAGTTTGATCATGAGGCCGTGAAAGAGTCGTCAGTTGCCAGTCGCGACAGATGAAGCCGGCGGAGAAGGCCTATCCGCGTCACAATAGATAACTGATAGCGATGCGCGACACACTCATCAAGTTCCGCGTCCACCTACTGGGTGAACGCACGTTTGCTCTGTATAGTGATAATGCATCGATTCGCACAGCGATGAAGATCCCACACCTGTCCCAGCGGATGGCACGGTGGCTCTCATTCTTCTCCGAGCACAACTTCGTCGTGCACTATAAACCAGTCAAGAATAAAACTCTTGCCGACGCGCTATCACGACGTCTATATTACGACCCTCGGATGGCGCTGAGTCGTCAGGCAACTGACGACAACGATGAGGGCGACTAATATGTGACGTGTGTGTGATTGAACACTTACTCGGGTAAAACCCGAGTTGTGCCTTTTCGATGAAATTGCCGCGCCTTACGCGAACGATCCAGATAACGCAGACACCATTGCTTATCTGCGCTCTACCAGTAACGTTGCAATGGGAGCTCTTTCGCGAGCGAAGCGTGATCATATCCAGCGGTAAAGCATGGATAGTGATTTGCTGTTGTACAGCATCGATCAATTCGATGTACCTCAAACGGTAATCGCAAACGACTCGAATCTGCGTGCTCGGATTATCCACGAGTACCATGATGCCCCAGTTGGCGGTAAATTGGGTCGCGAAAAGACTTTCGCGGCTGTGTCACGTGATTTCTTCTGGTCCCACATGTACAAGTGGGTTCGCAATTGGATGCGCACATGCAAAATCTGTCAACGAGTGAAGCCATCTCCATCGTCGCAGGCAACCCTGCGCCCCTTGCCGATTGCAGCTGAGGCTTGGCACTCAGTTTTGATAGACTTTATCTTCGGGCTTGCAGCCGATGTCAAGGTCGAGCGTTTATTCTGGTCTTCATGAGCAGATTTAGCAATAGGACACATCTGGTGCCTTTTCATGCAACGATAACCGCGGCTGAGGCCGCGGTGCATTTCATTGACACAGTGTTTCGCCATCACGGTTTGCCAGACAACATTTTCTCGGACCGTGATTCTCGCTTCACATCTGCGTTCTGGACGTCATTGTTTGAGCTCCTTGGCAAAAAGTTGCAAATGTCAACCTCAGCCCATCCGGAAACAGATGGGCAAACAGAGCGGGTTAACCGGGTCTTCGAAGACGTTCTTCGAAGTTATGCTACTTCCTTCACGAGTTGGGGAGTATTCTTACCACTCGCTGAGTTCGCACTGAACAACGCTGTACACGCGTCAACGGGGTTGACGCCATATTTTGCGAATTCAGCTCGTCATCCTCGAGTCCCTACTCTTCTTTCCGTGGGTCACCCCACGGCTCTTGGTGGCTCCACTCTGGAGGGGGATGAAAATGGTAAACAACGATCGAGTGCAGCTCACGGTAGTCTGAGCGCGAATGCAGTCACTCGATTCAAGGCGAAGTATACTGTTTTGACGCCACGAAATGGTGGATCCCCGCTAGCTCAGTGGACTACACAGACACTGAACAACCTCTCTTCGGGTATGCGCTGACGTAAAGACAACTACGCGCCGATTCAGTCGGCGCGACCAATTGATGACATGGCCGTGTCGGAGTTCATACTCCAACGTCAAGATATCACGACGTTTGTAAGAGATACTCTTCGATCTGCAGTGGATAAACAGAAATAGAATGCAGACAAACGTGGAAGAAATAACATGAATACATTCAAGAAAGGCGACCGTGTGTTGCTATCTACTGAAGGTCTGCGCGATTCGGCAGTCACCAATTTAGGCGCGAGTAAGCTCGCGCCACGTTTCATCGGCCCATTCACGGTACTCAAGGCGATAGGCGACGCCTACACACTGGACATCCCTTTGTCACTGCGACTTCACCCGACGTTTTACGTCGGACGGCTCAAGGAGTACCGTCCGGCTACTCTTCACGGGTTGGATCCGACCCTGGAGGAAAAGGCTCAAAGTCCGTCCTTCCCTCTCGCCTTGTCGACGCGCCAGCGACATCGGACGCGGTTGCGTTCCAGTCTGCGTGTGATCAAGAACTCGGCGTTCCAGGTTCCGCATCCATTCGAGCAGTTCGCGGTTCGACTGCCGAATCTCGCTCGCAAATTCCTCAGCCCGCACAGCACGCTTGGTGGCAGCCTCAGCTTCCAGCTGGGCATCGACATACTTGTTTACCGCCGCATCCACATCGTCCTGGGCAATCATAACACCAGCGTTATCATCGCGAGGGCTAGCCGCCGCTTGTAGATGCGGAAGGACAGAAGAACTGTATTATGGAACGTTTACTGGGTCATGAAGACCTTTGACGCGAAGTGACATCGTCGCGACTTCATACGCGCGCGGTTCCAACCGCGCGCAAGTATCGTGTACGTTGAGTTGGGTTTCCACCCGAGCAGGACACGAGGGAACCGCGCACCTCGCTTCTTTGGGACGTTCCAGACGTCGTTCGGGCGTATGGCTCGGTGGGTACGACCAATCTTTTGTGGTCGACGACGTGTGTGCTCTCGTGGCGAACGAGAGCGAGACGAACGACGACGGCGTCGTGTTGAAGCGTCACCACGACTACAAGACCAAGAGCGATGACCATGACGTCTTGGCGAAGCTTCATCACGACTACTAGACCAAGAGCGATGACTGTAACGTCGTGGCAAAGCGTCACCACGATTACGAGATCAAGAGCGATTATTGCTACGTCGTGGTGAAACGTCACCACGACAACGAGCCGAGAGCGACGACGAGAACGTCGTGGTGAGCGATTATTACCACGTCCACGAGAGCGAGAGTGGTGCCGCCGTATAGACAAGCCACGAAAAACTGCGGTCTTCCGCTCTTCCAGGCTGTGCTTATATCTTTCAATCCAGATCTGTTCATATTCGCTGAGTCGATACTCAGCGACGTGTTGTTGCCAAGCTGCGCGAGTTATACGTGGCATCAAGTCACAAGAATAGCAAGATTCGCGCACGTGAACGTGGCGGAGTCGGTCTACGTTCCACGCGCTCTCGCATTTCCTCTCGCGCAGCACGCCGACAGATTGGTCGGCGTGAATGTCTTCGCGATTGGCAAGTCAATGTTGGAAGTTCTTTCCATCCTCAGGCATCCGGTTCCACCGCCGGATGAACGCACACCAAGAACGCTGTAGTGAGTCATACGATATGCCTTAAAGCATCTTCCCGCGCAACTCGCGAAAACGCCGGAATCAATCCTGCATCGTTTCAAGAGAGTCAGGAGCTTGAGCTCCGAACAGTTCATACAGGGCCCGAGGGACCAGGTGCTTATCCATCACGTGGTCTGCTTAACTCCCGCTAATTGTGCGTCGTAGTACTGTGGTGTTGGTGTTCGCGTCTTCGGTTATCGTTTGCTTGAGCGACTGTTGGAGTCTTGCAGTTAAGCACTCACAGTTCGTGAGTGCTGTCTTATGGAGGGGGTAATGTAAAGGCCACCCCGTTACGCTAGTGGTTTCGATTAAGTTTACATGTTACATAAGTAGGGTGGCTACATCCGAAGTAGCGGATGTTGCACGTCGCATATTTTCTAACTGGTTTAATGGGGTTTGACCTATTATTAGTCAGTAAGATATCGGATCGTAGTTTGAGCGGTTCCCGTGAGTCCAAGGAAAGAATTTGTACTTAGGATGATAAAAGACAAAAATATAAACAGAGTTCAAAATACTAAACACCTAAGACTTAGGCTTTAATGCTTCCTCCAAGCGGAGAATATTGTAAAGAAAATGGGTTATTTGAGCCCCGTAACAACACTATTCTACGCTTTGATGAAGCCTCAAAGCCTAAGTCTTCGGTGTTTAGTATTTTGAACTCTGTTTATATTTTTGTCTTTTATCATCCTAAGTACAAATTCTTTCCTTGGACTCACGGGAACCGCTCAAACTACGATCCGATATCTTACTGACTAATAATAGGTCAAACCCCATTAAACCAGTTAGAAAATATGCGACGTGCAACATCCGCTACTTCGGATGTAGCCACCCTACATATGTAACATGTAAGCTTAATCGGAACTACTAGTGTAACGGGGTGGTCCAAATAAGTGTGAGCTAATTAAGGGTTAATATATCCCCGTTTCAGGCTTGTTAAAGTTCACATTTCTTCATAGATGATCGAAAGCAGGAATTTTGCAGATCTGATATCACCATGTTCATGAACCGCGTCGCTGGTGGCTTTCCCGATTCCGCTTCTGCCTCGTTCAGTTTAAGTTTCTTCCGCAATAGGTCCGCGCCCCTTGGTCCTAGCGACAGCCGTTGACTCTTGATTTAATCGTTCGAGTCTTCTTCTGACTCCTCTAGGGCATAAGGGAACGATACTGTGTGCTTGTTATTATGAGAATCGTTGACAGGTATGAAAACTTGATCCATCGTGACTCGCGGCGTGATCTGTCGATCCATGGTGCCGATAGGCGGGGTCAGATTGTCTCCAGGGTCACGTGTGCCCATGAGCGGACTTGACGTCTTAAACAACGTCTGTACGGTAGCGATCACTCGATCGTGCTTGCACTCTAGTAGCGTTTGCGCGTTGAACGTTCCAGCAGTGAACCCCACCACAGTTTGTAGGTTTTGTATGTTGTAATTGCGCTTGAGTGGTTGGATGCAAAATGCAAAGTGAATATATTTAGGTCTTTAGTTCACAAAGTCTGTTGCTACTCTAAGCCTACTGGATTCTTCGACTACATGTTTCTAATCGCTATATCGCGCATTACTAATCGTCTAGTCGCGCATTAGTAATCGCCACATCGCGCATTAGTAATCGTCTAGTCGCGCATTAGTAATCGTCTGGTCGCGCATTACTAATCGTCTGGTCGCGCATTACTAATCGTCTAGTCGTACGTTTCTAATTCATGCCGAGGCGTTCCTTTTACAACACTCCCACTCGCCTCGGCAGACCGTGGTGCCTTAATGCCCAACATGTTGCGAAGAGCGTCGAACTGAGTGGCGGCGATCGGCTTTGTCATGATGTACGCGAGCATGTCTTGCGTTGGACAGTACTCCAGCACCACTTGGCCGTCCTCGACCTTCTCGCGCACAAAGTGGTAGCGGATGTCGATGTGCTTGGTGCGCTTGTGGAACTCCGGATTCTTGGCCAAAGCGATCGCGCCTTGATTGTCTTCAAACACCGTCAAAGCACCGTCGCCCGCTTCTTCGCCGAGTTCACTTATGAAGACCTTGAGCCAGACTGCCTCTTGAATTGCTTCCGACAGTGCCATGTACTCGGCTTCAGTCGATGAGAGAGCCACGGTGCGCGGCTTCTTGCTGCGCCAGCTGATGCATCCTTCGTTGAACACGAACACGTAACCGCTGGTTTAGCGTCGAGTCTAAATGTCGCCAGCCCAATCCGCGTCCGAGTAGCCGATCAACTCACCGTCGCTGGAGCCGGAGAAACGAATGCCGTGCGTCGGAGTCGCTTGCATGTACCGGAGCACGCGCTTGAGGGCTTTACAATGCGTCGGACACGGATCGGCGGCGAACTGGCTCAGTGTGCCTACGGCAGCGGCGAGATCTGGACGAGTGCCAACCATTAGGTACATCACAGCACCGACCGCACTGCGATATGGTACAACCTTCATGGTGTCGTCATGCATGCAACCACCTTCGCACATGGTCTTGTTCAACTTCAGTTCAGGGTCTTGAGGTGTCTTCACGGGCTTGCAGTCTTGCATGCCGAATTTAGTCAAGATCGAGTGCACGAACTTGGTTTGCTTCATCAACACGTCGCCCGACTTGTCATCACGCTCGACTATCATGCCGAGGCAGTACTTGAGTTCACCGAGGTTGGACATCTCAAAGCGCTCACTCAACGCACGCTTGGTCGCTACGAGCAGATCCATGTCGTTGCATGCGAGGATGAGGTCGTCGACGTAGAGCACCACAAACATCATAGCCTTGTCGTCACGCTTGACGTACACGCAGTGATCTATCTCGCACTTGGTGAAACTGATCTTGCGCATAAAATCGTCGATGGTCTGATTCCACATGCGAGGCGACTTCTTGAGACCGTACAACGCGCGCTTGAACTTGCACACAAGGTCAGGATTCTTGGGGCCGACAAATCCTTCGGGTTGCTTCATGTAGATCTCTTCTTCGAGCGGACCGTTCAGGAACGCCGTCTTGACATCCATCTGGTGCAGCACAAGCTTGTACCGGGCCGCGATGCTCAAGATGATCCGGATCGACGTGAACTTGGCCACTGGCGCAAACGTCTCTTCGAAGTCCACGCCGTACTTCTGCAGGAAACCCTTTGCGACGAGACGCGCCTTGTTTCGCTCGATGAGGCCTTCGACGGTCTCCTTTACCTTGAGCACCCACTTGCTGCTGATGGCCTTGCGACCATGTGACAATGGCACGAGCTCCCACGTCTCGTTCTTGCAGAGCGACTCAAACTCGGAGTCGCACGCTTCGATCCACTTGCTTGCGTCGCTGGATTCCATCGCCGACTCGAACGACGTCGGCAAATCCCCCACTTAATACAAGACGTGAGCGCATTCTTCTTCTTCTTCTTCTTCTTCAATCGACGCGAGTATCGCCGACATGTCATCGAACGATGAACTTGAAGCTGGTGCTGGCGTCGAACTTGTTGCACTTGTACGACCCACGCGTCCGTAGCGCTTCTCCACAGGTGGCTCCGACAGAAGTTCGAGCGAGTGAGTCCGAGAATGACGCTTGGACCCCGGTGGGTACTCGACGTTAGGTTGCCGCGACTGCTGGGGCTGGCGACGCGAAGACTGGCGTTGTTGCCATTGCGGTCGCTCGTTCGTAGAGACTGGCACCGCCGGTTGCTCAGTCATGCCGTCGTCCTCGTCTTGGTTGCTGTAGTCTTCTCTGTCTGCACCGTCGGTCGCTTCGTCGACATCTGCAATCTCGACTGACGTGCTGCTTCCGACTTGGCCGCGCTTGCCACTGTCGAACGTGTCTTCCATGAACTGCGCGTCGCGACTCACCACGATCCGGCTGCTCGACAGCTCCTCGAACCGATACGCTTTCTCATGGTCCGAGTAGCCCAAAAAACGACACAACACCGACCTTGCGTCGAGCTTCGACCGCTTCTACCTTGGTACGTGCACATACGCGTGACACCCAAAGACCTCGAGGTTTTTCAACAACGGCTTCTTCTGCGTCCATGCTTCGTGTGGCGACTTGTCGTTACCAGTCGCACGTGTCGGGCATCGGTTCCGCAGAAACTCTGCCGTCGTCACCGCTTCACCCCAGTAGCGCTTGGGTAGTCCCGCGTGTTCGATCATGCACCGCGCACTCTCGACCAACGTCCGATTCATTCGCTCAGCTACTCCGTTAAGCTGTGGCGTGTACGGAGGCGTGAACTGCTGCACGATACCCTCGTTGCGTCAGAACGCGGCGAATCTGTTGGACACGTACTCGCCGCCGTTGTCGCTCCGGAGCACCTTCACACGCCTCCCAGTCTGGGTCTCGGCGAACTTGACGAACTGCACGAACTTGTCCAGCACTTCCGACTTGCTGCGAATCAGGAACACCACGCAGAACCGCGACTTGTCGTCAATGAACGTCACGAAGTAGCGCTTGGCGGAGAACGTCGACGTCTGCATCGGGCCGCATACATCGCTATGTACGATGTCGAGTACGTTCTTGGCACGCTCGGATGTAGTCGACTGGAAACTCACACGCGTCTGCTTGCCGAGCGCGCATCCGCCGCAGAGCTCTTACTTGTTCACCGACGCAATACCAATGTCGACGCTGAGTTTCTGCTTCACAATCGTGTCGAATCCGCCGTGGCCGATGTGGCCTAGTCGCAGGTGCCACATGTACGACTTGCTCATCTGCGGCGCTTCAGCCACATTCGCGACGCTCGCACTTTCCGCTTGTACAGGCGTCATGCACAGCTTGAAGAGACCCTTGCCCGCGCGCTCGCCGATCTTCCATTTCTGGCCCTTGAGGTTGACGTGGCAGACACTGGTGTCAAATGTCATCGGCGCGGTATCCTTGGTGAATCGGCCGACCGAGAACAAGTTGCGCGTCAGCTTGGGGATGTGCCACACGTTCGTGAGTACACCCTTTTTGACGCCACTTGGAGTCTTCATCTTCATCACGATGTCGCCGCTGACGATCGCTTGCACAACACCGTCATCCGCGAGGTGCACTTCGACTGGATCGATGGTCTTGTAGTTGACCATGAAGCACTTCGAGTACGACATGTGCTGCGTCGCGCCCGAGTCGATGAGCCATGTCGGGTTCTTGGTGTCGTCGCAGCTCACCTTGCCGACCGCAAACAGGAAGTCACCTGAAGCTTGATTGTGCGCCATATTCGCACGCTGCGGACGCTGCCGGTCCGCATTGTCATAACTCCGGGAGTAACACTCCGCGATCCAATGACCCATCTTGCCGCAGTAGTCGCACGCGCCAGTTTTCTTTACTGGCCGCGCACTGCGCTTCTTGTCGCCCGTCATGAACGCTTGGCTTGCGGCGATTCCAGCGCCACCTTGCTCCTTGCGCTTCATGTCTTCATGGAGGAGCCGAGACGTCACGAGTTCCCACGTCAGGGTGTCGGAACGCGATTCCAACGCCGTGATCAGGAACTGGTACGATTCGCTCAGGCTGACGAGAAGCGTGATCACCAAGTCGTCCTCGCTGACCGGAGCGCCGACCGCGCCGAGCTGCTCCGCCAGCGTCTTGAGCTTGTTGATATGCACGAGCACATCATCACCTTCTTCCATCATGGCCGTGAAGAAACGACGACGAAGAAAGAGCTTGTTCGCAAGGCTCTTCTTCTCGAAGTGGTCTTCAAGCTTTGACCAGACATCGTGCGCACAACTCGCCGAGCGGACCAACGGCAGTTGAGAGTCTTCCATCGCGAGGCAGATGATCGCCATCGCCTTGCGGGACTTCCTCTTGAACATCGCTTGGTCCAACGCATTCACGCAATGCTCGAGCTTTACTTCACCGCTGACAACCTCCCACAGGTCACGTTCTTCGAGCACCATCTGCATCTTGAACTTCCACGGGTGGAAGTTGGTTCCGTCGAACTTGTTGATGCGGGAGGGGCTGGAGTCCATGGCTGTGTAGCTGGAGTCGGTGGCGGCGGTGGCAGAGTAGAACGAGCTTGGGCTCATAATCTGTTGTAATTGCGCTTGAGTGGTTGGATGCAAAATGCAAAGTGAATATATTTAGGTCCTTAGTTCACAAAGTCTGTTGCTACTTTAAGCCTACTGGATTCTTCGACTACACGTTTCTAATCGCTCTATCGCGCATTACTAATCGTCTAGTCGCGCATTAGTAATCGCCACATCGCGCATTAGTAATCGTCTAGTCGCGCATTAGTAATCGCCACATCGCGCATTAGTAATCGCCACATCGCGCATTACTAATCGTCTGGTCGCGCATTACTAATCGCCACATCGCGCATTACTAATCGTCTAGTCGTACGTTTCTAATTCATGCCGAGGCGTTCCTTTTACAACAAATTAGACGCCGGAGCGCCTCCAACATGTTAAGAGTCGGTTTGGGCGCTGAGATCGGTCAGTGAAGCAATACGGTCAGCGAAGCGATCCGGTCAGCTTTGGCTTGATTGTCATCAGCATAGGGTCACTCGACAATAGCATCTTCACCTTCATCATATGGTATTCGGGCTGATTTTGTCGAATTATCAATCTTCAAGCTTCACTTCGCGATCCACTGACTTTAGTTATTGATCCATCTTCTCCGCCTTAATCTTATCTCCGGCTTGCCTGTCCTTGTAGACATTTCGATCTTGTTTCACCGCGACCAGCTTCTTATAGGCGTCTGAACGCTTCGCTTTTTTCTTCATCATTTCTGATGGTTCATCTGATATGAATGAAAATCGTTCGGGTATTCCCCTATGACTTTTATCCTGCAGATCGTGCTTTGCAGTGCGATCCGCTGTTGACCCCGAGGGACCTTGAAGGGGGGGGGGGTTGGATGGTTTTTTCTATAAGATCGTACAACTGATCTTCCTCTTTTATTTTTTGTCGTTAAAGCCCTCCCCAAACTTTGACGATCTGGAAATTCTTAATCTCACGCGTCTACGACGATCCCTCCTTCGATGGCGCTTCTATACCATATTCAGTCTTGATATTAAATTATTCGCTCAGGAACTCACTGAGAAATTCCGAGTGGCCAGAAGATCCGGGAACGCGCACCATTGTGGTGGAGTGGTGATCACAAATTCCTTGTGACCCCGACTCTCCACTGGCGCCCGGACGACTGACTAACGGAGGGGGTACCTCGATTCCGTGCTCTGTGTCTTCTTGACCACCTTGTATACCCGTCGGTGGGGCGGGTTGCGCTCTTCTTGGTGGACTTGAGCTGAAGCTAAACTTGACTGTTTTGGGGATAGGGGTTGATCGGAAGGAAATTCTTCACCCGGTCAAATGTGATAGTAGATCGAGTAGAAATTCTTCACTCGATCGCGTGTATGATTGGGCGCTCTACCAGAGTAGCCTGTGTCCCAGGGTGATGCTTGATTCGAGAACCTTCTGACTACTTGAGCCGTCTCGCGATCTTGAATCTGAACCAATAGATTCCCTGCGTTCGATCGCAGTTGGGGGGGGGGGGTGAGACCTGACGTTCCGCATGGCCAAATAATCCAAAGGCGAAGTTTGTACAGACACAAGCCGCTCTCTATTCAACGGGAGGTCAAAGTTCCTGCCCGGGAGAAGTCGACGAGGGCCTTTCGCTGCAAATTCAATTCTGTTTAATGTCAAGCAACCAAACCCAAAACCTACGACTATGCCTATCTGTTCGCTATGTCTCTGTTGCATATCGCCTGTCTATGTAATTCACTTCTTGCATCATGTGGTCCATAGCATACACTCCGTAGTGGATCGCGGGGTAGTGGATCGCGGTATGTGATACACACCAATCATGGGTCCACGCCCATTATGTGTTCACACCACTCAGAGGTACGTACCCAGGATAGATCGTGGTCAATCGGTTGCGTCTTTGATCGGGAATCCACGGTCGGATCGACGTCACTTTTGAAACTTCGCATATTTGATGAATTTGAGGATCCACTCCTCCAGCCTCTCGAATGATCCAGTCCCTGTGGCTTGGTTATCCAAGTTCTTGATCGCGTGTCGTGATCGGTCAATTATCGATCCATTACTATATTTTCTTTTTTTCGTTAGTATAATCATCCCGCATAACATCAACAGTCGTTTTCTGTCACTCGGTCGTCTGATCCCATCATTCGTATTAACGGGCCCATTTCATAGCGCGGTCCATCAAACAGATTGATTTCGCACTCAATGCGGTTCGCAAGATCCACACTTTCATCAATCTTCATCTGCGCTTCTCCACACTTGCAGGTTATGGGGGAAGTTGCTGGTCCTGCAGTGTCATCTAAAAGTTGATGTGATTTCACAGTTGAAAATGGCTTTGGAAGCGAACATCACTGCGGCCGACCATCACATCTTTATACCCTAGATTTGATTGAAAACTGATCTTCGTCGAATTGTACGAATGAGAATCAAAATACCATGCTCGAAAAAATTGCGACTGCACGTTCAAAGGCCTTGAGAAAATGGTCTCAAAGTCATTTGCATTCGCCTCTCTCAATGCCAGATGCCGCCATGCTCGAAAGTGTTTCTGGTACATGGCCGTATAATGTATGATCTTGACTAGGGAAGCCGCCGAATACCGTAAAGAAGTATCGATCGCATTGTAAGGTTTCCATTCAATTTTAACGGATGAGAAGGTTTTAGCAGCTGCCAATTATTGTGCTTTGCAATAGTTTCGGCAAAACGTGATGGGTTTTATTGGATTTGGGTTATTGAATGCGTCGTTTTATAGTAAACAGAGGACAGAAACAGGCATAACAACGCCGAATAGGGTGACACAGCCATATTTGCACTTGCAAAGCAGCAGAAATAGTTTTTTACGCTATTCCGTCTCCTTAGTATAGAGCTTCATGAAAAAAAATCAAGGAATAAAGTCTACGCAGGGATTTGTGGGGCGACCTAATGTGGCTCGCCGCGAGCCAAATTCACAATATCTCCAAGCTTTAGGGTCCTATCACTTCGCAGGAAATTTGTCAAGTTTAAATCCGAGACTATAGAAATGAAAAAGCTAGAAGCGTGCTGAAGCCACCTATAGTCTTAGCTTTGTGTTTTGAGAAGTATGGGCTGAGGATCTGAGTGACAGAGATCGAAAAATGTTACAAGCCATAGATGGTGCACACGATAGACGGCCCAGGACGTGACGACGTCACGCTTAGAAAAGGGGGCCGGTTTGCCGGCGCGTTGGAGGTCTTTCTAGCTTGACCGATACTGCCCGAAGGCGGAATCAGGGAAGTTGTTACGTCCAAGAAGTAAAGTCATCAATGGAACGCAACAGTGTCGGCTGTTTCAGCTGTAGCCTGTCTGTCGTTGCTCGCGATGCAGATGACACTACACTGGACTTTCAGCGCGTGTGCAGCAGCCGCAGGAAGACCTCGACGCGTCGTCGTCTTCAGCAAGCGCTTTCATCATTTCGACACAACAGTTTGCGCCCACCCCGACCGTGGTTTCCACTCTACTAGGTTCAAGCAAACGACTTGCCTCTTGTCCTCAATGGCGGTCGCAAGTCAGACACGTGGTCGAAAGAAGCTAAAAAGGTGAGTCCTGCCCAACGACGCGCAACATGCGCTCGTCAACAAACGTAACAAAAGTGCACTGGCTTCTCGAAAGAGGGTCGATGCTCCGTCTGCGCCTGCTACGTGGTGCGCGGAAAACACAGAATCGAGGTGATGTCGTGCCGCATACGTCGATGCACGTTGTGACTCTCGTCTGTCGTGCCATAAGGTCCAGAAAGCTCCTCAGCTCCATCTCGACCGTCCCTTTGACTACAGCGTTGCGCCATGTCAGGCAAATCTTGCCGACTGCGTCTCGCATGCGACAAGGTGGTTCGTTCTGAGAACCCAGTCGCAAGCCGAGCAGATGACGACGCCATGTTCGCGCTCGACCGAGGCGCTACTGCAATGACACTGTCGTGATGATTTGCAATACTTGTTTGTGCCAGACTTTGCTCTTGTTCGGTCGAATGTTGTAGATGTCGTGGTCTCTCGTTCCGAATGGTCTGGACATCGCAGAGCACTTGGTAGCGCAGAGCTCGTACTTGCTGCGATACTCGACCAGACATCCTCAAGGTGGACAGCGAGGAACCAGTCCGTTATGAATAGAACTATGCAAATTGAGGTTGACTGTGAGCTGGAATGGTACGAAATGCGAGGATTGAGATTAGAGTGGCTCAAGCGACATACGCCTCGCGGCTCGTGGTGACAGTGTCGATCTGATGCACCGTTTTTGCTTTCGGGAGATACATTGATGTCAATAAAGATAGACCCACAACTTTGGAGTATCGGCTTTGCCTACCGTGCGAACGCTGCCCTAGAAGTTAGAGAGCATTGAATGTAGTCTCCTGTTTCTACTCTATCTTTCCCAATTCGAACACATGCGACCACCTCCCTCTCGATCCACACCACTGTCGTCGGGCAAACGCCAAAAACATTGACTTGTTTTGACTTATAGTGTGATAGAAGACCGACGGTGCCTTTCCACGTGCACAAGGCTTTGTTGAATAGGTCGTCCACAGTTTCGCAATGCCAATTGTTCGCAAAGGCATTTCGAGCGTAACGCGTTGGCTTCATTGGCAACATTCATACCGTTGGCTGTAAACATGGCTAGCATTGCGGACGCGATATTACTGGCAAAATTGAAATCAGTCACTGCTCGCGCGTTGGACCTTGTCCTCTGTTAGCACTTAAAGGCTGCTAGACCGACAATGTGCCGTGAAGCGAGTCAACGCTCGAACTGCAACACGAAAGTAGATCCGCACGTCCGTGTTGTTCACGCTTCTCTTGCTTTCGTCTACGGGTGATGAACGCTGAAGCCTGAGCTCTTTTCCAGTGCGTTCCTAAGGATATATCCTTTGTCTACAATATACAACAACAGCGGCTTGAACGGACGGCCAAAGAAGCCGGTACACGACGTAACAAGTGTCGACTTCTCTGCGCCTGGTGCTGTCGACCTAAGGGATCCATGGTATCTCACCAGGTACAAGAGAGAAGCTAAGGTCCACGAAAGAAGTGCATAATGCTCGCTATTGTCGGTCGTAATTGCTGTTAGAAGCGGTAGCGAACGAACGACTGCGACAAACGCAAATCGATCTCAAATCACAAGACTCCCACGACAGCTGTCTTGAACTTACCAGCAGAGTCAGATGATTTGAGCCCACTGAATCCACACTTGTCTACGCGCTGCTAGAAAATCGCGCGTGCTGCCGTCAATCGCTTCTGCAATTGTATGGTCCATACAGATATCCTCTCTCCTGCCACTGGATTCTTGCTACTCGACGCCATAGCGTCGCCACTCCCGTTCTTCATTCCTCATTCTGCGGCCAAGAACAACAAGTCACGACAAGACCTCGACCGCCGCCATGCACCTTTGCAACGGACTTATCCTTGCAGTCGGTGCTGTCGCTGCTGCCAACGTGGCCGCCGTCCCTGGGTCACCTGTACCCTCTTTGTCGAGTTGCGGCGAAGGGACTACTGCCAACGCGAGCCATGGCTCTGGGTCGACCGCACCTGTTGTGTATGGGTGCCACGAAGTCGCTGAGTGTCAAGGTCGCACGCTGCCTGAAGAGCTTGAAAAGCTGAACCAACTGACAAATGTTTGTCAACTGGACGCTCCTATCCCCGGAGTCGACCGGGCCAACTGCTGCAAGGCAGGCTGCGCGCCGACACCTCTTGTGTACGGTTGCCGCCAGGTCGATGAATGTGCCAATCGCTTCACCGAGCAACTGAACCAAGCGACCGTCGGCTGTCAAAATGAAGTCCTCGTCCCCGGAGCTGAACGCGGCCAGTGCTGTAAGACACGCTGCGCGGCCATCCCAGTGGTCTCGAGTTGCGACCAAGTCGATGAGTGTCGCGGACGTGACCAATGGGAGCTCCAGCAACTATCTGGTCACTGTGGGCTGTATTATCCCCTTCCTGGTGAAGATCGGGCCAATTGCTGTAAGGATCGCTGCGTGCCGAACCCTATTGTGTACAGTTGCGACCGGGTCGCTGAGTGTGATCGTTTCTTGCCTGAGGAGGTTAATCCGCAGACTGCCAATTGTCAACGCGATGTCGCCACTCCCGGGGCTGAACTGGCCCAGTGCTGTAAGACACGCTGTGCGGCTATACCTCCTGTGACGAGGTGCGACCAAGTCGAGGGATGTGGCCTTCGCCTCTCCGGGCAACTGAGCCAGCTGACTAGTGAGTGTCAGCAGCGCTTTCCCACTCCCGGGAACGAACGGAACCAGTGCTGTAAGACAGGCTGCGATGCAACACCGGTTGTGTTTGGCTGCGACCAAGTTGATGCATGTAACGGTTACCCTGTCGACCAGAAGACTAATCTGACTATCGCCTGTCAACTCGAAGCCGGCATTCCCGGTGACGGTGTGGTCACGTGCTGTACGGGACGTTGTAAGGCCTAACCATGCCAGGAGCTCCCCGAGTGTCGCGGAATCGACCCAGCGAAAGACTGTGGTCCATCACACTTGTGCAAGCTCAAGACGTTCTACGACTTGGGGCCGTACAATGGGTGCTGCAAGGCTTGCTGTCCTTCCGACGACTACCATGCTTGCGTGAGCAGACATACGTGGTCGTGACCGTGTAGTCCTCGTGTCTTTGGCATCCCGTTTCAATGATGTGTGTGGGTCTGTTGAGCTGATTTTCGGTGCTGTGCTGGAGGAGGGGGATGCCGTAGTCAAGCAGGGAAAGCTGAACGACGCTAGACTAGAGCTAATCTAATCAAGTTGTCGTTTCAGTGAGCGTTTCGTGTCGGATCGCGCTATTTGTTGTTGTCAAGCAATCGCAACACTGATATTAATTGTTGCTCTCCTCTCCTTTGACAAACAATGGCGAGCGAGCAAGCTGTGCGTCTGTCCACTCACGGATGACTTTGCTTGTTGCTAATAGCTAGTGCTTCGCTGACTCAACATGAGAGGTTTGGCATGTAGAGCTACGAAAAGGAAAGGGTCTAACGAATGCCGGTCCACAAGCTCGTCAACACAAGACCCGTTACTTGATGTGTCTGCTGTTATTTGTAGAATCGATGACAAGAAATTTACCTGTACCATCTCCGTCCAGTACAAAATCGTATGGTGAGCACCACCTATCACGTGTAACTTTTATTTTGTCAGCCATTATTAAAACGAAAAGAAGTATATGTTTGCCGTTTCTGCAACCGAAAACGCCTTTTCTAACGCTCTTGTCGACCTGCACACAATGAGCACGTCATTTGCACGTTTTCGACACCAATCAATATACTAATCAGTCAACAATCACCAATATGCTGCGCCCCACCATTTGGCTACGGCACTTGCAGGTTATGGGGGCAGTTGCTGATCCCGCAGTGTCATCTAAAAGTTGATGTGATTTCACAGTTGAAAATGGCTTTGGAAGAGAACATCACTGCAGCCGGCCATCACATCTTTATACCCTAGGTTTAATTAAAAACTGATCTTCGTCGAATTGTACGAATGAGAATCAAAATACCATGCTCGAAAAAATTGCGACTGCACGTTCAAAGGCCTTGAGAAAATGGTCTCAAAGTCATTTGCATTCGCCTCTCTCAATGCCAGATGCCGCCATGTTCGAAAGTGCTTCTGGTACATGGCCGTATAATGCATGATCCTGACTAGGGAAGCCGCCGAATACCGTAAAGAAGTATCGATCGCATTGTAAGGTTTCCATTCAATTTTAACGGATGAGAAGGTTTTAGCAGCTGCCAATTATTGTGCTTTGCAATAGTTTCGGCAAAACGTGATGGGTTTTATTGGATTTGGGTTATTGAATGCGTCGTTTTATAGTAAACAGAGGACAGAAACAGGCATAACAACGCCGAATAGGGTGACACAGCCATATTTGTACTTGTAAAGCTACGGAAATGGTTATTATCCGCTTTTTTATTTGTCGTAAATAGCCTTGTATCTTCCGGATTTCTCATACTTTATTTAATTTCGAAGGTAGGGAGAAATAAGTCGACGCCGGGAGTTAGGGACGGCCAAATGTAGCTCGCCGCGAGCCAAACTCAAGACAATTCTAAACTTTGGTGCTCTTTATCGCTCAAAATTTGACAACTCAAACTTGAGACTATAGCGATTTATGTCGCGCGGCTTCCTTGGGCCACCCGGAGGTGAACTGCGAGTACAGTGACGCTGCAACTCATTAGGAGCCCGCACCCTTCGTAACACCATAAAGCTCTTCGACTCGGAGGGCCTCCGGACGGCACCGGCCACCAATTAATGGTTGCTCGTCTACATTATTATCCTATCGCTGGCTTTCATCAAACGTACCACCCATCGCGGGGAACGGGGCACCTTCCGGTCACAGTGTCACTGTTTAACCACTCGATCCACTGAGGTCGGTAACAACTAAAATTGAAGACCATAGCAACAAAGCTAGTAGCATACTCTAGCCATCTATGGTCTTAGATTTGTATAATGACAAGGATGGGACGAGGAGAAGGGGGTGAGAGAGATCAAAAATTGTTACAGGTCATAGTTGGGTCACACAACAGGAACTTAAACCGCAGCTAGGCTAAATAGGCATCCAATGACAGAAGCCACGCAAGAATGATTATCTTCGTCTAATTTGTGCGGCCATTACAGCTGAACGCTGAAAGGCGTGACATGACACCCGAGCAGTCCAAGTTCCGTCCCAATCACACGGTACCGAACAAAAACGACCGACACGGTCCAAGAACTCAACTCAACTGACAATCACCACTTATCGGCGCCGCCGTTGTGTCCACCTCCGCTGCTGATCGATTTTCGATTCATTGACACTCGGATCCTCTTACCGCTCGCTACCATGCGCATGATGCCCGAGACGCAAGACGCATTGCCTCAAGTGTGAGAGTCGTTGGCGAGGATTGCATCACTCACGCATTCGGAAATGGTCGACTTGAGCACGACTCCCAATGGCAAAAGAAAGTGATTCGTGACTATCTGTTACCGATTACAGAAAGGTGCAAGATGTCTGAACTTTTCAGCCAGTATTATTGCGCCAGGTGTGGCAAATAGTCGTGGTAGTCCGCGAGAGGAAGCGAGACTCCGCTAAGCTCTAGGGTCAACAGTTTGAAACAAGCGTGAAAATGAGCACGAGGAACCACGCAAGCGGCATTTCGATATTCGCGCCGGGCTACCGCACGAAGTTGACTTGAGTCCGTGGCCCAGAATCGGTGGACGCTTGTAGACATTGTGGAGTGTACGTTTCGAACATAACGTCCTTGCGCTCACATCATGAATGCGAAAGGCAGATGGAGCATATGATAAGTCATGTTCTACCCCGAACCCATTCCCCAGCTTCGACATCGTCTTGAACTCACTCGAGCAGCCGAGTTGGCAAGGGCGGTGGTATCGCCGGGGCTCAACGGTCCGCGAAGCCTCTGGGTACCGCCAGTCGAGGGGCTGCAGCTTTAGTCCAGTGGCTGAGAAACTTGCCCCAACACACACGCGCTTTTGGACAGTTCCAAAAGAGAACCCACAAAGTTTCAGTGAGCCCGTAACGCGTCGGCAGTGTGCGGCAAATGTTTTTAGTGCGACGGCCAGCGTGATGCAAATATAGCTACTTGGTGGCGACCCTGTGCGCCGTCCACACTTGGTGGTCAGAAAGACCATTTTCATGGTTCCGTGCCTGAGATGGTAGCTGATACGCCGCCCTTATCTAAGCATCCTCGACACTGAGCGCCTCTAAAGGCTCCAATTAGGATCGCAATGGTAAAGAGAACTGGCGTTTATTGATCTGGCCCAAGCACCTCCCCCTGACAAAAGAGAAGACCACAGTGTCTACAGTATTTTAACAAAGTAGAGGTAGATTGACGTTTCGTTTGCGCTGTTTGTAGCTCGTCGAGTGGATGATGTCATGCCGCTTCCGTTCGTCCAGTCTAAAGTAGATGTCATCGGTACTTGCGATTCAACGGGACCTCGTCCATTGACGCCATGGGTCTCAAGGACGCGAGCGGTAAGCCGCGTCGCGTCCGGTTTTATGCAAGTCGTGTAGAACACTCCAGCGTAGTATAAAAGACCAAAGAAAAAAGACACTAGGCTGTTACTTGAAAAAGGAGCTGGACGAGATTAAAGACGCTGTCGAAGCAATACTTGACCAGCGGGGCGGCTTTACCGACCGACCTCAGATTCGGTTTCTCGAGCATTTTATTTCTGCGCATGCCGGTAAACGCGTCATTTTTAAGGTGGTGGTACTGCCGCTAACTTCGACACGATCAGCTGCATCTGGGAAGTGCCACGGTAGACGTGACCATCAGCCAGGGACCAACAAAAGCATTTAAGAGTGCTCTGAGTACAGGATGTGTAACGGGTTAAATACTAATGTCGATCAAGTGATGTTGCCGCAAACACCAAAAGCTCACGCAACAATAGGGTATACGCACCACTTACCGCAAGCACAGGCAAATGTATGAGCTTTATGATGTCACTCCTTTACCTCGCTTTCACTCGGGCTTGGCCCTTGTTGGCGTCGGCTTCATCCAGTTCAGTGCACATGTATACTTTTTAGGGAAAAATTAGTATGCGCCCGAGCGGACTTGTATGCCTATTGTGTGCGCTCCATAAGTCCACTGTCAGTCAAAGATATCTCCTCTCAACATCAAGTTGGTTGCATGTAAACGACGCATTCGTTGTTAAATCGAGTCTAACAGCCTTTACGCCAACGATGAGCATCTAATTACTCGGGCTGGGAACTGAAAATGGACTAGGAAGTGAACAAGGTATGACGGTCATCTAGTAAAATGATTAGGCGATGTGAGCGAATGATAGACGCGACGGCGACATTGCGTAAATACGAAGCAGTCGACTCGAAGCAGTAAATCATACACATAAACGTACAGAGTCTGCCGTGCCGAACACGACCCTGCAGACACGTACGTGGATACCACGTACCTTATCTCTCAATGTCAGGGAAAAGGGGTATTTAACGCAATTAAATCGTGTATCAATTAGTTTTTGAGCTTCGTTGACGTGACATTAGAGCGATACTGGTGAAAAAATCGATTTAATTGCACTCGTGCAGCATTGTGTCACAGTAATAGTGGACAATATCAAGTGTAAATCACGTATATTGGCACTGCTGTAATATGCATCTCTCTGCATTGCAACTTGAACAGGTCAAGTTGCACATGGCGTTTGTCTATTCCACCCATCGACGAATGCTAACCCAGGGCTGTATCCTTATCTCCTTGTCACACATGGTACGACATCTAATAACTCAACACGACGATCATGTATCTCATTCCCATTTGTATAGTTTTGACATATATGCCAATTATGAAAGGTCTGGACTTACCTGTAACATTTCTTGCACTGGATTTATAGTGTTTCTTACCTGTCACAAATGCCTTGTAATACATCACCTTTTCGTCATCCTGGATAGGCTTCAGCTGTAATATTTTTAGACATGCCCACTGTCCTTGGCGCCGGTAATTATAACATAGTGAGCTCGTCACATGTCATTACCTACAGACCGATTATTATGAATGGAATCTAAACTGAAAATATTCATGAACGTTTCCTACCCAAGTTAATGTGTCCGTCACACTGCCCTTTAATTTGATAATTTTCGAGGCATCTCCAATTGTTAGTTGATAGAGGTCATGGTATCAACCAAATAAAGTACCAATAGCTACTAGATACGCGAAATGAGTGGTGAGCGAAAAAGCCACCTATGCTTTTGTATTATCATAGAGTTCTAGTGAACCAAAGAGGGTTTGTTTAAGCAAAAGTAACCATTAAAAAATACCATTCTACTTATTCTTACTCGGAGCTTCCTTTGCTTAAATCTCTCACTTTTTCAGCGCTCGCGTGTACTGTAACGGGGTAGCCCGTTACATGATATTGCCATTAAGGATAAAATGACAATAAAGAATATTACGATGAATATTATTTCAACAATATCACAGAGCATGATGATATTGTTGAAGATGACCGAAGGGTCTACTCATTGGTTGATATTGCGATGATATCGACCCACCAATCGCTGCTAGACGCGCGCAATGGGTGGTGAGTAGACGTCACCATACGTTTAGTTGCATTAGTATAATTTAGTCAGGACAAACAGAGATACAAAAGTTATAGGACTTAATTGTATTAATAACAGTTTTACTTTTCCTACGACTAGAGTCTTTCACCTTAGTCGTTCTACCTTCCTCTGTGTAGTTCTACACCAAGCTGGGCACTGACTATCACTATAGTCAGTGATAGTAAACTCCGTACTGGTTGACCAGTACGTAGTCGTCGGTGCCCCGTTACACCTGGTAGCACTTTGTTGCCCGTCCAAGGACCACACTCGCATCGCCCAAGATTAACATGTTGGACGAAGTCGAAGGCGACAGATTTCACGGAACCCGTGAAAGCTACTCCCATTTGAGCGATATCGAATGGAGTGAGATCGAACGAATGAGTTCGATCGTTGGCGAAGAAGCTATCTGGGCCATGCTATCCACAAGGGATAGAGACCAGCAGCAATCGGTCATTAGCAAATTCTTGCAACGAGAACTTGATGAGTCGCGAGCGCAGGTGACCTTGTTGCAACAACAAGATCACCAGCGGATGGAAGAACTGAGACAGCATCAGTCTCAGTCCGCGCAGTCGACACGAGAGCGTCGACTGTGGTCTCGAAAGCTAGAGATATCCAAGTACCGGGGAATCCAAGAGACTCCCTGTTTATGTGGTTCATCGTGGTAGATAGTGCCATCGAGGCCCGTTGCATCGACGATGAGCGAATGCAAGTTGCATTCGCTCAGTCGTACTTGGCAGGGGACGCCAGGAATTGGTCCCTGAATCTCAAGTTGCACGACCCAAACGTGTTTGGGTCGTTGAGGACCTTCAAGACCCTGCTCAGCGAGACGTTTGAGCCTCCCAGGGCAGTGTTCAGGACACTATCTGAACTCCTCGGAATCAAACAGGTTAAGCGTAAGGTTCACGCTTACGCTCAGCATATACGCTACCTTGCAAGCTGCATGGTAGTGAACCCTGTGAGTGGATTTTTTGTGTTGATCACAATATTGATTTAATAGCTATCTGATAGTCCCGTCGGGGACGACCTGTTTCGCGGAGAGCTAAAGACGCTCTCCAAAGCAAACTTCGCTGCGGAGCAGGAAGACTTTAGTGTGAGACAGGCTCACACTACGCTGACCCCTTTCGTCCGCAGAGACGATCAGCGGTCGAGGGCCCAGCGCTAATGGACCTCTGTAATGTCGAGGGCGAAAAACCTCGCCCTGAGAATGACAAGCGATCGGTGAGATGCCATCGCTGTCATAAATTGGGACACTACACATATAAATGCAGTTTCCCCCTCTCAGGACCTCGCGGTGCTGAGCGCAGAAATCGTCCACTAGTAAGAAGATGTAGAGTGCGAGGGTCCGATGCTGTTGCAAAGCCGCAACAGCGAGACCAATCATCAAAAATGGTCGGGGTCAGTAGGGGCGGAGCGCCCTACTGATCCAGCAACATTAAGAGAATTTGCAAATCTCTTGACGAAGGTTTCTCCCGACACACAATTTCTGTGTGTCTCTGCACCTGGTGATGAGGTGTCTCTCATCACCTTGAAGTTAGAAGTGACAAAAGACTTGTCACTTCGCGCCCTGGTTGACTGTGGGGCGTCGAACAATTTTGTTCGTCGCCAGTCGCTAGAGGCAGGAAGTTTTAACTTCGTGGAGCGGGAGATCCCTCCAACGAAGATGACGGTGCGCCTAGAGACAGGCGCATCTATCACTGTGAAGAAACGTGTAGTCGGAATCCACTATACGTTAAAGGCGAACAGTACGATGATGATTTCATCGTACTTAACCTGGATGACAAGTTTGATGTCATCCTAGGACTACCTTGGCTTAGGAGATACGAACCAAGGGTGAGCTGGCAGCATCGATCAGCTACGATACCTGCTACTTGTTCCTTAGATGACGATTTGAAGAATGTCTTGCAACGCCCACATTCACGTGGGTGTACTACGAGCGAGCGCGATGGCCTCACGCGTGGTACGGTCGTTATCACGACTGTACAAGAACACAATGTAGATGATTACTACATTGTGGAGAAAGCTCTCCTGGAACCTGTGGATATGACTTACCAGGAAGTATTCAAGACAATGAATGTCTTGGTTAATGATGGATCAAGCGTAGGCGCTTATACGCTTGATCTAGTTGTGCCTCCGAAACTAACTTCGGAGATAACGCAATTGCCGACGCTAGAACCGAAACGGTTCTTGCGTGATCTGCGCAGTGGCAAAGTCAAGAAGATCTATGTACTCGTCGCGGAGGACGAGTACGTTACCGATATTCGATCGTCAACGGTGTTTACTGAGACCGAGAGGGTTCTTAGCAGTTCATCGATGGATGAAAGCGTCATCGATGAGAAGACTCGGATTTAGAGATATAAATCTCAATCCTGGAAGTCACGTCAGGCAAAATATTTGTATAAGGATTTGATCGAATTCAGGGATGTGTTCCCTGAATCCGTACCTTGCGAGTTGCCTAAGGATAAAGGCACTCGACACGAGATCGAGCTCAAGCCGGGCTCGAAGTACTGTGTCATGAAGAATTGGCCACTGCCTCTTGAACAGGTGCTAGCGATCGAAACGATCTTTACCGATCGCTTTGCAGCGGGCCATGTGAGGGAATCAACATCCCCTCACAGATCTCCGACCTTCTGTGTGCGAAAAGACACAGTAGGATGGCGGATAGTGCATGCATTCAACAAGTTGAATGCTGCAACGGTACCGGCTCAGACGCCGATACCAAGGAAGGACGTAATCATAGATGGTATGTCAAAGAGTACCATCTTTTCGTCCATGGATCTGATGGACGGATTCTATCAGATCCTCATGCGTGAACGAAATGTTCCGTACACAGCAGTGAGCACCCCCAGCGGGATGCTGTGGGAGTGGCTAGTGATGCCACAGGGGCTGAGTAATTCCCCTGCAACATTTAACAGATGTGTAACAGATCTGTTGAGACCGGTGCGATAATTTGCACCGAGTTACTTCCACGATGTGTTCGCCCATAGCCGGGCTATGGCCGGGAAGACAGACGTGTGAGTTCACCAAAATCACGTTCGTCAGGTTCTTCATCTTATGCGCAAACATAATTTGTATGCCAACCTCAAGAAGTGTATATTCGCCGCAAGCAAAAAACCACTTCTCTGGGTGCATCGTAGGTAAACACGACGTACTCCCTGATCCCGAAAAGATCAATCACCGGCTGGCCAGTGCCAGTCGATGTCAAGGGACTTCGTAAGTTACTTGACTTAGCAGCGTTCTTACAAAAGTACTCGCGCAATTACGCCGAGATGACTTTTCATCTTTCTTGCTTGCTCAAGAAAGATGTGAATTGGTCATAGAACGCTGACTGTCAGCGTTCCTTTGAACGTATAGAGAAAAGCTTGATGTAATCGCCCATATTGGCGAATGCAGATCAGGGCAGATCTTTCTATGTAGTCTGTGACGCCAGCGATTTTTCTATCGGCTGTGCGTTGATGCAGTATGACACAGACGGCGCAGAGCGGGTCGTCTGCTATCAATCGCGTCAGCTGAAACCAGCTGAACGCAATTACTCAGTGCATGAAAAGGAACTCCTTGCCATGAAGTACGCACTGGCTAAGTTCCGCGTCTATCTCCTCGAAGATAGACCGTTCATCGTATATACGGACCACGCATCACTACACACGGCCGCAAACAATCCACCTCTTTCGCAACGAATGGCGAGGTGGCTGTCTTTCTTCTCAGAGTACAAATACGCCGTGGAGTATAAGCCACGACGACTAAATGTCGTCACTGATGTGATATAACGTCGGCCCGATTTCGAGCCGACAACACGCGCCAACAGTGAGGTCTTGCCCACTGTTGCGGCACTGTCATTCAGTGTGCCGTCATTTCCTTTACTCGATGACGTGCGAAAGGCATACGAAGGGGATATGATTCTCCTTCATTTGATGGGTCACCTTGCGAACTCGTCCCGGAAATCCTTGTCGGATATACCGTCTCTATACCGTTCCTCGTTGGATCGGTATACGACTCTCAATGGAATGCTGTACTACACAGCAGTTGCCAACGATACACCTCGTGTCTTCGTTCCCGATAATGATGACTTGCGATCACGCATCATGTCCGAATGTCACGATGCGCCGTCTGGCGGGCACCGTGAACGAGAAAAGACCTATCTTTCGGTAAGTCGAAACTTTTACTGGCCCGCCAGTATCAGTTCGAGCACAAGTACATTCGTTCTTGCGAGGTCGGTCAACGGGTGAAGCCTAGTCCTTCATCCCGTGCGCCACTACAGCCTCTACCGGTCCCGGCAGAGTGTTGGGAGTCCTTTTCCATGGACTTTGTCTTCGGGTTCCCCGAAGACTCTCACAAGAATAATAGTATTCTTGTGTTTGTGGACCGTTTCAGCTAGATGGTGCATCTTGCTGCAGTATCTGATTTGATCACTGCACACGGCTTTGTGCGTGTCTTCACCGACACAGTGTTTCGACTTCACGGATTACGTCGTGAACTTGTTTTCGACCGTGACCCTCGGTTCACGGTAAGGTACTGACAATTTGTGTTCCGTTCACTCAGAACACGATTAGAGATGTCCACATCTGACCATCCCGAAACGGATGGTCAGACGGAACGTGTAAACCTTGTCCTCGAAAAGATTCTTCGAGGATACGTCCACTCCTTTTCGAGTTGGAGGGAGTTTTTGCCGATGGTCGAATTTGCCATCAACAATTCCGTGCATGCGTGAACCACGCATACAGCGTTATACGTGAATGGCTTACTCCACCCACGCATTCCCTCCCTCATACAGAGTGAATTTGGACTTAGGGGGCTCGCTCGAGGAAAATCCGTTTAGGCTCTTGCTCATCACGTATCATCGCACATGCTGATACATTCAATGTCGATGTCGATAATGTCGACATCGAAGAAGTTGATTTTAGCAGTAGCAATGACGCTACTGCTACATCAGACAATGATGACGATGCTGGGATATTCAGCATCGTCAACGATTATGCCAGTGAGGAAGAAGACACCCTCGTTGAAGAAGAGAACGATCTCTTAGCAGTGCGCACGAAGCGCACTGAAAACACAACAACGAGTAAGCAGAGAACTTACTGCTGACTCGAGAGGCGGTAGTCCGTTTCGTTCAGAACTCCATCGCAAATGCGGTGGACCGCCAGAAACGGAACGCAGACAAGAATGGAAGAGCAAATGTTCTTTCATTTAAAGTTAACGACCTAGTACTACTGTCTACGGTAAACTTACCTGGACATGTAGTCACTAATGTCGGCAGTAGTAAACTACTGCCAAAATACATTGGGCCATTTCGTGTGTTGCACCGCAAGGGCAATGCATACACGATTGAGTTGCCTCGTAGGATGCCACGCATCCTACAATTTATGTTGGTCGTCTACACCCGTACTATCGGTACGAGGTCTTTTGCGAGAACGGAGATAGCCGGCACGCTCCAGAATCCCCAACAGATTCTTGTGATCACGGACCAAACACCCAAGTTGGTCCTTTAGCGACGCGGTCTCGCTACGAGCCGCCTCCTGCTCGTCGCGCAAACGCTGCTTCTCGCGTTCACTCTTAAGCTGAGCGAACGCGAAATCCGATCGGTCCTTCTCCCGATAGGTACGGAGACGTCGTACGGTTGCCAGCATGTCGTGCCGACGATCATATTCGTGATTGACGTCCGCCCTTAACTCGGTCAGGTAACGCCAATGGTTACCCAAAGCATCCTGCAGGCCCGGCGGTTCAGCCGGAACTTGTCTTTCCACCGCCACCAGATTCACTGGTGGATTCTCACGGTGGTCGACGCTTTCACGGGGAGGCGTATCTTGAGCCACCGTGTGAAGAATGGGGAGCAGACAAGTTACCTTGTCCGCTGTCGTGGGTTCTTACCATCGTATGACAGCTGGGGACCTCGATCCCAGCTGATGGCTGACGTTGAAGGTCTCGTTCACCAGTATGACGAGACTCATCCGATATGTCTGAGGACACATCGTTAAACACGCGCTTCATGCGCTTGTAGACGGATTGCAAGTTTGCAATCGCGTCCCACATCTCAGCCGAGATGTGTGCCCTTTCCCAGGGCAAACTTAGGGAATTTACGTCCCTATGTGCACGTTGCAATTTGTCGAAACAACTCGCACAAGGATCTCTTCAAGTAAGGCATGGAATGCTGGCCTCACTTGACAAACGATGCAGCCGGTACCTTGCACCGGTTGGCGTTCGCTTCTCAAACTTGATGCGTACCGCTTCAAGTTTTTGAAGCCATCCTTCTCGTCCAAAATTCTTGACATTTTGGACGAAGGCGTTTCACGCCGCCAAAAGCGAGGCCTTGTCACGCTTTTGGTTGCCATTGTACTATCGATGTCGAAGAAAGACATCGAGATAAAAATTTCTTCAGCGCGAAAGTTCTTCTCGCTAAAACTCAAGCCGTGAAGCTCACTCGCATCGAATAAAGGTATTCGATGGTGTCGACTTGTCTCGTGAGACAAGCTATTGATGATCTTTTCAGGCAAACGCCACGACTTCAGCTCATCGCGCTTCGACGTGGTGCCCTTGCCAGTACCACGGTTTTCAGTATGATGACGGCTCGCACCGTCGTCGAATCGCTCGTGCGAAGGCGCACGAGTTGATCGTGGTGATGAGTTTTCATACTCATCACTGGATTCATTATCGCTGCCGAATAGACTGTGACGCTTGTCGCGAGTCCGTACGTTCGGCAGGTCTCTTGAAAAACGAGGCACCGCAGGGGAACGCGATGCATCTAAAGGCCTTTCCGATTCAGACACATCTGACTCGCCAGAGTAGCTGAGCCCTAACTCGGGGTCACTGTGTGCATGAGGTGTGATACCACATGCGCCTGCAGCAACACCTGGTGCAGGCTGAGAACTAGCAGCAGAAGACGAGTCGTCTGCCGCAGAGGCGGGCGCAGCAACAGACTTTGTCGTCATTGGGTCACCCCGCATAGACATGTTAACTATGCGAGGCAAAATCAGAATGAACGAATCTGACCAACAAGTACTCCCCGTCCCGTTGGTATCCAACGGGTGGCCACAAAAGTTTCGATAGTCACACGGTGACTATCAGTTAAGGGAGGGGTGATGTAACGGGGTAGCCGATACATGATATTGCCATTAAGGATAAAATGACAATAAAGAATATTACGATGAATATTATTTCAACAATATCACAGAGCATGATGATATTGTTGAAGATGACCGAAGGGTCTACTCATTGGTTGATATTGCGATGATATCAACCCGCCAATCGCTGCTAGACGCGCGCAATGGGTGGTGAGTAGACGTCACCATACATTTAGTTGCATTAGTATAATTTAGTCAGGACAAACAGAGATACAAAAGTTATAGGACTTAATTGTATTAATAACAGTTTTACTTTTCTTACGACTAGAGTCTTTCACCTTAGTCGTTCTACCTTCCTCTGTGTAGTTCTACACCAAGCTGGGCACTGACTATCACTATAGTCAGTGATAGTAAACTCCGTACTGGTTGACCAGTACGTAGTCGTCGGTGCCCCGTTACATATACGCTACTTCCGGGACCACAAAATCCTGTATGAAAAAGATTCAAGGACTTACTAGCAAACTGGCACGAAGTGACTCAAGTGTCGTGAGAATTATGCTGACAACGAACATCGAAGTGTTTCATTTTAATTACTCTATTCGTCTACAACGAATGGTCCCCGCATGGTCTTTTATCCACTCGGCAACGGCTGGACCTCTATCATGTCCATCCTGTCAAACATATACCAAAGAAATAAGGGCTTGAGACCCACTTATGGTTCAGCAATGACCCCCGCATCCATGGTATATAGTCTAGACGCAGGCCTGCTTCTTGCATGTGAAAGACAGTCCTACAAAGTTCATAGTCAGCACTGAATTTCGAAACCGACTGTCAGTACGTATTATCCGTGGTGAGCCCCGCCTGTTTTCTAGCTCAATCGGACCGATTGTATTAATATTGCTGTTCATGCGTAGCTTAAATGTCTTCGTCTCTTCAAAGTACACAGCAAATCGTTTCGATATCCTCCAAGCTCGATTATTTGGCCATTGGTTTTGTTTTGTAGTCCGATGCACTGCAAAACAGATACTCGGGGGAGGGCAACTTGCAATGCACAACAGAATTCGGTGATGGGACCGACATCTATAAAGTTATCAAGTCAAAATTTGGAAGTTGTAGTAAGACGTAGTTGCACATGTGCAGTAGAAGTAAGAAGTGTAAGTAAAATTTATTGAGTGTTCACTAACCTTCTTTGTTCACCCTACCATATGCAGTTGATGACCAGCACACCAACTTGACCTAGTCGACCTACCCTGGCACATATCCGGGGTGCCCATCACCGTGTTTCGTCCCCGGCCCCATGTGATGTCCGCATTTTTACGTCTCACCTATCATCTCCGATTGAACTTCGACAATGCGATCTTCTCCCCCAATCCCATATTTCATAATGTCACGTCCTATTCCCACCTGTCAGCTTGTTATCCAATCAGGTGAGATTAGCATTTACCTGTCATGGGTCTTGCAGTCCTTACTCCGAGCTTCTATGATCTATCAGAAACAGTACCTTCTTACAGTTGTAGGCAAAACTCAAACGCCATGGGTTTTACGTCGTTAAATCGGACGACAATATGGATTCAAATATAAATGTTTCACCTAATCTTTGGCCCTTTATACCATGAGTCAATTGTTAGAATTTCGCGCTATTAACATACTCAACAAGATAATGCGTGATGATCATTTTCAAGTTCCGCGTCATATATGATACGCTATGCCGAAAACCCCTTATTTACGACTTCCAAATACTCGATATCGCTTGACACCATTACTCATAGAATTTTTCGACGGATGCACATACAAATCACATGAAACGCGAGTCGTGCATTTACTCTCAATTCACGTACGACCTGCATAATTCGCTTTAATGTATATATATTTGTTGTTGCTGTGCACTGCTTATAGCATGAACCAACCATATTCAATTTTACTTACCTGTATTAATGTCTTCCAACCTACCTCGTTCCGCATTTAGACTATTTTATCAATAACGCAAGTCATACAACAACATTTTTCCCATCTAAAAGGGCAATACAATTGAGTTTCATCTCATTTTGCACGCTCGTAAAAATATGGAGGCCCTTATTTAAACGTCGTGACGAATGCGGTTGTGGCATATCAGGTTATGTAGGCAATCCCATCTACGATGCATAATCCCGACACCATGACGGTATAAGTATCACGTTATCGGATCAGGATGTAAATCATAATCAACTCCGAACCGTGGCTTGTTGATGCATGCAACGACTCTTGTATTAAACGTCTCAGAGGCCTATCATCAGGCTTCTTTGTCGAAATACCCGCTCGATGACGAGATTGTATGATTCCCCAGGTAAGGCAAATATGGTCTTCTCTGTTTATTTAGGGCCTTAAGTAGCGGAGAACACACATCTTTTAACCAGATGGTTAGAACTTTTCTTTGCCGAACAAGCTTGTTCTTTACGTTAACACGACTCTACGAGTCAATCAGCTTAGAGCGACAGGTCTTTGTTCGACGGACCTATTAATGTAGTGATCAGCAGCACAGAGCGCTCACAGTAGACGCCATATCAAGACTTGAATGTTCTTGATAGAATCCGATAGGCCTGAACAAGGCACGTGGCTTTAATTAATTAAATGGGAACTGAAATTTATGTAAATTTTTTAATCAGAAAAATCTTAGACTAAACGTACCTTAATGAGACCTTTTATGCTGTAATTAATAACCCTTAACGATGTTGTATTTGGTTGCTGACCCAGGTTAGCCCCTACCAACTTATACGATGTTTTAACATATTTCAATGGATTCTCATCCCCGGTGTGAACCCTACCTGGTTTGCCAGTTACCAACCTACGTGTAACCCCGTTACACAGCAGCTCTTTTTTGATAACAAGAACCTACTTTTACTTTCGGTTGGGCTCCGCAGCCTAGTCTCGATATGTCCTGTACAGATCTTTGTTGGTGACAACTTCTCAAATTGTACTGATATTATCTTGATATTATAGATCTTTAGTCGTGCGAGTTATAAGCAAGGCGGTTGACAGCTACGTGTATATTATACGATCCATCTTTTTTAAGCGCGTGCTATGGTTGTCACGGATATCCTTCTAACATTGATTTGTTGCAAATCTTTAGCCAACAGATTATCTTGAACGTCTGTCAAGGCTTTCACATACATAGTATCGACGTGTTGCCATATCCACACACTTTAAACGTACCTATACACAAATATCTTCAATCTTACGATGAATTTCGATGTCAATTGACGCAATCCCGTTCATGACGAAAACGTTGTCGCATTTAATTCAAGAATTGTGGTGTAGGGAATTTCCGAACGTGGTATTCTCTACTTTTGACTTCGTTATTGGAGTGTTGAACCCGACGAGAGAAGCCGGAACACATCAAAGACAACTAATCAAGACTCAACGGGAGAAGACATGACGACCCCAACACTCGACGAGACAGACTCGACGAGCTAATACCCGAGGAGGGAGAGAGATGATCATGTCCATACCACTAGGAAAGTAGTAAAGAGAAACGACGGGTATGAATTAGAACCACTTAAGTGTCCTTTGAAATCAGGGAAAGAGAAAGAGACAAACAATACCGAGCAGAACTTTTCAAGTCTAATACACGAGTAAAATTTTGTGGTAAGTCGCTGCGTGCGCTGTATTTTGCTTGCTGTCAAGCCTCAAGAAGCATATCTTGTAGGTGTTTCGATTGGAAGCGCCAAGAGTTAAGTCGTCCCGGGGTGGGCATTCCTCGCTTCCAGCAAAAGATACGTCTCGTCGCACGGCGAGCCAGTGACACAGCATACGGCACCACTTTGAGTATCGTCGCACTGCTAGCCGGCTACCAAGTAGACGGCACCGATTTGAGTCTTGTAGCACGGCGAGCCGGTTATCTAAAAGATATTACCGATTTAGGACTCGCGAACGGCGATCCAGTGACCCAATAGAAGGCACTGCCCAAAGACTCTTAAAGCGACGGGTATGTAGGTTTTTAACCAAGGACACCGTCAGTCTTTCAGTTGGACGTATACTACGCCCGTTGACCTGTACAAGCGCGAAAACGCCGGCAACTACTCATTGTTACGAGGTCACAGGATTAGAGACACGGAAAATGATGATCTTATGAAGTCTTCTGGAAAGAAGTGTGAGTAATTGGATGTATTCAGCTAGGCGACAGTCAGAACTAAACCCGAAGGGGAAAACCGCGAAGGAAATTCACCCGACGTACAAGCCCAACTGCGCCGACTAGATCGGCTTTTGTTGTGCTGTTACGTTGAGACTGTGTTGCCACAGATATGACTGACTACTATACCAAAGAATCGTGCCGCGAACCGGTAGTTTAAGGGTGTCGCTTTAGAGTAAATTGTTTCGGTCAGCACATTGATAGGCGATATGTTCTATTCTAGTGCCCTAGTATGGTATCAATGCACTCAGCCGTAATGGACGAATAATATGTATTTAAATATACAATCCCACCTCTCCGCCGAATCTCAGACGTCCATGTATATATACGATTGTACAGCTATTACATACATATTGGCTTTCTCACCTTGTGGTCTCGTGGTCATGGTGAGCTGCAATTTGTTTGATGGCAATAGTTTGATGTCAAACTTAACGTTTTAAGTATGTCGAGGTGGTTGTTTGCGCGGTAATATAATCCCGATCGAAGAGTCTTTCAGCGCTCGGATTAAATCGCTCAAACCCTCGTACGCATTATTTTTTGGATCTGAAAAATAATGAACTAATTTACGTTTCGATTTCTGAAGCCTTCTCGCAATCTTAACGAAAGGTCTAATCATTTATCGACATCCAATAAAACTTAGGCTTGTTTCATGTATACTTGTCGTTCCGGCTAAATCAATCCATGAGTGAGATTTCCATGATTGCTACAAAAAAGAGAACAGTAGATACTGCTTGAACAATGCGCTAGTGCTATTTTAGTAGGGTTGCAATCAAAATTTCCTAGGATATTTACTCTGCACTGGCACCCAGACGACCGAAGTTCAGATGTTTACTTCACTTCCGTGCTAATTCACTACCTCACCTTGTGTAACCGTTGATAGTGCGGGATTTACCTATCTAGGTGAACTCGCGTCGAGTAAAAGCTTGAACGTGTTTGGGGTGAGGTGGTGATCGTGTGACAATATTCACACGACCACGGGAATACTTGTAGAGTGCTCGATCTGAGTAATTCTGATCTCGACGAGAACGCCTTGTCCTAAATTGATGCTTGATCCTATTGACCTTCTGATCACTTGAGCCATCTCTCGATCTCGCACTCTGCTTACAAGTGTAGTTAAGTGTTTGCATGCGTGTTGCACTCATGGCCAAATATTCTAGAATAAAACTTTTTGTGGTAGTTTGATCTTCTTAATTGTCGGGAAGAGGAATATTCCTACTCGGATTGAGAAATATACTTGTGCATTTGAAAGCACATTTACTTTTCATCAAACGTTATGTAAGCAAAGTCTAGACTTTCGTCTCAGCTAATTCCTTTCATGGATAAAGGCCACCAAGTATTGCCTTATACTGTTAAGATTTAATCTTTGATCGAATTTGATAATTCACGCCTAATTGCTATGATCTTATCATTCGGAGTTTGCAGTGTACTCGATCACGTCACCCAAGATCACATCAACCAGGATCATTACACCCAACATCGCTCCGCTCCAGGCCGCAGTGTCCAAGATTGTGGTGTCTAAGATCCTTTGGCTTGAGATCGCGGTTTGGTGTACCATCGTGTGGCTCACACCTCCTACAAAACTAATACTTAGTCGCAGCGTTATTAGCAACCCCATCTTCTTTATTCGCTTCACCATATTTAATGAAGACTTCCGTTAAAGTCTCATTACTACAGTAATGTTTGTGAGGACAGTCAATGAAATATCTCTTTCTTAATTTACTACAGGGGTGATGATCATTTTAGACAAGGAGTCCGCCGTACGCGGTCGCGATGCGAGAAGAGATCGCGCTAAAAAAGCAATTAAGATTATAGACGTGATCGATTAAGCTTGTGTGTATTACACCACTAAATTGCTGTGAAGGTAGTGATCGCAGTCAGGGTAGTTACCGCAATTATAGTGGAGATCGCGAGCAGGAAGAAGGTCGATCGGATGTATTGTGCCACTTATTGGGATTTGCGATCCGCTATAAAAGTTGGTATGATGTGGGCATATCACGCTAGTAGATGATTAGCAAGGATCGAAGACATACGGCAGGATGCTCGGAGTATCTAGTACGCATAGTATAGTTCGTAGTTAAATGGTCGAAAATTCAATATATTATAATTTGTTTTATATTACACGTGCCGAAATCTCTTGAGAATTGGATAACTGGCCACACCTACGCCATGAAAGCGGCAGACATTCATCGGTTAAGACCCCTATTATGTTTGGCAACGTAGCAAGGGCTCTCAACACTAGTCATTGCCTTCGATCGACCGCCGCAACACCGTTGAAGCCAAGTTATCATGATGCAAGACTGCTCAAGTGGTCAGAATGTCAATAGGATCAAGCATCAATTTAGGACAAGGCGTTCTCGTCGAGATCAGAATTACTCAGATCGAGCACTCTACAAGTATTCCCGTGGTCGTGTGAATATTGTCACACGATCACCACCTCACCCCAAACACGTTCAAGCTTTTACTCGACGCGAGTTCACCTAGATAGGTAAATCCCGCTCTACCGGCAGTTTCACAAGGTGAGGTAGTAAATTAGCACGGAAGTGAAGTAAACATCTGAACTTCGGTCGTCTGGGTGCCAGTGCAGAGTAAATATCCCAGGAAATTGTGATTGCAACCCCACCTTAATGGTGCATGTGATCGAATTCTATAGTGATTTGGGATTTATGGGTGAGTCCTGAAAAAGATGAGATGATTATGACAGAACCTTAGATAAAAGCGTTGATGGCAGAAGGATCGCGCCACATGAACTTAAATAAAATAAAATATAGGCAGAGTTTGGAAAGGGCTCTGATGACAAAAATATAATTGAGAAAGATCGGTGTCTCGATCTATAAGATATACTTCAATCTCCTCCTTTGATCCCTCCGGGTGCCTAAGTGGATTGTGCTGAAAAGTGTAATTTGCAGGCTGAAAATCTTTTGGCCAATAAAGAACAAGATTCATTCAACACTTCTCTCGCAATGTCGAAGAAAAAGGAGTTGAAGGGGGCAAGAACAGAGAAATCAGGGTTTCAAATGGAAGCAGCGCCCTCGCTCCACGAAAGCAGTCTATAAACCAATCATATTCGTGGAAGATGAAGTGCCAATGGAAGGTTGCCAATTGAGTCTGACGGTGGATGAATTTCATTTATTAATTCTCAACACGTTGGCTTTAAGTAACTTGGTGCTCCAATGATTAAGACTAATGTAACGGGAAAAGTCAAGGCTCATATAAACTCCAGCGTCAGTCTCAAACACACGGGATGGAATCAACCAAATCATACATCTGCTACGGAATCCAGGATTCGTCGCAATGGTATACGAAGCAAAGCAATTTTTGGATCGTAATCAAGACCATATAAACAACGCGGTTCGATAGCTGTTTGAGAGGATGATCTTATTAATGGGAAAATACAATTAAAAAGGCCAAGCGGGTATTGCTATCGCATATGATAAAAAGGATATTTAACTAGATCGTCGCAGTGCGCCTAAGATAAGTCCGAGAATGAGTCAGATGACGCGATCAGATTTCAACAGATATCGCTACGTCCGATAAGAATAGAGCATTGGAGCACTTGCGCAGAAATGGTTTTACTTAATGGGTCGATCAGACGCAATAAAGGGTGATATTGATGCGACATATTCCTTCTAAATTCACATTGATAACTGTATGCTACCATGGAATTATTATAAGAAGAACAACGTAATCGATCTTGTCAGGCGATCGATCGGATCCAAAGGATCAAGAATGTGCGACTTCAAGATGCTTAGACCCCAGGTATGTTATAAAAATCAGTCGGATTGCACCGTGGTGGACCAGACATCGAAGGCGTCCACGAGCCATGCCTAGACTACCCACGACTGGAGGATTTAGGAAGTCTATTGTTATATCCCACAAGACCCTTATTAAAAAGAAGAAAGGGAGTCTTGAGCCAGCGGAGTCGGGTCCAGGCGATCATGAACTTTGAGGTTTTCAATGGAAGAGACCGAGATGAAGATCGGGCAGAAGCTTAGTTAGCAAGGCTATGTTAGCTTTCTTATGTGTTCGGGCGCCAAAAGAAGAAAATTGCTTAGTCCTCGGACACTTATTGACAGGCTAGGCGCGAAAGAGGTACAGCTAGCTGAGCCGATCCACTCGCTGCAAATAGAAATCGTTGTTAGAATATATCATGGTGCAGTAAAGAGGATACGGTATGTCTGTGGCGAGACATTACTATTACGCTCGAAAGCGAGCAGTTGGATTTCCTTGGAAGTACTTATACCGACTAAATTTGCAGAATTCCAAAATGAAATATTGGCTACTCGTTATAAATAAATGAAATGTTTCTTGCGGCACTCAACGAAGAGATCCTACCAGGCGACTTCCTCAGCTATAGGTGACGGACGCTAGGGGAATGAAAGAAAGTATGCTCAATATCAGCGGATGGATGTCCGTCAGATCTTCGACATATCAAGCAATGTAAATCTACGATTAGCCTACCCGATTATCCGATCTCGTCAAAGTCGACTAAAGTGGTTCGAGCGACATAATTATTGAGATGTGTATCAAGGTGCACACACTCTCGTGGTAAGCGATCCATCATTTGATTCACTACGAAGCGATTAAATCAATACCTATCGAGGATGCCAAAAATAATTGATTATCCAACGTTTAGTCTTCAGGAAAACTAATCGAAAATATGCAACTGTTCGCAAATTGTGGGAACTGCATAAAAGTGAAATTTGCCTGCTTATATATATAATTTTGATCCGGAAAATGGCATATACCCACGACGAAAACTACAATGTTTCCGCACAAGGTGGAAGAAATGTGAAAATTAAACGATCGCCAGGCTGGAATTGGTGCAAACCGAATGTTCTAGGCTCTTGCAATATGCATTTGTTAGAAGTCAAAAGAAGGGATCAAGAAGTGAGCGATCAAATTCACCGGATCGCTGGTATATGTGAAAATCACAGATCTGTATTTTCTTTTTTAAGTAAAAAGAATTCAAGCCTACTCGATGTCGGTAAAAATTGAGCTCGATCTTGCGCCAAAGAGGCACGTAAAATCGGACACAACACTCCCGGTAAGTGGTATAAGGAAGCGGTAGCAGAAGGAAAGATCAACAATGAGAAGGCCATTACGCTGTTATATTATGGCGCTTTAATATCAATCATCGAAACCACTTCTGCTCGTAAGGTAGGAAAGGCGACCGGTAATGTCAAATACAATATATTGTAGGATTGGAGAGAATACTTACATGAAGAAAGGGTGAACTACGTTTGACATCGTATTAGGCAATTGCTGATGTATTATATCGTTATGTGGGTTGGTTATCAAGTCGGCGAAGAAGGTTTTATGGAAATTACATATAGGGTCCGTCAACATCACGATTGGAACTTGCATAGGAACGTTGTGCTTACCGGATAAAGGTTTTATTGATCTCGCTCGTTGAAGAGCACTATACTGGTCGGTTATACAGGCGATAAATCGGAGGATATACATATAGTCATCCCTGTCGGTAGATCGACCGAGGTAATAACCGTGAACAACCCTCCTACAAACATGCTGTGGGTAAGGTGAGATGCGGCGAGGGCGACATCATTTACTATTAGACCCGACATGATCAAGCATATTCAACAGACTAATCTCAGATATCGAAAATATTTTCTTTTTATAAGTCCCCGTTGAGTATATTGATGGAGACCGAAACGTCACCGCAATTACATGTGTGTGTGTCAGGATGACTGCGGTTATAGAATGAAGGACAAACGCAACTGGTCGAATACATTGTTCATATTAAAGAAAAGCGATCCGAAGAAGATGCAAGGCCGGTGACGGATAGTCCAAAGCACATATAACTTACAGGAATCTTTATAAGCTAATCGGAATAAGAAGTAAGAGGCAAAAGAATCGGGGACGATTTCTTTGCGATCACATCTAGACCACAATAATCTACAGGATTGATTGTCAAAGAAGTTTTTCATGGATTCCAATTCAAAGGAAATTTTATCACTTCATTTGAGCGACGCAATCAGTGCAGTAAAGACCATCGTGATCAAAGTAGCAGGTCACGAGGTAGCTGATCTGATCCATAGACAGTCCACCCATCACCCAGACGAGCCCAATGAAGGATCGTTAGAAACACGTGCGGTCAAATATACAAATTAATAGATATGCAACAATAGCAATCGACGACGATTTGAAAAACGAAGACGGTAAAGTATTTGAAGCCGATTAATTTAATCGATACAAGTAAGGGAATAGATCACCCTCAATCCCGATCAATAATAATGCTTTGCGAGCAGAAATACATCGGGATCACCGATCCTGATAAGGCTGGTCGGGGATGTTAGCAGTCCACCCATCGTCGAGACGCGAGTACGATTGAAAATCATAAGGAACAATGGCGAGCTATTTATCAACTAGACGCGACCTCATTCGTTGATTGTGCGGGGCAATAATCGCCCATCATGAAGGATCGAGCACCAAAAAGAACACCTCTCTTGACATGAATTATTTAGTTTAACGCAACTTTCGATTAAATTTAAGGTCGATGGTGTCAAAATGGCCGTAATTTTGGAGATCGACCATGTTGATTGTGATGTGCAAAACGGGCCATACATCAGTTAGACGCGATCTTGACCGAAGATAGTTAGTTGCAAGAAACGCTAGACATGGACGTTTAACCCTAAACGAGCCTTTTCTGGAGATCTAAAGAATATAGGATATCTTAGGTGTCAGTCTGGAGAAAGGTTCAAATTTGAAGAAGTCGATATTTTAAGATGGTACCATAGAATGACTTTGGTCGTGGCGAGAAGTAAAAGCAGCACGAAAGGTTCATCCATCTGACGGACGGGAGCATGTCCTATCGATTAAAAATGTGCTAATAATGCTGTATCGCCGATAATGGAACGCCTGTAGAATCGCTTGCCACGTTAGTGTATCATCACGAATGCAAGAATTTGTTCGCTGAGAGCAGGTTCTGATGTATGGTAATGATAACGAAATCGGTATCGTCTATGAAAGAGCTAACTATCGTTAAACATTTAGATTAAATACAACAAACGGAACCTTGGTTGAACGATAAAGAGAATTTACGATAGCCTGTATGGAAGAACGACTCATTCCACATAAACTAGGGCAATTATTTACTCTTTCGGCGGTTGACCGAGTCGTCGATATAGATGCTAGAGATAATAATTCAAACGCTCAAGGGGTACGCCAAGTAGAACCCTATTTCGCGCAAAATTAGCCGATCTGGTAAAGGGTCTAAAGTAAGCGATGATAATTCAGCCATTCACTAATCTTAGGCGTTGCCGATCGTGGTGGTCATTTGAAAAGTTATAAAATACACGATTGTGCATCGTCTTATGCAAATGACCCAGCAGACCAGGGTGATGGTAGATCCGAAGCCTTTGATTAGCAAATTGATGCAGAAGACGGATAAAACGACGTGGTATATTCTCTATACATGGCAAGTAGACTATTGGTGGTGCGAGGTTACGATGAAAACAAGAGCAATCTCGGCCTTTATCACGCCATCCAAATTGCTAAAACGGCTTCTGACGTCTTTCGATTCTAAGAACATTCCGAATCAACTGATGCCTTATCGACAACAATCCATACGGAAATGTGGAGAAGCGCAGAGGGATAATGATGGAAAGTGTAGATCGCGCCTACCGCATTAAGTGCGCAATCGCCGGTGCAGAGGACGATTGTAAAGAAGATCAGAGGGATAATGATGGAAAGTGTGGATCGCGGCTACTACATTAAGGGCGAGATCGATTTGTTTGGTGGAGTGCTCTCGGAGATAGGCTCGTTGGGACGAATGATGGTGTCACACATCTGAGTGACAGGAAATGACTATAAAAATTATGCAGATTGATCTACCTAACGGCCAAGAAGGAGTATAGTCAAGTATCGACGACTGACCGATCGTGATCCGCAATCAAGGGCTCGGATCACTAAGTTACAAGGACCGGATCATCCAAGGGGTGAACATCAACCAGAGTACTGGATTGCTAACGATAATGAAAGATAGGTGAATATGGAAGCAAGCTGGAGGAGTGGATCTCCAAGATCATCAAACATGCGAGGCATCAGTAGTGACGGCGATCCGACGGTGGATGCCCGATCAGAGACTTAAAGGATTTATCACGATTCACCCTGGGTGTGTAATGCTGGATTGTGTGGAAATATAATTGGTGTGGACCACATACCGCGATCCGCTACCCAAACGATCCACCACGGAGCGATCCACTAACCGAGCGATCCACCATCTGAGCGATCCACTGCCTAGCGATCCACTATGGAGCGATCCACCACCTAGCAATTCGCTACGGAGCGATATGTCACCCGAGTATCTGCTGTGGACCACATGATGTAAGAGGTGAAATACATAGACAGGCGATACGCAACAGTGATCTAGCGAACAGAGAAGCATGGTCATAGGTTTTGGGTTTGGTCGGTTGACATTAAACAGAATTGAATTCGCAACGAAAGACCCGCGTCGACTTCTCCCGGGCAGGAACTTTGGCCTCCCGTTGAATAGAAAGTTTCCTGTGTCTCTACAGACTCCTCCCTTAGATTGTTTCACCAGGCGGAACGTCAATTCTCATCTTCCACCAACTGCGATCGGACGAAGGGAGCCTAACAGTTCCGATTCAAGATCGTGAGACGGCTCACATGGTCAGAAGGCTCGCGGATGAAGCATCACTTTTGGATACAGGCGACTTTGAGAGAGCGCCCAAGTATGCCGGCGATCGAGTGAAGAATTTCCACTCGATCCACCCACGTTTGATCGCGGGAATAATTTTTCACCCGATCAACCCCTATTTATAAAACGTTCAAGTTTAGCTTCAGCTTAAGTCCACCAAGAAGGGCGCAACCCGCCCCGCCAACAAGTACACAAGGTGAGCTCGAAACAACAGAGCACAGAATAGGGGTCCCCCTCCGATAGTCGGTCGTCCGGGCGCCAGTGAAAAGTCGGGATCGTCTCGGGAAACGAGCAATCACCACTGCACCACAAGAGCCAAATCCCTCAGCAAGTGGCTCTTGAGGAATTCCTTCCTCAAGCACGTGGCGACTTATTCCTTCGACGTCTTCTGACTGTGGCTGTAAAACCACAGTCAGTCACCGGTCCTCTACGTTCGACCCTGCAGTCGACCTAGAAAAATAGTCTTGTTGTTTCTCGACAACAGGTTTGTTCTTCCTAGGATGTTGCCCGCTAGGTGTGCATCCATGCCCTGGCTTGCTCGACTTATTCGAGCGGTGGACCTTCGGCGCAGCCTGTACTTCTGTACAGCTGCCGGGAGCTTGCTCCACAGTGTAGTGATCAACTACACTGTGATCTTGTGCAGTCGTGCTAAAGACCGTACCGCAAGTGAGGCCATCGCACTCACTCGCAGTACATCCACACGCTTGTGGACGCTCCAAGATGTTCATCAGATGGCCATCTGATGAACAAGCGGCAGGCATCTTCACGGATCGATGCTGCCAGATCACTCTTGGCTCGTACCTTCTGGGCCAAGGTAATCCCAGGATGACATCAAATTTGTCATCCAGATCCAGTACGATGAAGTCATCATCGTACTGCTCGCCCTCCAACGTGTAGTGGATTCCTACTACACGTTTCTCAACAGTAATCGATGAGCCTGTTGCAAGGCGAACCGTCATCTTGTGAGGGGAATGTCGCGCTCAACGAACTTGAGCCTACGAACCTCTAGTGACTGGCGTCGAACAAAGTTGTTCGACGCCCCACAGTCTACTAGGGCACGAAGCGACAAATCATTTGTCGCTTCCAACTTCAAAGTGATGAGCGAAACGTCATCACCAGGTGCAGAGACACACAATGATTGTGTATCTGGAGCAACTTTCGTCAAGAGATTTGCAAATTCTCTTGAGGTTGCTAGATCAGTAAGGCACTCCGCCCCTACTGACCTTGACCATTTTTAATGGTCCGCTTCGCTGTTGCAGTTTCTCAACAGCGTTGTACCTACGCCCATTACCCTTCATAGCAAATGGCTTTTCACATCGCTCAGTACTGTTTGGTGCTGGGCGTGGGGCGCTACACTAGTAAGCTTAGTGTATTAACTTCTGACAGAGATTGCACTTCTGCAATCGCTTGTTGGTTGAAGAGCGAGGTCTCTCGATCTCAAATAATAGAGGTCCATTGTTTTTGGACCTCCAGTCTCTTGTCGTCCCGGTGGACGATAAGAGCTCGAGCTAGCATGAGACTGTATCATGCTTAAGTCCTCCTGTTCCGCAGCTGAGATTGATTTTTCAAACGTATCCAGCTCTAAGAGGAACATGTGGTTGCTGACGGGGTCATCTGCGAGATCTTTCATGAACACAGTAATCAACGTGTGTTCATGTACTGGGTTAGCAGTTATACTACTCGCGAGGAGTCTTATATGTTGATCGTAAGCGTGCACATCACGCTTACCCTGCTTGAGTTTTGGTAGCTCTAATCGAGCTCTGAACTCAGCCCGTGGCGGTTCAAACGTCTGCTTGAGCCGGGTCTTAAAGCTTTCGAGCGACACAAAAGCATATGATTCGCTCATATCCAGCCCTAAGGCTTAAATCTCGACATGTCCCGCCAAGTGGGTTTGAGCAAATGTAAGTTTCATTTGCTCATCGTTGATACGACGTGACTTTATTGCTCAGTCCAGTTCGACGAATCATAACAACAGGGAGTCTTCTCGACTTTTCTGTACTTGGAGATATGGCTCTTCGAGATTTTGGGACAACGCGTGTGTGTCGTCCCGCCTACAGCAGCATTAATTGACGATTTCTTATAAGCTCTGTCGATTGAGCACCGAGTTCTCTCAGCCGCTCGGCCTGTTGGGAGCCTTGCTGGTGAATCAAGGCTGCTTTCTCTATTTCGGCGACAATTTCAGTTTGAATGAACCTGTCTATAGCGGCATGTTGTTGGTCTCTGTTGAGAGACTCCAACATGGCGCTAATGACGGTTTTGTCTGCAGTAGAACTCATACGTCCTACCGCGCTCCATTCAATTTCACTCAAATGGGTAAATCCTACACGCGTGGAGTGAAAGCTCTCCACTTCATCCAAGATGTTCATGTCAAATGAGGTGATTGTGGTCGCTGGACGGACTACAAAGTGCGACCAGGTGTAACGGGGCACGCCCTTACCAGATGACTGGTAAGAACTTGCGTTGACTGAACACAAGGCTGCGTACTCCCGACGTCACATACACGTGGCGTGAGTAAGCGCGAAGAATTAAACAGAACTCGGAAGCTCTGTTTTAGGGAAGAAGGGGAACTGTATTTAATATAGTCAAGTTTCTTTAATCAACCATTTTTGTCTTAATCCAACTGTATAAAACTACAATCTCCCATGTGGGTCTCTTGCTCACCACCCATTGCGCGCGTCCAGCAGCGATTGGTGGTTAATTCGGGATGTAGCATCTACATCGACAAAAAGTGAAGCATCCAAGAATATTACCCTCGGGGGTAACATTCCGCCAACATTACCTCTTCTCGAGTGATGTTGATTGAATAGTATCTGCATAGATAATACTTAAAAAATGATACATTCGCATCAATTTTATGTAACGGGCTCACCCCGTTACACAATAGCTTGAGCGTGGAACTTGGCGAAAGAAACCATGCTACACATTACAGCGAGACCGGGCGTTTCACTTACCGCAACAAACTATTCAGTAAGAGATCGGTGGCCTGGAGGAGGTACAAGACTCCGTGATCAGCTGTCACTTGCGTTTACAGCCCAAATTTTCCACAACGACGAAAGGTGTGGAAAATTTGGGTTGTGAACGCAGGTGCACACGATTGCGTCACGTTTCCAAGCCAAGTGGTCAGCATTTCAGATTCTATCGAGGAGATTTGACGTTTTGCCTTTCAAAAATCGTGCCTTGTCTGAAGTACTGCATGCGATTGATTAGCTGACTGTGCTCCGGTATTACTAATGGTCGACCGTAGCTACCAGCTAGCGACGTCTGCCGCTGGATCGGACCGCTACCGCCCTTCCTAGGTCCAGTTGCGATTCGATGCCCCCGCTTTATCTGCCGTACGCTTGAGCTGACCCGAACTTCAACAATCGCCCACTCGACAAGGTGGCTGGCCGCGCAAGCGGCTGAAGGGAGCCACCATCGCAGATGGTTGAGCTCCTCGGAGAGATATATGGCGGGTTGGCGTTCTCCACGCCACGCAGTCACTTCGGTGATCGCACTCCACGTCGGGGGCCGCGCAAGCGGCTGAAGGGAGCCACCATCGCAGATGGTTGAGCTCCTCGGAGAGATATACGGCGGGTTGGCGTTCTCCACGCCACGCAGTCACTTCGGTGATCGCACTCCACGTCGGGGGCCGCGCAAGCGGCTGAAGGGGGCCACCATCGCAGATGGTTGAGCTCCTCGGAGAGATATAGGCGGGTTGGCGTTCTCCACGCCACGCAGTCACTTCGGTGATCGCACTCCACGTCGGGGGCCGCGCAAGCGGCTGAAGGGAGCCACCATCGCAGATGGTTGAGCTCCTCGGAGAGATATACGGCGGGTTGGCGTTCTCCACGCCACGCAGTCACTTCGGTGATCGCACTCCACGTCGGGGGCCGCGCAAGCGGCTGAAGGGAGCCACCATCGCAGATGGTTGAGCTCCTCGGAGAGATATATGGCGGGTTGGCGTTCTCCACGCCACGCAGTCACTTCGGTGATCGCACTCCACGTCGGGGGCCGCGCAAGCGGCTGAAGGGAGCCACCATCGCAGATGGTTGAGCTCCTCGGAGAGATATACGGCGGGTTGGCGTTCTCCACGCCACGCAGTCACTTCGGTGATCGCACTCCACGTCGGGGGCCGCGCAAGCGGCTGAAGGGAGCCACCATCGCAGATGGTTGAGCTCCTCGGAGATATATATGGCGGGTTGGCGTTCTCCACGCCACGCAGTCACTTCGGTGTTCGCACTCCACGTCGGGGGCCGCGCAAGCGGTCCTAAAGGGGTTTGTTGCCTTATATGGCAGCATACCCGCGTTGTACGTGCTGCCGCTCCGGCGGTACGCATGTCCCCAGTCTACTTGGTCGCGCCAGCGGTCATGATTGACTCGTAGTTGGCTTCGGTAGGAGGGTCTCTGACCTCGTTGCCGTCGCCCCTGGCTCTACGGAGCCCTTTAGTTGTCGACCCGATACCCGGGCCGTACTTCTTGTCACACTTATCAGTCGTTAGTTATCATAATAATGGACGTACTTGACACCACCACCACCACCACCACTCGACAAGGTGGCTCAGCAATTGTCTTGCATGGAGGGAGGGAGGGCCCAGCAACGATTGGTATGTGTACCTCGGCGGTCAAACATCCCACGGAAAGGCTGTGCGGGTGCAGGCAAGCTTCAATGAATCATTTCAATTTCAAACGTTTCTCGGCGTCACGTGAGATACCTGCAACATGTTGCTAGCCGCTGCTGAGGTCCCGTTGTGTCGTCGCGCACACGGTTCGTGTGTCGACCGACATGGGTTCGTTAGCAGGAGCACGACCACGTCTGACTACTCGTCGTCTTCATAGACCCAGCCTGATGATTTGAGAGAGGTCAGTGTGATACAAGTGGCCTCGAGAAGGAACAGAAAACATTCTAACCGATCACTACGTGATGTCGTTACATACCTGGACAGTCGTCAGTCAGTGACTCTGACGGCCAAGTCGATGCCATCCGAATGTGTTTGTAGCAAACCTTCGCTGTCAACTGAACCACGCGTACTACCAACGCTACTCCAGTATGCAAAACTATGGGCGACGTTTCGCCCACTGCCTCGAACAAGCTCTACCCAAGCGTAGGTTCCTAACATGCCCGCAATGGTCCAAAGGTCGTTTCACACGGGGGCTACACTGCTGCAAAGGCTTCACCGAGAACGGTTGCGGCAAATCAGTGCAAAAGCACGCCATCCATGGTTGCGGTATCCCCTCGAATCGACAGGCGCGTGTGTGTCTCGCAACACGCAGCGCAGTCCGTCGACACGGTCGTGATGTCCACATCGTGGTCCAATAATAGTGCCGTGGCAGACCCCGAGATGAAGTGTCGACTGCACTTCGACGGTGATCTTCCACCTGAAGTTCAGGCAGGTGGTGGCCACCTCCACTACCGTCGACGCTCCCTCGGGCCTGTCTCCCTGCTGGCTGACAGCCCGTTCGTCCGTCCGTCTGTTGGTCGGTCGGTCGGTCGATGGATCCGTACCATACCATAGTCTCCGTTCGCAATGAGCGACTCGCCCGCGGGCGCAGCAGCAGATGAGCCGGCGGCCACGCCAGGCGGGCGTCCAGCACTCTTCCATATTTTCCTTCCAGCTCACGCGTCGCTCGCGCTCGGCGTTTCACCGTTTCCCTCTAAAGGACACGCGCGCGTTCGCGTCGCCTGTGAAACGCCGTCGAACTCAGTTCGGCTCGCCTGGTGTCCGTCACTTTCGCTTCGGCAGCGTCGAGACCGCACGTCGCCCCGCCACCAAACACCATCACGTTCGACACGCGCGCGCGCCAAGAAAACGGAATGGGGCCGCTCTCGGACCACATGACGGACGACGACAACAACAACCTCAAGCACAAGACGAGTGTGCACGAGAGCTGGCGCCAATGGGAACCGGACCACGAGCCATCGACGGCGGACGACCAGCCGGACGCGACGACGCGCCCGACGTCGGCGCTGCCGGCGCTGGACGGCCGCCTACCGCACTCGCCGGCGCCCGGCGTCCCCCCAGCGCTCGCGCCCCTGAACCACCACAACCAGCTCACGCGGTTCATTGCCAAGCAAACACTTGGCTACATCCCCAAACTCCTCGTGCGGAGCCCCGAGCGCACGGCGTCGCCGTCGTCGCCCGCCGTCTTCGGCGGCTTTGCGTTCGACAGTCCGCGCGGGGGGACCGGCACTGGTGACTCGCCGACGTTCCGCCTCCCGAGCCTTACGCCCCCTCTGTCTCCGCAAAAGTGGACGCCGACGAGTTCCGCTGCGTTCGGGCCGGCGGACGACGCCCCGACGCCGACGGACGGCGGACGCGCGAGTCTGCCGGCGCTCCGGCCGAGCGGAGGCGCCAGCAGCGGCACGTCGCTCGGCCCCCACCGGTCCGACAGCTTCTCCGAGACGTGCGTGTCGCCCATCCCGCCGCTCAAGCGACAGCACACCCACGAGACGGCGGCGCCCCATAGCGCCATGTCGATCGCCGACCTCTGTCAGCCCTTCCGGTACGTGCGCGCGTCGTCGTGTCCGTCCGACACGAACGCGCACAACGCGGCGGCGACGACGGCGGCCGCTGCCCCGAGCTCCAGCAGTTCCCTGACGCCGCCGACGCAGCGCCTGCCGTCCCCTCGGGTCGGTGTCGAGCACAGCTGGCGACTAGCGATCGAAGCCCAAGCGGCGGCCGTCGCCAATGGGACCGACGCGCGGCGTGGACAGCGCCCGTCGTCGCCCGATGACGACGGGTTCCACCGCCTCCGCCTCGAGCGCAGCAGCTCCATGGACGCGCCCACGCTGGTGCGCCACTTGAAGCGCACGGCGGCCGAGTCCATTGACTTGACGCAGTGGCTCGACCGGCCGCGCGTGGGCTCGCTGAGTTCACTGGCCGACTCGGCCGACTCGATGCACCAACTCGAACAAGCCGGTCGCTCGATGCGCATCTCGGACTCCCCGCGGTCGGACGCCGTGGCGCCGTACGAAGCGAAGCGCGAGAAGAAGCTCTGCGCCTTCCCGCAGTGTGCGAGCAACGCCGTGACCCGCGGTCTGTGCATCAGCCACGGCGGAGGCCGACGGTGTCAGCGCAAAGACTGCACGCGGGGGGCCCAGAGCAAAGGGCTCTGCGTCGCCCACGGCGGCGGCCGCATCTGTCGCGCTGCGGGGTGCTCGAACATCCAGCGCAGCATGGGCCTGTGCATCCGACACGGCGGCGGTCGGCGCTGCAGCGTCAAGGGCTGTCAGAAGGGCGTCGTGCGGCAGGATCTGTGCACGGCCCACGGCGGCAAACGCAAGTGCCGCGTGGCCGACTGCACGAAACACGTCAAGAAGAAGGGCCTCTGTCGATCGCACGCCAACTCGCTCTACGCGACGTCAGGCTCGAGTTAGTGGCGTTCTCAGTGAGCTCCGCGTTCATCTGGTAGGAAGTGGGTGGGGAGGGGGGGAGTGCTCGCTCTCCCAGGCGCGCCCCGTGTACATAGTGTAGTAGGTCTAGGCAGTAGGTCCCCCGTATCGCCTCAAAACAGCGTTGCAAGCTGTTGTTGTGGTAGCTATGTGACAGGGCGACCTGCTCGTTGGTCGTAAGTCTCTTTTCACGAGCCGACGCAGCTGCTTTTTTGGCGGCGAGAGCATTGCGGTCGATTCCGGTGTTCGATAGCGCTTCGCCTGTCGGGCGGTATTCTATGACCACGTATTGGTGGAGTAAGGGAGTGAGTACCTGAGATTTCGCCTATCGGGGCCGAGAGACCTCTGGGACACACACGTCGGAAGATGGCAAATTAGTATACTACCGTCTTGTATGCCTTTCCATCCCACATATCGTCTGGGTGTGCATTATCAGCTTTGCACTCGACAGGTCCAATTCGACAAACTTCCGTCTCGCCAACAGACTGTGCAATAAGCGGTTGTGGGAAGTGCGTGCGACGTGGTCCCGTTCCGCACTGATATTATCGAGCTGCCTGTTCACACTGGTGGTTGAAGATGACAGTGACGGCCGGTCGTTGCAAGTCCCGTTTGTTGCTGTCGCGGTCCCGGGCGGTCGCTGCAAGTCCCGTTTGATTTTTGGTGTCGCGGTCTCGTTTGCTTTTCGTTGAAGAGGCGCAGAGTTGGAGCGCATACGAGGCATCACAACCAGCAGCAAAAGGTCCGAGTGTGCGTGACCAGATCGACCGATCAACCGATCGGTAGATCCCCACGACGACAGGAGACCGTCGCCGTAACGTACCACGGTAGAAAAGACAGGGGATAGCTCGTTCGCGAATATGCACATACATGCGGTTGTTATGTATACCTGAAAGCTGCATGAGGAGGCGGTTGCTCAATGGGAGCGATGGGAATACAGTGGTCGTGATCGACTCGTCGCGTCCGTTACTTGCACGCATGCGGTAGTGCAAATGCACGAAACTGGAGCCAACCGCCGCTCTTACTGCATTCGATGCGCTTCTATCGGATGGATCGACATGCATTCCTGGAAGACCAGACGTTGCAGCTCTTCCTTGGGCATTTCCACGCCCAACTCCAGCGACGCGCGCTCGAAGTCGAAGTTAAAAGCCTCGACACACACGGGCTCGTCGGCCTGCAAAACATGACGACAGCAGTGCCCGTTAGTCGACCAAGCAAAGACCATTACGGTCGGGCTGCGTCCCGTGAAACAAGCACTTGTCAACACTCGTACGGGATTCTGAAGTTGTGCGAGGTACGGATGGGTCAATGCCTGCATGACGGGAATGCGCTCGGCTGGATTGAACTTGAGCATTCGCGAGAGCAAGTCGACCGCCAAGGGGTTGGCATCGGGGAAAAACTCCATCAACGGCCGCTAGCGTTGTACATACACGTCAACACATGTCAGTCGAGTACTAGACGACTCTGCTGCAACTGCATTGGCATTGAGACGGGAGTGTACGGACCCGAGCCACGTACGTACCTTTGGATAGAATCCGTTCTGCAAGATGGCTCGCTTCGCGGCTTCGTGCGGCACGAAGGCCATTTCCTCTTCAGTCGGAGACCCTAGCACACGAATGATTGTGTGCAGTTGGTCGGATGGATCTCGTCCGGTAAAGAACGGTCGACGCCGCAGCATCTCGGCAAAAATGCATCCTATAGCCCAGACGTCTACTGCGTCGTTGTAGTTTTGACAGTCTGTCAGCAACTCGGGTGCACGGTACCAGCGCGTGACGACATACTCGGTCAGGTCTTCGTTCTGCGCAGTCTCCACTCCCCGCGCCAGGCCAAAGTCACAAATGGACAGGTCGCAATTCGAGTTCACGAGCAGATTGGACGGCTTGAGGTCGCGGTGCAGCACGTTACCCGAATGCACAAACTTCATGCCACGCAAAATCTGGTACAAAAAGTACTGGAAATGGGCATCCGAGAGCGGCTGAGACGAGCTAATGATGCGCTCCAAGTCGCTCTCCATGAGGTCCGTGACGATATAAATGTCGTGGAAGTCCATGACATTGGGCGGCACTAGAATCACGTCGAGAATCTGCCACAGTATCATCGACAAGTACCTTCCTTCCGTTAGTGCGAGCAGCTCAGGTAATTGCGTTCAGCTAGTGACTAGTAGATGCCCTACGTTGATGATGTTTTCGTGCACGCCAAGGTGTCGGAGCAGCTTCATCTCGCGCAAGATCCGTTTGGCATCCGTGAGGTCGTCGAACACGTCAGTGATCTTCTTGATGGCTACTTTGCGGCCTCGTTGCTGCATGATCATCGCAACAATTGCACACGTGTGTTAGCGAGTGAGACTCTGTGCTTTCGCAAACAAGGAGGGAGTGTGCTGGTGGTAGAGACCGTATCTTCCGCAGAGCAGACAATGCCGTAGGAACCGCCACCCACAGGACGCAAATTCACATAGTGCGAGCGGACTTCGAATACATCTCGCGATACGGTGACGCAGTGGAAGTCCGGGCCGTAGCGAGATGGCTCCACTGACATGACAAAGCGAAGGAAGTCGGAGGTGATGGATCCAGCAGCGAGGAGACTGTTGGCAAAGTGGGTTTCGAGATTTCGTGCATGGATCGGCGGGTAGACATGCCGCTTGCGATCCAAAGAGGTGTTCAGGGTGGCCGCCAGCTGTTTGAATAGATACCGTCCATAAGCAGCAATCCGGCGTGCAAAAACGTACTTGTCAATCTACTTGTTGCAGTGGACACTTGGAGGGTCACTCTTTGCTCTTGCTAACGCGACACGCGCTCATCCAGAATGCCGGATCACCATTGTCTACTGTTGGGGTTCCGTTGTCGCTGTGGCTGCTGCTGCTGCTGCTGCTGTCCCATACCCTGCCATTGCAGACCCTGGAAGCTATTCTGCTGCTGCATCCCTCCCTGCGGCTGACCCATGCCCATGTGCATCTGACTAATGTTCAAGCTGCTTGGAACTTGAGGCGTCATCAACGGCGGAGCTCCAGCGCTTATAGCATTGAACCCGCCTTGAGCTACGTACGCTCCGCTATGAGTTCCCGTCGTCTTTGGCGACAACCCTCGGGGTCCGTTGCTTGCCATTGTCGCCGAGATAGGCGTGGGACGCATGGGAGCTGTGTTGTGGCCTGCAAAGACATCAAACGGGTCGCGCACGGTCGGAGGAGGAGCGGCACCAGCCTGCTTCAACAGGACACACGAGAACCGTTACTTCGCATACAAACGCAGCATCCATCGGCTACAAGTGCAGCTTCAAAACAGTACCGAAAGAACAGGCGACTGGGCTGCCACAGTCTGCGACGTCGACGGAGGCACAGGGTCCGACATCTTGACAACATAATCACGCAGGTGAGTTGATAACTTCGGCAGCATTTCTCCGACAACCGTGTACCCACCAGCCCCACCAGGTCGTTGTTGAACGTCTTCTGTGCCCTTTGAGGCTCTTCTCGCTTGGCTGCGTAGTGCATTACAAAACACACAGCATAGAGGAGGCATTAGGAATGACAATGACGACATGACGTCCTGCATTGACGACGCACTGGGCGACAGCGGGACTTCCAGCGTCTCAATGAGGTCGGACGCTTCCACCTGGGCCTTCACCACGTCCTTCTGCTCGACATCACACACATTGCTCTCTGTCTGAACGCGCGAGATCTTGCAAATGACGAGTCCATTGAAATCCGGCACGGCGTCCGTGTCGTTCACCACGTCCAGCCACACTGCTCGACGTCAAGGAAATACAAAACTCGACTTAATTCGTCCCTTCGCTCGCCAACTGTCTACACCGCATTGCTCTTATACCGCACCGTATGTTCCCTCAAACGCCATTTTGAAACGAAAGTGGAACTCGCCCGGCAGTGGGAAGCTCTGTACAAAACACACACCGTAAGAGCAATCGGCCAACCAGACCCGCGCCGAAGTCCATAAAGCACTGCAATCACGCCTACGCTCTTCACATGCTGCAGCTGCAGCTGGTCCACGCGCGGAAGCGGCACGACATTGAGGTGGTCGGAGGTGTCGCCGTCCTCCGGCACAAAGTAGTTGAGCATTCCCTCCATGCTCTGAGCTGCGCTCTGCAATGACCTATACAGCTCTTGGAATCGAGAAAACAATCGCAATGAATTTTGTGTCGTCGACGAAATGTTCGGTTTGCGCGTCACTAAAAACGTCGATTCGTGCTGAAAAACGTATCGTACGCAGGTATACGCATGTTCAAACGCGCACAAAACGTATGCTTTTAATACAAGCCCCATCGCCGCAAGTGGGGTGTATACACACCCGCGGCTCCGAACAACAGCCTCATGGACGTCATGAAGAACAAGAGCGTCAACACGGACGCGCTACAGGCGGCCGTCGACGCGCGCGCACGGCAGCGAACAGACGATGCAGACGCGAACAAGGGACCAGACAGCCGCGAAGACGGAGGAGAAGGAGAGGACGAGCACGAGCCGTCCGAGCGACCGACGACGCTCTCGAGCTGTGTGGATTACACTGACATTCAAGACCACGAGCTCTACTACGTGGGCACAGCAGGCGTGAAGGTCACGGAGCTGGACGCTGTCGAGATGCTGCAGACGCTGAGGAAGTTGCACGTGCGGTCCAATCTGCTGCGCTCAATGGCGAGCGTGGCGTCGCTGGTGCAGCTGGAGCACTTGGAGCTCTACGACAATCAGATTCAGGTCATTGACGGCGTGCAGGCGCTTGTGAACTTGAAGGTGCTGGATCTGTCGTTCAACGAGATCCGCTCGATTCCAGACTTGGGGCACTTGCAGCAACTGGAAGAGCTCTATGTAGCCAACAACAAGTTGACAAGGATCTCGGGCCTAGCGCGTCTTGGCAAGTTGAAGAAACTGGATCTTGGCGCTAATCGACTGCGAGCGATTGAAGGGCTGGATGGACTTGCCAACCTGGAGGAGTTGTGGCTCGGTAAGAACAAGATCACGACGATCAAGGGACTGGAGAAGCTGGCGAAGTTGCGGATCACGAGTGTGCAGAGCAACCGCGTGGTAGCAATCACGGGATTTGAAAACAATGCAGATCTGGAGGAGTTGTATCTGAGCCACAATGGTCTTGAGAAGATTGAAAACGTCGAGCACTTGGTACGGCTCGTTGGATAAGCGGCTTGTTGGTCAAGCTGAAGCTGACGCCATACACCTCACGCTGACGGTCGTTTGTATGTGCTGCCTTGTCAACAGACTAAGTTGACGACAATGGATCTCGCTGGAAACCGCATCACCAGCATTCCGACGAATCTGGCGCCGCTCTCGCAGCTAGAAGATCTATGGCTGAACGACAATCAGATTGCGCAGTATGCGGATGTGGAGAACCTGGCCCCGCTGGCAGCGCTGCGTACGCTGTACCTCGAACGTAACCCGCTCGCTCAAGACTTTGAGTACCGAAAGAAGCTAGAAGAGCTGTTGCCGCAGCTCAATCAGATTGACGCTACACCAACGACGAGCGCGAGACAAGGACGCATGTGATCTACGAAAGCGGTCTACCGCCATCGACTGTGGTACTGGAAACGGGCGATCCAGAGCACTGCTTTGTTTGATGGTCTCGCAACATACATCGAGATCTTGCAGAAGTCCGCGAGGTGGTGCCGTTGGTGCCAGCACGATGTTGCATAACAGCTCAAGAATGATTGCAGGCAGTGTAGTGCCTCAACGATGCATATCGACATGATAAAATGCAGGTCGTTCACGTGTGCAAATGCCTTGCCCTTCGATATGTGGATACGCAAGTTTTACCCGGTCGTGTAGGTTTGTTGCCGGTAGTTTGTACGTGCTACAAAGATACGAACTGAAGCACACACGTATCTTGACGCAACCATCCACGAGCCACAATGAGCGCACCTTTCTGTCCTCTCGGTTCTTAGGTGCCGATCACAAATGCCACTGCTACAAGGCAAGTTTTCGACTACAGACTGCAGTATAGGTGGAAAGCCTCGCAGGATGAGTGGTCTCCGCTCCGAGTGAACACCCACGAAACAGTTGCTACTCTTCCCATGTACATGCAGCAGCTCCGAAACTAGACGAATGCTGCGCGACAACAAGCACGGGCTCGTGCTGTTCTTTTATTACGCTGCTAGGTCACGCGTGGGCGACATGTGAGAAATGTTACGAATGGTTGCTGCGACAACAATGGGTGTGCTACAGCAGTGCAAACATTGCTGCTGGTTCATCCCATTTACACCCGTCAGTAAGTCCAAAGGGTTCGTCCCTTCTCGAATTCAGTACTCGCGTCTTGTCGTACCAATTCTTAGCGCGAGCTCAGCGGTACGCTGTGAATTTCATTGGTAAGTCGCAAAGCAAAGTTAGCACAGACCGATCGAGGGCTTGTCATAAACTTCTGTGCGGATGCGCAGCAACTGCCTCAAGTCCCACGATCGATCTGTACCATCGTGTTGACCGTACGATCTGTGTGCAAGTCACAGAGAAGCACGAGGCAACAAATGTGAGAGTCAGGTCCAGTGTTACCAACTTGCACGCTTCAACTATGCAACCAAAACAACGGCTGGCAAGGACTGGTGGCTAGTCTCGCGACAGATCGCTACAAGATGTGTCGCCGTTGTACCAAGCTCTTCAGGGCCCTCATTCAGGCAAGACGATCAACGCTTGCAACGTGTCCGAGTAGTGTTGTCAATTCATATTTTCACATCCGCCAAGCTCCCTCTCCTATCAAAATAACAAGACAAACCCCTCGTTCGTGTTTCACCTTCCCACTCCCTCCGCTACGGGGTCTAGCAAGCTCGCAGCTAGCACTTCGCGACAACTTCTTCACGCCTAAACCGAGTCGTAGAGCAAACGCTCAATGATGTTGTGGCCATGACGCACCAGCACTAGCCGCCAGGTTCTCTACTACAAATGCCCTGACGCTAACTGGCTTGCTGTTGCAGTTGTTGAATCAGTTCCTGTTTTGCCACCAGAGCTGCAGATTGTAAAGTAGCTTTCTGGAATCAGCTCGTCTACTGGCACCGACGCTGGGAGGGCTGCGGATTCAGTGCTTGGGTCCGCTTCCAGTACTGCCCCACTTGGGATAGATGCAGGCACTGATGTTGAAGCGGGAGGTAATGAACGAGTCTCCGTGTCAGACTCGTCAGCTGGAACACTCGCATAACCGTCATATTCCGCCCGCACTGCGGAAGAGCTCCGATCACTGGGCATTGCCAAGGACTCACCTTGGGCAAGCAGCCCCAGACTTTCGTTCAATGTAGGTGGCGATCCATTTACGTCGTAACCCACGACACCTTCTCCATTGTGCTGTCGAGCGATGGCAGCACGCTGTTTGTCAAACTCCTCCATTTTCTTTCGAAAACGCTCAATTTCGCGCTGATGCTTCTCCTCTTCATTACGAATTGCGGCCTCCAGCGAGGACTCTCGTTCATCGAACGAAGAGCGAGCAATTTTCAAGCGATCTTCCAGCTGGTGAATTTGCTGTGCATACGTCGGATCGACGATCGAACCCATCGAGACGCCACGAGCTTGCTTCTCCAAAATGCTAATCAAAGCTTCATTTGTAAACCCGGACTCACTAGCGCTGTGCGACAGGCCAGGCCGCGGCGGCGATCGGCCCAGTTCGTTGCCAGAAAGTTGCGCAGGATGACTCCCACTACTGCTTCTAGACGATACGCTCCCATCCGGCACCATCAACGTGGAAGGGTGATCGCTCATACTCGCACCATGTACCAATTCTTGTGACCCAGACACTTCTCCCTCCGAGGACGCTTGGACGCCAGATAGTGTAGCACTTGTGGTACCACTGGTGCCCAACACGCTTTGACGCATAGAAGCCGGTACTCCTGTAGAAGGCACACTTGAAGCAGTCGGCGTACATTCCGATGACGTCGTACCTGTCGAATACGCTTGTTGCTGCTGAAGCGTCGTCGCCTCAGGTGGCATTTGCGCGAAAGACATCTTTGACACGTTCGGAAACGGAATCGAAGAGAATGAATGGGGCTCGGGCGCTTCTTCCCATACGTCTTCTTGCACGTCCGAGAGGTTGTTGATTTTGCCCTCCGTAACGAGAAAACGAATCGAGTCAGCAATGTCTTCAAGGTCCGGTTCCAATATGCCCACGTCCACGGCCAATTCGCACGCAACTTCGTGAGGGCTATCAGCAAACAAATTAAATGGAAACTTGATTTCCTTTGATTTGCCGTCAATGATGATGCGTAAATTCAGCAGGATACTGTGCTCATTGTCCGGGTCTTTCACAGCCTTGATCTCATGTCGCTTTGCGCGCTTTCGTGCGTTCGTACCACTTGCAGCCGGTAAAGACGTCAATTCAGGTGGGGACGAAGATGCCGGCTGCCGGGATACGGCTTCTGAAGCTGTATTGAGCGGATCATGAATACTCGCGCGGCGGGTTAGACCAAACTGAGGCTCCAGGTCACGTTCCGGCAGCTGTATCGAAGGAATCTGGTCTTCGGGTGACTGAAGCGGCATCAGTAGCCCGGAACCCGAGTTGACCTCCTCGGCCTTGACAGCGTCTAGATACACTGCCGAATATTCTCCTGCAAATGATTGCAAGTGCTCTGGTGTTTCGATGCCACTGGACAACGGCGATTCCACAGGGCTCTCGGCGTATATTGGCATGATGTCGTTTTCCAAATCAAGCCGGTGGCCCCTACCCCCCATGATGTTTATCCGTGTGTTCTGGATCGCACTCTCCGTGCCAGGCAATGTCGCAAGAAATTGATCTACATGCGTGTCGACGCTCTCCTTGCCCTTCGATAATGGCTCATCGGCGCTAACCATCTCATTGGTAAAAGACTGAGAGAGTGAGTATGTCAACTTGGGAGATTCTTCCGGTGTACGAGTGGGCGTTCGTATTCGTGCTGGTGATTGCGCTTGCAATGATGCTGGCATCAAAGCTGTCGGTTGTAGCGCTGGCACGGATCCTAACGATGATTGTGAAGCCATCTCGATGGACGGGGAAGGCGTTGCAGTGTTCCCGTCACGCGCAGACGTTCCGACTATTGGCACTTCCATCAGTCGGTTCGGGCCGGCAGTCTTAGCATCAGCAGAAATGTTCGCAAAAGGCACTGATGCATTTCCGAAGCTTCCGGAAGCAGAAGCACTACTGCTCACGGAAGACACTACCGACGTTCCGTCAAGCTCGAATGAAAGCGACGAGCACTGTATGCGCCGCCCGCAGACCGCGACAGCGCCACCGTCCCTGGATCCACCTTCCATATTGAACTCAACCGCGAAAGACTCTTCAGCAACCCTCTCCAACCGCTGCTGTGCTTCTTTTGCTCCACGCTCGATTTTGTCTTCATCCAGGCACTCGACCATATCATTATCATCATCTTGCGCTTTCAAAAACGGGTGATCCAACAGATACTGAGCCGTGACGTCCACCAGTCCGTTCCCGCGCGACAGACATAACTCAATAAAATCACGCGCAGCTTGACTCACAACACGCTGCAGGCCCTTTGGACGGATGCCAGCAGTGACTTTTTTGTAGATCTGCGCCGGATTAATGCATTCCGAATACGGCACCTCCTTGGTCACCATCTCAAGCACGCACATTCCAAACGCGTAAATGTCCACTTTTTCGTCGTAGCTTTCGTCGTACAGCTCTGGCGCCATGAACTCGGGTGTGCCTAGCACACTCTGTGCCTTGGACCGCTTGTCCACTGCCAGCTGGGTCGACAGTCCCAAATCCCCAATCCGGAGGTCGCCCGTGTTGCCATTTACAAAGATATTGTCGCACTTCAAGTCCCGATGAATCACAGGCGGATTCTGACTGTGCAAGTAGTGAAGTCCCTCAAGGATTTGGATGCACCAGCGCTTGATAATCTTCCACTTGATGAATTGGACGCGTTTAATGTACGACTTTAACGTCCCTGACGTCATGATCTCGGTAATAAACACCACCTGGTTCTTCTCCTTGCAGAACCAGCTCCCGTAAAAGTTGATAATGTTCTTGTGCTCGAGTTTCTGCAGCAACTGGACCTCCTGGATGATCCGCGTCTTCTCGGTGCTCGGCAAAAGGCCAATGTCAATGGCGTTCCACGCCACGTCAATGCCCTGGTCCGTGTCGTACGCCTTGTAGACCGACTTGTAGGCGCCCGTGCCAAGCCGAATGTCAAAGCGGATGTAACGGCCGCGGGGCGAGTGCTCCATGGGCCGGTCGCCCTCTTCTCGCACGTACACGTCACTGTCCTCCATGAGGGACAAGTGCCCGAGCTAAGCGCCTAAACTAGGAGCGAGCGACTGCTTTGGGGCCTTGTCAAGGGCTTCAACAGCGCGTCGTGCAGCTCCAAGAGCGCTTCAGCGACGCTGCAGCAACGTATCCGACGCTCGAGGCGCTCGCGCTTCTTCTGGCAGCGCGTTCGGCAGCTCGAACCGCCGACAAGTTGCTGCGTTCACGCACTTCGATGAACGCACTTGTTCCCACTGTCGCGGGTCTCGCACGGCTTCTACTGTGGCCACGCGGACGCCAGGAGAATCCCCTCTGGACGACGGTCACGACGAGGCGCTTTCCAATGCTGTAGACGGTCGCAGACACGCTCGAGACGCCCGAGACGACGCCTTGTCTCGATGCCGCCTTCGTCTCCACTACTGTGTGCGCTGTTTGTCTCGGTGGGAGTCTAGAGTAGACTTGGCATTTGTATGTGGATACTCAAGCGGGCGTTGTCAGGACGCAAGACGTTGACTTGAGAGAGAGACTTACAAAAAGCATGTGCGGATGAGGTTTTGAGGTTTTGGAAAGGGGTGGAGATGGGTCGAACGAGGTACCACTAGGACAGCTTTTTACAACGGGCGGACTGAAAAATACATATCCTAACACGTCGCGCCAAAGACCGGTTTTTATAAAGTGCTTTATCAACAGACGATTTCGATATTGATGAGGAAGGCGACACTCGTCCTGTTCCTTGCTGAAGTGTACCCACCGATACAAAGTGCAAGATACTGGAATACTGATTGCAGTACCAACCCGTGACCATATGTATCGCGCGCAGACACAGCTCATACATAGCAATATCTCGATTGGGTTCTCGACGTTGAAGCACAAACTTCTATGACATTCGATTCGCGACTTGCTATAGAATCATTTAGCAGCGCCCGAAACGCCCGGCATCGCGAATCAATGTGTGACCGCAGCTGTAACCCATCAGGACATGTAAGCTGTAACAGTCATACGCATGAGAAACAGTTAATCGACGTTGTTGTAAAGTCTCTCGGATGCATTGATGAGATGGACGGTCGGCTGGTGAAAGATCGGGTCGGTACGAGCACACATGATCAGTGCTAAACGACTCTTGTTGTTTAACGATCGCTTTGTTGATGTCCACGTCACCGAGAACTGAGCAAGCATTTTTTTATTTCTGCTCGATGTCATCTCGTGAGGAAGTAAAGATCGAACGATATCCTGATTTACGGCTCTACCAGAAGAGGTCACTCAAAAGCTGTCTAACAACTGTCGTAAGAGCGGGCTTGCTGTTGCCAATCCAGCGTAGCGCGTGCGCAATCGATACGTCAACAAGAAAATCCGACCAAAACCCACTGTACACGAAGAACGCGTAATTCATGACGACAATGACGTGCGATAAAGACGACGCGATGACGTACATGAACAAGTTTAGGCCACTGATAACCAGGTGCGCCGCAAGTGCCCCTAGACGAGACAGGTATGTTTGGACGTTAGAAGCTCGGTGTGCCGCTGATTCGTGAGGAAAGCTCGTGTCACCTCGGGGTACGTTTTAGCGTGAGCTTGTGATATCGATTACCAGAAGTATGTCATCTGCTCATGGCGCCACATAGGTATCTGTTCGCTACTTGTTTATTGAGAGCAGATAGCTGGTGAAGAATACGAAAAGGCAACACGTAGTACATGAGAACCAAAAGGATCATAGTCAACACATCGCTGTGCTTTAGTCTATGTTCAGCAGGCACTGTCTAAGAAGCTTGGCGTTGTCGGTGCTATGTTTGCAAAAGATGTTGCATCATTGCGCTTCTAGAAAATAGTGGTGCATCATACTAGCTACGCACCCAAATATTGCAATCACTTCGACACGTGACGCAGGAGATCGTGATCTTTCGGCTTCTGCATGCACACAAAGCAGGTTGAAGGTACTTAGATACTCGAACCTGGTTGAGCGCCAATGTAAGCGAGAAGGCTTTCGATACAGAAAGAATGAACGAGGTATGCTATCACTGCGGCGAGGAAGGAAAGTGATAGTCACACGCTACTCGTAGATTCTAGACAGGCATGACCGAGAGGTTCTTAGCCGTCCATCGTCGCACTAAAATAACGGACGTGACGACTTCATACAAGATTTTCAGCGGTGGTAATAAAAGTAGATGTGGCCACGGTGACGTTCGATGAACCATCATGAGCACATCCATCTCGTGCTAGACAAACTTATAAACGTCTGTGAGTAACTACGGGGCCTTTATCGAGAGATCACGAGATCTATGTGATGTTGCGGACTACGCTATATAAAGGCAGTAGTATTGTGGAAATGGAGGCAACGTGTGTAGAGAAGAGTTGGTCAAGGGTGCAATTTATCGCCGCACAAGAGCTTGGACTGACCGAGGTTGTCTATCATGCGAGTTAGACAGAATTGAATTATTCTCGCTGAAACTTATAGCATATCAAAATGCTTGATTCGTGTGGGGGTAAAGTTTTGGTTGAAAACGACTCGGCAGCTTATCGGCGATGTAAAGGGGTGAGCCTGTTACATAAAATTGATACAAATGTATCAATTTCTGAACATTATCGATGTAGATAATATTCAATCAACATCACTCGAGAAGAGATAATGTTGGCGGAATGTTACCCCCGAGGGTAATATTCTTGAATGCTTCACTTTTTGTCGATGTAGATGCTACATCAACCAAATTAACCACCAATCGCTGCTGGACGCGCGCAATGGGTGGTAAACAAGAGACCCACATAGGAGATTGTAGTTTTATACAGTCGGATTAAGACAAAAATGGTTGATTAAAGAAACTTAACTATATTAAATACAGCTCCACTTATTTCCTGAAACAGAGCTTCCGAGTTCTGTTTAATTCTTCGCTCTTCCTCACGCCACGCGTACGTGACGTCGGGAGTACGCAGCCTTATATTCGATCAACGCAAGTTCTTATCAGTCATCTGGTACGAGCGTGCCCCGTTACAGGCGGTGCGTCACTAGTTTGAACGGACGCAGAGCATCAACTGGTGGTGATTTGCTGTAATCCAAACGCTGACGCGTGAAATAATCGAATACAAAAAACCTGGGATGAATCTGTGTACACCTTTATCCAACAGTACAATAGCAAAACTGAAGTAAAGAAACCTGGCTAAACCAAAATTTCATGGATAAATCGTAATCCCACATCTCGAGGTCGGCCCCTGCAGTTATAATAATCCTCTCTTTCGATCGTAAATGACCCTCAAGACATAGCGAATCTTAACAAGACAGGGAAGCACGCTCAGAAGCTCGACCTTTATTATAAGTCCATTGAATGTATTAAAGCTCCAATATTAACGTACACGAAATTGGTAATGGTAATTTGCGGCTGGATATGGGTCGTGTGCAGTGTTGCCGTGTTTAGTGTGTGACGAATTCACGCGTTGGTAATGTCGATGTGCTAAGGCAAGCGATATGATCATAGAAAAATGACGGCTATTCTTGACTGTGCAACAACAAGAAAGACGAATTGCGACCGACGCAACGAATTAATGAATAACCTTCTCTAGCTCGTTCAAAAACGTAATTATTTTTAATTAACCTCGATTTATGTAGTGGGTGCGTGACTTTGGAACGCGTTGATATTACAACTCCACGATATGAGTACGTTAACCTGTGGTGTACCACTTATGTAAATAACTGCAGTGGTTTTTACGTTTACCGGGGGCTGAGATGGAACGGGGCACCAGCAGCTACGTACTGGACTACTAGTACGGAGACAACTATCACTGAAAACACTGAAGGTCGTTGCCCTGTTACCTCTATACACTACACAGAGGATGGGTGAACGACAGAGATAAAGACTTTGTTCGTAGCAAATGTGAAGCTGTTATTTAGTATGATTAAGTCCAATATCTCTTGTCTGATTTGTCCTGATTTCATTATAAATTAATATGACTAAACGTATGATGACGTCTACCCACCACCCATTTCGCGCGTCTAGCAGCGATCGGTGGGTATTATATTTCCACAACATCAACCAATGAGTAGACCCTTGGGTCATCTCAGCATTATCACTGTATTCAGTGATATTTAAAAAAATATATACAACATAATATTCTTTTTTACCATTTCTTATAATGGTAATATTATGTAACGGGGTAGTCCGTTACATGAGACGTTTCAGTCACTTATGAGCTTCTTTGTATGTTCTACTTGCTACTAACGTAAAAAGATTACATTTAGGTACTAATACAGGCTTTTAATATCGTGTTAAAATCAAATAAACACCAACTCGCATTTTAATCGGTTGGAGACACGTGCCCTATTAGGGCGTCTTAGGCCGTTAGGATTTATAAAAAGTAGTTCCAGGCGTGTAATCGTGAGCACTTTGTGCTGTCGATGCTTTGAATCAAGAATTTCCTTGAACTTGACGGCAACGCTGTGGTCTAGTGAGCTATAAGATGCGTTGTTCTTCGATCTACTTGACTTTTGTTTCTAAGCTAGCAGACTTGATAAGTTGTGCTTATGTGTCGTAAGTGAAAAGCTTTTAGATCTTAATCATTCATCTGGAAAGGAGACAGTACAGATCCGCTAGAGGTTGTGTCCATCGATTTTGACGTATGGTCTTAAGTTTTTTCGATAAAAAGAGCAATAAACTTTGAAATGTTTGTCTACAATCATAGCGTATACACCTTGTTAATTTTTTATATAGTGATGAGTCCATTTGGATATCGTGTGTGCCCGTTGCGTGCATGCAGATGATTATGACTATCTCAGTATGGGAGGGCGATCTCATTGGTTTAAAAAAGAGCGATATCTAGATAATTACTACGAATGAGAAAAGCCTTACTTTAAAGCACCGACCAGGACTCTGTAGAGAGAGAAGTTACAAGGTATATTCGGGAAGGCATACAATTTACTATATCCAGCTTTATCATACACTCTCCGGCGATGTGTAATTGTACCACTTCTGCGCGGGTATATGTCCTTGTACCTCCCAATTTTGGTGCCAGAGGTTTGCACTCGGCCATCAAGCATGGGACAAAGATACGCACACTAACTCTCGAATAGTGACTTGAGTTTAGGACATCTTGATTATTGAAAAAATAATAATGAGTGCTTTTGTACTAATGGGCGCGTCATTCTGGTTGAGGGCTCCCACCGTGGCCTTGACAGTAATTTTTCCAATCGACAGTGAATTACACTCAATTCTATCTAGCCGAACTATAAATCTATTCGATCTTACTGAAACACACACATAACACATCACGAAATAGAATCTAGCAGTTGAAGCGTCGATTAAAATACAGGTATTCACTATGAATATCCTATCTCCGACTCCAAATGTAGTCATCCTTCCGCACCCTTACGCTTACAATATGTATTAAGAGCTGCTGATAACATTAAGTTCTTGTTATGCAACTTCTGCGAATCGACGTCCCCTTCATATGGTTATTAATCTCAGTTTAGACGTTTAAATAAATATATAACGTTCACATATGTCCTAATCGAAGCCGTTTTGGAATACTAAGGTGATTAGACACTTAGCAAGTGGCATTGCAGCACTTATAGTAGCTTTGAGAATAATATGTGCTTCTAAAGCTAAGCAAGAACATTGACGATTCAGTTCATATTTAATATTAGATCCTCGTTTTGGATTATTGACCCTTCCTTAATAAATTTGTATGTATCTTGATCGCAGCACGTGCCAAATGTTGGGCAGCGTAGATGACATAAATTTGTGTGCGCGCATCTGGATTCCTTACCCCTCCGAGAGCTTCGCTGTTTCGAAATAGATGCATAACACATCTTTCGTAAACCTATAATAAGTTTTAATAAACGATCATTGAGGCTTCACAGTTATAATCCAACATTATCCGCTAAAACACGCTTATGTTCTAGACGTTACGTGCACGTACATGTCGAGGAAATAATTAACAAAGGTACACGTCATATTGGCTATATCAGTCATCATATCTGAGCTATCATTATTATGTGTTTACTTTTGACAAACTATCTCTCAAAAACAGCATATAATTGATAACATACATCTATTACAATCATTACACGCGTCTATCATTATAAAATTATTTGTTGATTCAAGAACTGAAACTGTATTGAACAACTGGCAGATGTAACATACCAGCAGATTCTGTTCTGGCATTCAAGTTTATCATCTGTCCAGAAATTTTCGCATCGCCAAAATAAATGTGACATCATGTAAGTTTTTCGCCCGTATATTATACTCCCCTCATTATCAGATACAACATTAGTAAATATAGTTATTCCAGTAACTTTTGAAAGTTAACCGCATAAAATAAGCACTTGTTGGTTAAATCGGTATTTATACAACATAGTATGCATTTTAACACATGGAAAAGATATATACAACTTAATGTAATGTGCAGCAAAAATCTGCGAAAGAGCAACTTCTCATATGTGCGAGTCCTCTAGTGAATTCAACTCGACTGGAGCAGCAAATGAATTATCTTCTACTGCATTGAAAGCTAAACGTGCAGCGTCAATAGCTACAAATCACGTATCATGCATCGAGTAGATCAAATGGCTTTGAGGGAAACTCTATTTTTAGTGCGCAAGTGAAAAGAAATTCGATAGATCGCAAAGAAAATCAGACGCATCATATGTCAGCACAAAATAGGAGCTATGGTGACATTAACCTGCGTCAATATGAATATAGATATGACGGAGCGGGCGAAAAGTATTTCCGCATTTATTACCCGTCAGGCTTGTTTGAGCGGCCACTGATGCAGTTTGGGTTGAAAAAGTATCTGTAGAGTTACCAACGACTGATCGACAATACCATGAATGGCTTTTGGAAGATCGGTGCTGATCCAGACGCCTCCTCTATGAAGTCGTCCAAGCGGATTGACGTGTTCATAGAAGGAGATCCGGACACCAGTCAGACACCTTTTGGGATAGGTCGACGATCGTACATCGATGGCATACTGATTCCAGCTACATCTTGACCTCTTTGTACGAAAAAATAGAGGGATGCTACGTGTATGCGACAAGTGAATTTTGTCGATCAGTCTGACCAAACGTTTTTTGGGACGTTGCACGGTGGATTCACTCGATCATCAAGTTTCACTCGCTGGATTAGAAGCCCACTCCAAAGTTATCGAATCGCTGGTTAACATTCCGTATCCTCAAACACTGCGGTCAATGCAGTCGTTTGTAGGAATTATGAAATACTATAGCCGATTCAAATCGGAATTCGCGGTAAATGCATCAGTGCTGTATGAATTACGCGAAATCAATTTCCACAAGATTCGACTCATGGATAAGACGGAATTACTTACGCGGAATGATGAACAGGTTGAGGATCGGAAGGGTCAAGAGAATAGAGATTTAGGTCGTATCAGTGTAAGAGGGGTGGTTCAATAGCTGACGAACGAATAGGTCAAGGGGTTAGCAATCCAAATCGTATCCGTGTAAAAGAGGGTGCGGTCCAGATTTTCCTATGTTACAGGGAGCGGCCTCACCTCAGCAGACCGAAGTAGATGGGAAGAAGCGATGAATTTGTTCATTATGCTAAAGAATAAATCGCTAAAACTCCGATTCTTAAACATATCTATCCGTATCGTCCTCCAGTGATCGTGGTCTATACTAGCAAATGGGAAGAGTCTGCAGCTTTGCTATAAGAACACGATGGAATATTCTGACCCGTCGCATTCACCAGCCGAAGGCCAAGACCTAACGAGATTTACTTTGAACTGGTGGAGGAAGAAGTTTTAGCTCAGCTGCATATCCTGGATATTGGCTACAGTATGTTGATTTTACGAGAAATCAAGGTGTTCACGCGTCATTCAACGTTGGCCTATCTGGAACCATCTTCCGTCCTTAATAAAGGGCTAGGGAGTTGGGAGGCGTTGTTATTGAGTAAGACTCAAGAGACCAAGAAGTGTGAAAACGGAGAATATTAAAAGCCTGGGTACACTCGCGCCAGCATAATCCCGCGTAAAGAGGTTGACGAATGTTGATCGCGATCCCCTCAGAAACAGCCGAAACAGACTATAAGTATGCTACGACCAACGGTGGAGGAGGGTGAAAGTCTTTGGGTTGTCAGTTTCGATGGATCGGCCTGGACCAAACGAAAAGGCGGGGCATATAGCGCAATAGTATGGAAGCTCTCAGAGTGGAAGATATTGACTGCTGCAGACGAATATGCGACGGACTTGACAGTGAACGAGGCTGAGCACCGTGGATTGCTAGTATATATCGATCTCCTGATTAATCAGACGCGGGGGCGCATCATCATTTGTGGCGATTTAATCTTAGTGATCAGGCAGATGCGCAGAAAATTTTATTGAAAAGCGCCCGGATTGCAGTTGTTACGTCATAAGGCTATGGAGAAGCTCCGATCGTGGCCCGATCACAAATTCAAAACATATGAAGAGGGACTATAATTAGAGTGCGGATCGATTGGCAAGCAAGGCGTTGCAACAAGAGCAAGGCTAGATCGCTTTATCCGATCAAGATCGTCAAGATGTATGTTCGTTGAACCGGTTGGACGAGTTGTTGACAACCAAAAGTGTCGATCAGGTCGTAAATAAAGCTGACGTCATTAGGTCAGCCGTAAGGAGACGGCGATCGCCGAAAGTACTACCAGAGGAAATTGTTTGGCAAGTCAGAATCGAGAGAATCGGGCAAGCACAGGAAGATATTATTTGTATCGTCAACCTGAAGGAATCCTGATCGGAAACTTAACAAAGTTGAGTGTCGAAGAAGCGACGCTATGTGCTCGGATCGCGTTCTAATATGAAGTAGACGAGAGCGGATTATTGTTTTTATTCCCTTGATCGACGAAAGATCTAGATAATCGGGTAGAGATGGTTCGTTTGGTGATACCAGAACTACCGCGGCAAGATTTCCTACATAACTACCACACAAGTCTGGAGGGCGGCCACCAAAGGATTGGCCGAACGTACGAACGGATCCGGTCTAACTTTCACAGGAGAGTACTCGATCGGAGCGTCCGACGTTACGTGGGACAATGTGTTGATTGCAAGACAGGAAAAGGAAAACCTGTTCTTAGCGGCGAATATCCGGGGAATTTCCAAGCCACTTACCCGTTTCAAATAATCGCGATGGATCACATCCCGTCACTGCCGCGATCTTTCAAAGGAAACACCGAATTGTTGTTGTGGGTGGATCTGTTCTTAAAGTACGTGATCGCCAAGGCGAGTTCCTTCGGAACGGCACAAACGATTGCTGAGAGTTACGAGGAGAGTGTGTTTTTAAAGATCTGGAGCTAGTGAAGCGATCCGCCATGATTGAGAGCCAGTATTCATGTCCGGTTTCTTCCAAACGTTCAATCGGATCGCGGGGCAGAGACAACGTATCCTATGGCGTACCGATCTCGAGCGAATGAAACAGCGGAACGAATGGTGCAAATACTGACGCGATCTTTGATGATGTACATCGCGGATACGAATCTGAAAGATTAGGACGAATACGCCGAGAGGTTGACGCTCGCCATCAATACGGCACAGGATCGTGTGAGAGGAGATACTCCATTCTACCTGATCCACGGTTCGTACCCACGATCGACGTTGATATCGACTTTGTCCTTTAGTAGCACCAAACGACGGGATCGAGAAACCCGAAGATGGCGATGTTGTAAACAGCGTCAGTATCGACGAGCGAGAGAAGTCGTTAACGATTGGCTACAGATGGCGATGGAGGATCAGGCTGATCGACACAATACTGAGGAAGGATCATATGAGATCGAAGTTATGTCGCAAGTATGTCTCTACTTGGATCGGGTGAAAGAAGAATATGCTCAAAAGCTGGCACACATGTGGCACGGACCATTCCAGGTAATGGAACTTTGCGGAAGACGAGCGGTGCGGATGGAAGTTTCGGGTACTCCGTATCAATAGTTCCCACTGGTACACATACCCAAGCTTAAATAAGTAAAGAACTTCCGGTATCGGCCGAAAAACCAGCTGAATGCTGAGGAGGCGGATCGCCTAGATTTTGAGAAAGCCGTGCTGCCGGAAGAAATCTGGGAGAGCACATTATATGAAGATGAATTCGAAGTTGAGAAGATAATGGATGTGTGATCTGGCAGACAGACCCGTTTTGGAAGAGTTCAACGCCAGTACCGGTTGCAATGGAAGGAAACGGGCGATCCGACATGGGTAGATGAGGCCGACTTGAAATATGTAGCCTTGATGCAAGAGTTCGATCGCGATCGGGTCAGCAAGAATCGTTTGGATTGATGCAACCACACGAAACAGCTGTGGATAAATAGTCGAGGTGTCGACTCAGAATTGGCCTGCAAGGAGGTTGCAGAGGGAGTTCTGGGAAAGAGGTGATGCGTGGAGATCCAGGGTATTAAAGACCGATCGCAGTGAGCGTATATGTAGAAAAGCAAATGAGATGAATCGATGTGACGATTGACGAAGACAATAACGATGAAGATATGTATTGGACGATTAAATGGAGAGACTGCCTGGATCGCCATGGACTACTTTGGAATAAAGTTATGACCAGACGGGCGATCGACGACCCTAGGTGATACTCAATGCGGGATCGAAACTGGTTGCGCCAGGGTTCAGCAGAATCCAAGCGCGCCAACGCGGAGGTCAGGTTGGGAACGTTATTCTGCGGATCGCCGAGTCTCGGATACTAAGGACGAATCTCGGCCGGCGACGGAAGATGCATGAGGAAGGGATGAGAAACAAGTCCAGGTCGCAGTGTCCGTCGATCATCCCCTTAAGGATGAAACGCAACATGGTCTTCCATCGGGGCCCGGGTCGCGATAGCCGCTGTTTGCACTTCTGGTAAATCGGCGCCAGCATCGGATTGCGATAGCGCTGCTCTATCGGCAAATATACGGCGTGAGTAGCTTCCCATAGAACCTGTCGATGCCGAGTCTCGAAGTCGCGATACACGGACATCAACTCTGCTAACTAGACAGTTGCGTGAAAAGAGACCGGAGTGACAAGGCTCGGATAATGAGTCTAAGGCTATTGCTGGTATAGTGCCAACACTTAGGCCGAGGTGAACAGCCGTGGAATCTACTCTGATTCAGGCGGAGCGGCGTTGAATCGGGGAACAGTGGGTGATGGAAAGATATACCCTTTCGGCCACATGAGATTCTCAGATAAGGTATCCACTTCCAGCTCTGCCACGCAGGTCAAGCTGACACGACAAGCCGACCACGGGTGTACGTGTTGGTGGAGCCAGGGTACCCGATCGCGGTATCCAGGATCCCATTCAGCGCGGGGTACCAGGGTCGGAGCCAAACGGTCTTATTCATTGGGCAGAAGCAAAACGTTCTCGGCTTCCCGCACATCGCTAGTCATGCTGACCGATCCGTCGGAGTAGCTTGGTGCTTCGCCAAAGAGATCTACCTTTTAGACAGGGATCTTCGCAGGTGGTGCGGATCCACTAGAAAGTGGGGGAGATCTAGACTTAGGACTGGAGTTATCCACTGGAATCGGGGAAGGCATAGATCCGGCAGAAGGCGAAGCATTGATAGATGATCCACGGCACCTCAACAAAGAGCGCAATCCCGACAAGGCGTCCACAGTGTCTTCTTCAGAAGAGTCTAACGGCTCTGTATCGGAGAGCGGTGGATCGCTGGTCGGAAGCTTCTGAGCCAGCTTACATCCGGTTTGGGAAGTAGATCGTTTTTTAATCGCGGTGCTTTGAGTTGATAGAGTCCGTGCCGATCCAGACGTAGCTCTGAACTCGTCCGAGCGAGTTTTTATGGAAGATCGCTTAGAGACGCGGGGTGTTTCATCATATTCAAGAGATTCGGCAGATGACACTGGTCCAGTGGATCGCAAAGGCTAACTGGCCGACTTGGCCGAAGGGGTGTCCACCAATTCCGTTCCGGATCGCGTCACCTCCGCGGCGCTGGGACTCTTGATCGGGGGATTGGAATCCGTGGACCTGGATATCTTGCTAGTTGGTGTGGTAGCGGAAGCCGTATACGGGACATTTAAAGGCAGGCGGAGAAATCCAGAAGCCAATTAAGCCAGGTGATTTCAAATCACGTCGCGATCGCGAACGGCCGAGAGACACTTCTGTGCCCAGCCCGATACTTGACTGCGTAGATGATCCACATTGGCGTCCCGATCCGCGAGGTTGAATCACAGTTGCTGCAGCTCCACCTCTACGCGCTCTTGTGCGTGGAGACGGTCTCGATATGTCTTCGACAATGTCTTCCAACGCTATTCCGGCCGTGTTAAGTTTCTTGTCAACTTTGTTGAAGAGTTGCTTGTACTTGGATGCCTTGTCTGTTGTGGCTTGGGGATCGCCACCTGATTTCTGTTCCGCAGCAGCGAGGCGCAAAGTCAACTCTTCAACTTTGTGTCGAGCGATGAACGATATACGAATGCGCCGATCATCCGCTTATTTGAACTTCCATTCGGCTTCCAAGAGAGCCGCTTTGAGTTCTGGGACCACGTGATCTCGACCCAAGCGCCGTGCCAGCTCCGTCTGGAGCCCGTGCGACGCTCGATCAAGTCGTGGTGATCCGTCTAGATGCGGAGATAACGCTCTCGGACATATGTTGCCAAGCGCGGGGTGATCTCGACTAACGATCGCAATTCCGTTTGCAGTCGGTCGATCTAACGTTTTTTATCTCGACACATCTCTTCCAACGAGAAGCAGTCTACAACGACGGCGGCTCGAAGATCCAGTTGATTGTAGAGCGCCGTGTTCCACGCAGTCAAAGTATCGCATTCCAACAAGGATGCAGCGCCCACCTGAGATGAAGACAACACGACATGCCCTCCACCAGTCGATACCGGCGGTGGAGGGGAAGGTGGGATCGGGTTATCAGCCCCCGAGCTGGAAGGCGCGGACGAAGCATGATCCATGGGCGTTGTGGGTGCACAGTCGATCGACACTGTATGTCGACCGCCGGTGCAAGGGGCTATTGTGGAGAAGCGCAGAAAAATAATGATGGAAAGTGTGGATCGCGGCTACCGCGTTAAGTGCGATATCAGCTTGATCGGTAGAGCACGCTCAGAGATGGGCCTGTTGGCACGAATGATGTATTAAACAACTGAGTGACAGGAAATGACTGTGGGAATTGTGCAGATTGATCTACCAAACGGTCAAGAAGGAGTATAATCGAGGATAGACGACTGACCGATCGCGATCCGTGATCGAAGGTTTGGATCACCCATGTACAAGAACCGGATCACTCAAGGGGTGAACACCAACCGGAGTAATGGTTCGCTAACGACAATGAAATATAGGTGAATATGGAAACAAGCTGGAGGAGTGGATCGCGAAGATCATCAAACATGCGAGGCATCAGTAGTGACGGCGATACGACAGGGGATGCCCGATCAGAGACTCAAAGGTTTAATCACATCCACCCTGGGTGTGTAATGCTCGATTGTGTTGGCACATAATTGCGTGGACACATAATTTATAGTGGATCGCATACCGCGATCCACTGCACCGTGATCCACTACCTAGCGATCCGCTACAGAGCATCGGCTGTGGACCACACGAGGCAAGAAGTGAATTACATATTCAGGCGATACGCAAAAGAGATCTAACGAACAATTAGGTAAAATCATAGGTTTTGGATTTGGTCGGGTGACATTAAGCAGAATTGAATTTGCAACAAAAGACACGCGTCGACTTCTTCTGGGCAAAAAATTTGGCCTCCCGTTGAATAGAGAGCGGCCTGTATCTATATGTACTTCTCCTTTGGATTGTTTGGCCAGGCGGAACAACAATTCTCACACCCCCACTGCGATCGGACGCAGGAAACCTAACGGTTCAGATTCAAGATCGCGAGACGGCTCAAGTGGTCAGAAGGCTCGCGGATCAAGAATCACCTTTGGATACAGGCGACTATGGGAGAGAGCTTGATTGTATTTTTGATCAAGTAAAGAATTTCCACTCTTTCTACCCCACGTTTGACCGGGTGAAGAATTCGCACTTGATCAACCCCTATCCCCAAAACGGTCAAGTTTATCTTCAGCCTAAGTCCACCAAGAAGAGTGCAACCCGCCCCACCTACGGGTACAAAAGGTGAGCCAGAAGACACAGAGAAAAGAATCGGGATAACCCTCCGTAAGTCGGTCGTCCGGGCGCCAGTGGAGAGTCCGGATCACATGGAATTTGTGACCACCACGCAAACACAACAATGTAAGCTAAGTACGGGTTATTCTAGTCCAGTTACACCTGGTGACACTTCGTACTCCTTCCGATTACCGAGTTTGATATGAGCGATTTGTCGTACTTTGACGCCCCAGACATGAGTCTGTAGCATGCAACTTTTCTCCATCCTACTGGTGTTGAGTGGGATGCGTTTCATCGCCCCGCGGTGTTGCGTCATTCGTTTCGTCGCTGATGCAATCAGCGACTCCTAACGGCCAGCGTCACGCCATGCACGATGTCATGGCTCGCGAGCTTGCCTAATCCGACCGGCGAGGTTTATCTCCCTCGCGAGCTTCACGAAAAGATGCTGTGAAAATGGAGAATTCCGTCTACTTCGGTGAAGGCAAATAGCGCCTGTCGCTGTCGCGTCGGTTCCGAAAGATTGACATCGCTATCGCCTCGAGACTTCTTGAGGCTCTTCAGGCGAAAGTGAATTTTCTTTTTTCCCGTCTCTCTGGAAAGTCAAGGAGTGGCGCTTGATTAGCTCGTTGTGGACGAGTACGCAATTCCCCACTCTGGAGGCCATCCAGAGTGACCTTCAGATTGCTTTCGAGCCGCCGCAAGAAGAGAAGCTGGCGCGCTCAAGGTTCTTGTCGCTGAGACACGGTAAGATGGAAATCAGTGACGACGTGCAGATGACTCGGCATCTGGCGTCGGTTATTGTCACGCAACCCATGGGCATGCACGCACAAGCGAACGTCTTTGTTGACGGTATGCGTGAGGGGCAGACTCGTCTATCGCTGGAACGCGCGGAGCCTGCCCCATTAAATGAAGATTTTCTATTGCCTTTTGTGAAGACTTTAATGCCACCAAGGCCTACACCAAGCATTCAGTTGTTACCGCTATCAGATCTCTAGACCGGAACCTATGGAGATTGATGTGATCGAGTCGTCAGCTGACCGACGACGTGCTATGCATTACAAGGGCGACGTCCGTAGCGGACGTCAGATGATTTGCTTTCGATGTAGAAATCCGGGACACCGCTCGGCAGAATGCCGCGCGCCAGCGCCGATGTCGGCGCATGCGCTGGATACCCATCAGGAGGGAGGTGCTCCGGCCGCACGCCCAAAAAAACGGCCAAGATCAGTAGGTGCGAGCGCCTTACTGGTTTGGAGGGAGTTCCGTGTCCACCGGTGCCAGCCCACCTGTGCTGCTTGTGCGGTTAAATGCCACCACAACGAGTGGTGATTATCGCCTTATCATTGTCAATTTACATGTCGCCGGTATCCGACGACCTTTACAAGCGCTCCTGGAGTCACTAGCGACAAACGATTTATTCCGTAAATCTTGTGTGTCGATGCTGCCATCCAGCATCCATGTCCGCGAGGGATTTGGCCAAGTTGTCGGCAAGCTCGCTGGCGGAAAACCACGCCGCGTATCGTGGCGCGAAGTGTGGCTACCGCATACGTTCGACGGCTTTCGAAGCAACGACAATTGCTTGGTGATAGAGATGAATTATGCATTCGATTCAATCTTGGGCATACCTTGTTAACACGCTGTAATCCCCAGATCGACTGGTTAGCCAGATCAGTGAGACGTTGAAGTATATTCGACGTCAGTGAAGTGTATACTCATCCCTTGGTTTCCTAAAATGATTTGCCAAACATCAAAGTTGTAAATCCTGATTCCACGACGCAGGCGGTGCACAGATCGAGCGATAGCTCAGTCTGTACAGCTTGTGCCGTTTTCATGAACGCAGGTGACAATGTCTCCTCGCTTCGCAGCGAGGAGTATAACGAGGACGAGCAGTGGCTCCCGCACGTGGAAGACGCGGTCGAACAGGAGTTCCCGCACGAGAGAGCAGTTGATAAACCGGGGTTCCCACCTACACCTATTGTGGTTGAGCAGAGGGTCTCACTAAGTCAAGATGTGGACGAGCACGAGTTCTCCACCGATTGTGACGTGAACGGACAGGAGTACCTACGTCAGAACATGATGGCCGACCAGGGGTTTCCAGCATCACCCACTGTGGTTGAACCGAGGCTCCCACATGGGCAATTTGTGGTCGTGCAGGGGATCCCACACGGTCATGGCGGTAGAGCAAGGACTTCCACATCAATTCTCGACGGACGAGTATGGGCTACTCCCGTCACGCAATTTAGGCATTATTGATGAGGACATTTAGTGCCTAGAGAAAGGGGGGGGTTATGTGTTGTCACCTAGCTGCAGATCACCCGCTTCGAGCATGGACTCGAAGCACTATGGGGACGCAAGCATTGAGAATACAGCGTTGGAATGTGTCCACGCTGTCGTGTACGTGCACGGGAGTCCACGAAGGCGCCAATACATTGAAGTCGCGAGTCCACCTCGCGACGCGTCTTCGATCACGAGGCTTCCAGGGCTCGCCTGGAAGCCTTTCTTACGTGAACTAAATCGAGACACGGTGGAACAGTAATGCCTGGTCACTAATGAGGTGACCCCTGAGATAAATGAGGAGTACATGACGCGCTCTCGAAGCGCTGAACAGATTTCAGCGGGTGAAGAAAGATTTACACCGCAGTCATGGGAGGCTCTGCTTGAGTCCGGTAACCCTGTCCACGAAATTGCTCGAAAATATACAGACGTGTTCCCAAGAAAAGTTCAGCTGAATTTCCTGCCGATCGTGGTGTGAGGCACGAGAGTGATCCCGTGACAGGTTCAAATTATTGTGCGACCCGGCAGTGGCCGTTGCCTCAAGACCAGGTCGAGGCTATTAGTGCATTCTTTGAAGGTCGTCGCAAGGCGGACCATGTGCGTGAGAGTATCTCACCACACTCAATCCCAACCTTATGTGTGAAGAAAGCTACGGGAGGCTGGCGGATAGTGCATTCTTTGAAGAGCTAAACGATGCTACTGTACCCGCTCAAACGCTCGACCCTAGGAAGGACATGGTGTCGAACTTCATGTCGGGAAGTGTCATCTTCAAGGCAATAGACCTAACCGATGTCTTCTACCCGATACTGATGGGAAAGAGCGAATTACCACTCGCAGCGATTAGTACAGAAATTGGTATGATGTATGAGTGGCTGGTGATGCCGCAAGAATTGAAGAACGCACCAGCCACTTTCAATCGCATGGTGTCTCAAGAGTTGAGACCGCTTCAAGACTTTTCTCCAGGCTACTTCGTTTAAATTTTCGTCCACAGTCTCGCTGAGGGCAACCTAAACGGTGTCCAACCATCTCCAACACTCGAAATAGGTGTTTCAAGTCATGCGGGACAACAAGTTGTATGCAAACTTGAAGAAGTGCGTTTTCAGTGCACCGGAGATTCCGGTGCTGGGTTGCTTTGTGATCAAATCTGGGGTTGAAGCCGATATAGAGAAGATGTCGTCTATCTGTTCTTGGCCGACACCCAAGAACCCTACGGAGTTGCGTCAATGGCTCGGTCTAGCCAATTACTTGCATAAGTATACCAAGAATTACGCCGGCTCTACACAACCTCTGTCGTCACTCTTGAACAAAAAACCACGTGGTCGTGGCGTCTCGAGCATCAAGCGGCCTTAGACGCAGTGAAGAAGAGCGTGTCGTCGTCGCCAGTGCTGATACTCCCGGACGACACCAAGCCGTATCACGTGGTGTGTGATGCAAGTGATTTTGCTATTGGTTTAACCGTCATGCAGTTTGATCATGAGGGCCGTGAAAGAGTCGTCAGTTGACAGTCGCGACAGATGAAGCCGGCGGAGAAGGACTATCCGCGTCACGATAAAGAACTGACAGCGATGCGCGACACACTTATCAAGTTCCGCGTCCACCTACTGGGTGAACGCACGTTTGCTCTGTATAGAGATAATGCATCGATTCGCACAGCGATGAAGAGCCCACACCTGTCTCAGCGGATGGCACGGTGGCTCTCATTCTTCTCCGAGCACAACTTCGTCGTGCACTATAAACCAGTCAAGAATAAAATTCTTGCCGACGCGCTGTCACGACGTCTATATTACGACCCTCGGATGGCGCTGAGTCGTCAGGCAACTGACTACAAGGATGAGGACGACCAATATGTGGCGTGTGTGTGATTGAACACTAACTCGGGTAAAACCCGAGTTAGGCCATTTCGATGAAATCGTCGCGGCGTACGCGAACGATCTAGATAACGCATACATCATTGCTTATCTGCGCTCTCCCAGTAACGTTGCACTGGGAGCTCTTTCGCGAACGAAGCGTGATAATATCCAGCGGTAAAGTATGGATAGTGATTTGCTGTTGTACAGCATCGTTAAATTCGATGCACCTCGAACGGTAATCGCAAGCGACTCGGATCTGCGTGCTCGGATTATCCACGAGTACCATGATGCCCCAGTCAGCGGTCACTTGGGCCGCGAAAAGAATTTCGCGGATGTGGTACGTGATTTATTCTGGCCCCACATGTACAAGTAGGTTCACAGTTGGATGCGCACATGCAAGATCTGTCAACGAGTGAAGCCTTCTACTTCTTCGCAGTTACCCCTGCGCCCCTTGACGATTGCAGCCAAGGCTTGGCACTCAGTTTCAATGGACCTTATTTTTGGGCTTGCACCCGATAGTCAAGGCCCAGCGAGTATTCTGGGCTTCGTGGACAGATATAGCAAGATGGAACATCTGGTGCCTGTTCATGAAACGAATACCGCAGCTGAGACCACTATGCAATTTATTAACAAAGTTTATTGCCATCACCGTTAGCCCGACAAGATTGTCTCGGACCGTGATCCTCGCTTTACATCTGCGTTCTGGACGTCATTGTTTGATCTCCTTGGCACGAAGTTGCAAATATCAACCGCAGCCCATCCTGAAACTGATGGGAAAACTGAGCAGGTAAACCGCGTCCTCGAAGACGTTCTTATGCTACTTCCTTTGCGAGTTGGAGTGCAGTCTTACCACTCGCTGAGTTCGCACTCAACAACGCTGCTTACGCGTCAACGGGGTTAACGCCATTTTGGGAATTTAACTCGTCATTCTCGAGTTCCTACGCTTTTTGCCGTGAGTTACCCCACGGCTCTTCGTGGCTCCACTCTGGAGGGGGATGAAAGTGATAAATAACGATCGATTGCAGCTCACGGTATTCTAAGCTCTAATGCAGTCACCCGATCCAAGGCAAAGTCTGCTATTTAACGCCACGATACGTGGCGTCCCCGCCAGCTCACCGGAATACACAGACACTAATTGACCCCTCTTCGGTTATAAGCTCACCTAAATCCAACTACGAGCCGATTGAGTCAGCGCAACCAATTATTGACATGGCTGTGTCGTAGTTCATACTTCAACGCCAAGGTATCACGAGTTTTGTACGAGATAATCTTCGATCTGCAGTGAATAAATCGATATAGAATACCGACAAACGTAACAGAAAGAACATGAGTACATTTGTGAAAGTCGACCATTTATTGCTAACTACTGAAGGCCTACGCGATTGGGCAATAACCAACTTAGGCGCGAGTAAGCTTGCACCACGTTTCATCGACCCTTTGACGGTGCTCAAGGTGACCAGCGACGCCTATACGCTGGACATCCCTTCGTCACTGCGACTTCACCCGACGTTTTACGTCGGACGGCTGATAGAGAATCGTCCGGCTACGCTTCACGGGTTGGTTTCGACCCCGGAGACAAAGGCCCAAAGGTCTTTCTTTCCTCTCGCCTTGTCGACCCGCCAGCGACATCGGACGCGTCTGCATTCCAGTCTGCGCGTGACCAAGAACTTGAAGTTTCAAGTTCCGCATCAGTTCGAGCAGTTCGCGGTTCGACTGTCGAACCTCGCTCCCGAATCCCCCAGCCCGCGGAGCACGCTCAGTGGCAGCCTCGGTTTCCAGATGGGCATCGACATCCTTGTATATCGCCGCATTCAAATCGTCCTGGGCAACTAGGACACCAGCGTTATCATCGCAAGCGTCCGCCGCCGCTTGTGGATGCGGAAGGGCAGAAGCACTGGATCGTGGGTCATGGACACCCTCGTCGCAAAGTGACATCCTTACGACTTTATGTGCGCACGGTTCCATAAGCGCGCAAGTATCGTGTATATTAGCTCGGTTTTCCACCCGAGAAGGATCTGCGGGAACCGCGCCCCTAGCTTCTTCGGGACGTTCCAGACGTCGTTCGGGCGTATGAGTCCGTAGGAACTCCCAATCTTGATGTGACCGACGACGTATATGTTCTCGTGGCGAACGAGAGCGAGACGAACGACGACGGCGTCGTGGTGAAGCGTCACCACGATTACGAGACAAGGAGCGATGACTGTAACGTATTGGCGAAGCTTCATCACGACTACAAGACCTAGAGAGATGACTGTAACGTCGTGGCAAAGCGTCACCACGATTACGAGATCAAGAAGGATGATTGCTACGTCGTGGTGAATTGTCACCAATACAACGAGACGGAGAGCGACAACGAGAACGTCGTGGTGAACGAGTATCACCACGTCCACGCGAACGAGAGTGGTGTCGCCGTATATACGCGCCACAAATAATAGCGATCTACCGCTCTTACAGACTGGGATTTTATCTTCCGATTTTAAGCTGTTTATATGCGCTGAGTATCCACTTAGCGACGTCTTCTTGCCGAGCTGCGCGACGGGACGTGGAATCGTGTCACAAGAGTAGCAAATTTCGTGCCTGTAGACGTGGCGGGGTCGGTCTACGTATCAAGCGTTCCCGCATATCCTCTCGCGCAGCACGCCAATAAAGTGGTCGGCGTGAATGTATTTGCGATTGGCAAGCCACTGTTGAAAGTTTCTCCATCCTCAGCACCCGGTTCCACCTCCGGATGAACAAACACCAATAACGATGTAGTGAGTCATACGAGATGCCTTCACGCCTCTTTCCGCGCATCTAGCGGAAACACCGGAATTAATCCTGCATCATTTTAAAAGAGTCCGAAGCTTGAGCTCCGGTCAGTTCGTACAGCGCTCAAGGTATCAGGTGCATTTCATCACGCGGTCTGCTGATCTCCTGCTGTTTGTGCGCGGGAGTGCTGTGGTGTTGATGTTCGTGTCTTCGGCCATCGTTTTATTGAGTAACTGTTGGAGTCTTGCAGTTGAGCACTAACGGTTCGAAAGGGTTGTCGTAAGAAGGGGGTAATGTAATAAACCACCCCTTTACATCAGTAGTTTTGACCGATTTTACATGTGACTTAAGTAGGGTGGCTACATCCGAAGTAGCGGATGTAGCACGTCGCATATTTCTAGCTGGTTAACTGGTGCACGACCTATTATTATCCAATAAGATAACGACGCGTAGATTGAGTGGTTCCCATGAGTCCAAAGAAACCAATCCTACTTAGGATGATAAAAGACATAAATATAAACAAAGTTAAAAATACTAAACAACTAATACTTGGGCTTTAAGGCTTCCTTAAAGCGTAGAAAAGTTTAAGCTTAGTACGGGTTATTTTAATCCCGTTACAAGCATCGTCAATGATCATACCAGCGAGGAGATCAACACCCTCGCTAGAAAAAATAAGATTTTTGCTAGCAGTGCGCACAAGGCCCACTGAAAGACAATACAATTGGTTAGTAAAAAACCTTCGGTTGACTCGAAAAGAGATTGTCCGTTTCGTTTAGGACTCGACTGCTAACGCGGTGGACCGTCAGAATCGAAACACAGACAATAATGGAAGATCAAATGTTCTTTCTATAAGGTTAACGGCCTACTACTACTGTCTACGGTAAACTTACCTCGACATGCAGTAACTAATGCCGGCAGTGGTAAACCCTGCCTAAAAGTTTTATCTCTTTCGTGTATTGCACGACCAAGGCAATGCATACACGATCGAGTTGTCTTGTAGGATGCGTGCACATTCTACGTTTTATATAAAGCGTTTACGCCAGTACTATCTATATAAGGCCTCTTCCGAGACCGAAGAAAGCTGCCACGATCGAAGGTTCCCAATAAATTCTTGTAATCACGTCCCAAACTATCATGTAAGTCATTCAGCACCGCAGTCTCTCGACGAGCTAATTTCAGTTCGTCGCACGAAGGACAACGACGCTCGCATTCGTTCTCGAGCTGCGCTAAGGCACAGTCCGATCGTTCTTTCACCCGATTGGTACGGAGACGTCGCACGGCCGTCATCAAGCCATGCCGACTATTGTACTCGTGCGACACGTCCTCCCAAAACTTAGTATGGAAGGGTTCATGGTGACCTAAATTTGCCTGCAGACCTGGCTGCTGAGCCGGACCTTGTCATCTCATCACTACCGAAGCCACTAGTGTATTCTCACGGTGGTCGACGCTTTCTAGTGGGACGTATCTTGAGCCACCGGTTAAGGAAGGAGGAGCGGACAAGTTACATTGTTCGGTGGCGGGGCTTATCAACTTCGTAAGACAGCTGGGACCGAGGGTCCCAGCTGATGGAGGATGTTGAGGGTCTCGTCCGCCAGTACGACAAGACTCATCCTATTGGTTCTCTGGACAATAGTAAACACGCACTTTTGGAGATTGTAGAAGGATTGCAAGCTTGCAATCGCATCCCGCACCTCAGTTGAGTTGTGTGCCATTTCCCCGGACGAACTTAGTGAAAACAAATTCCTTTCAGCGCGGTGCAAGGTGTCGACATCATTCGCACAACGGCCACCCCATGAGAGGCAAGAAGAACCTGCGTCACGTGACAATCGATACGGCCGGTATTATGCGCCATTTGGTGTTTGTTCATCGTACTTGATGCGCGTTGTATCAAGGTTTTGAAGCCACGCTTCACGTCCAAAATTATGAACGTTTTGGAAGAACTTGTTCCATGCTGCCAAAAGCGAGGTCTTGTCACGCTTTTGGTTACCATTGTACCCTCGATGCTTAAAAAAGCATCGAGATTCAAGTCTTCTTCGGCGCGGAAGTTCTTCGCGCTGGATCATAAGCCATGAAGCTCGGTCGCATCGAATAATGGTATTCGATGTTGTTGGCTTGTCTCGTGAGACAAGCCATTGATGAGCTGTTCGAGCAAACGCCACGTCTTAAGCTCATCACGCTGCGAGATGGCTCTTCCGCCGGTACTACGGTTCTCAGAGTGGCGGCGGCTAGCGTCAGAGTCAACGCGCTTATGAGTGGACGCAAGAGTTGACCGGGGTGATGAATAATTTTTACACCTTACCATACTTATCATCACTGCCGAACAGACTGTGACGCAAATTGCGAGTTTGATCATTCGGCAGTTGAAGGAAGAGGTACCGCAGGTTGTTGCAATGCCTGTGGATCCTTTCCCGAGTAAGACACATCTAATTTGCCAGAGTAGATGACCCCTAACTCGGAGTCATCGTGTGCACGTGGTGTGATACCTATTGCGCCTACAGCAACAGGTATATCAGGCAGAGTATTAGCCGCAGACGACGAGTCGTCTGTCGCAGAAGCTAAATCAGCAACAGTCTGAGTCTTCTTTGATTCGCCCCGCATAGACATATTAACTATGCGAGGTAAGTTCGGGTATGAATGATTCTGACCAGACAAGTGCTCTCCGTCCTAGTAATGCCCAACAAGTGGCCACCAAGTTTGATAGTCGCACGGTGACTATCAGTTAATAGGGGGGTAATGTAACGGGGTAGCCCGTTACATGAAGTGGTCATCAAGAATAAAATGACAATAAAGAATATTACGTTGAATTTTCTTTTAACAATATCACGAAGTACAGTGATACTGTTGGGATGACCGAAGGGTCTACTCATTGGTTACTATCGTGAGGATATCAACCCACCAATGGCTGCTAGACGCGCGCAATGGGTGGGGAGTAGACATCATCATACATTTAGTTATATGAATATAATAAAGTCAGGACAAACAAAAACAAGAGTTACAGGACTTAATTTATATCAAATAACAGTGTTACTTTTACCACGACTGCATTCTTTATCTTAGTCGCTTACCTTCCTCTGTATTAGTGTTATACATAACAGGGCACTGACCTTCACTGTTGTCAGTGGAAGTTGATTTCGTACTGGCAGACCAGTACGTAGTCGTCGGTGTCCCGTTTCAGCGATTATTGACCGTCCGATCGGCTTATAAAATGCAAAGATTATACATATAGTAAAGCAGGAACATAATCGTGCGAAACGGTCAGATGTCAGAGTCGATGTGTATACGACGCTAGCAATCAAAGCGATATGTATATTTTCCTCTTCTCAATGACCACATCACAATGCAAGCGTAGGGATTCGACCGGTCTACTAAATCATCGTACGCGTGCGTCGTCAAGGTCAAGGACTTTATCGATCAGGCCTTGACCATAACTAAACGGGACGTCATGCTTAGAGAAACACAACAACCAATGTCATATGTTGCTTATGCACTTACTGTGACTCTAAACTAAGTACTGAACCGGATTGTATGACCCGAAGTAAAGTACAGCGACTTTCAACGATCATATTATCAGCACATACAATTCGAAACGCAGCCGTCAGTTTCAGCCATGCTGTCTTCTCACCGATATCATTTAAACCATCTTGTTCTTGTCCCTCTTGTATCAAGCTATCGACGTATTCGGCTAGTACCTTCCATATCACTTGTGCAGCAGCAAAATTGAGTCGGTGCGTCTCGCTCATCCACACATATAGCTATCACTGACTTCAGCAATAAGGTATCAGCTCTTATTTATCGCGCACAAAATGTCGCCAGCTTTGACGCGGACGTTTATTATGTAGAGCCGGCTTCATCGTTATACCACAGTAGTTGCTGCAAAGTTGGCCGCCACAGTTGAGTGGCAATCTTCGTGCCGTCATTTGTATCTACGACGTTTGTTGTCTATTGGTCTAGCTAAGGGTTGTCGTTTAGGTCATGTGAAGTGGTCGACGTCATCTGCGTACTTAACGTCGACAGAATTGGGTGGCCAGTCTACGATGATGTCAACACGACGCCTCCAGCAGCTACGGACCGTTCGTGAGTGCTGTAGAAACGCTACATTCGGTGGCGGGTCCGCATCAAGCTATGTTGATACCCATAGTGTATCTACTAAAGGCAACTTAGAAGACTGGAGCAATTTAGACGACGTTATCAAGGTCATCACGTAATTAGTCCAATTCGCAAGCTGATTTAAACTCGGTGACTGACGTCCAAATTGTGGTACGACTCCATCTAGGAACTTCGCAATATATCAAGACAGAACGGACAAGATGGAGAGATGGTAGATACGAAACGACTGAAAGCGCTTGGCTACGGCGCACTTGTCATGGCGATTCGTAAGAAACACGGAGGTGTTGTGGAGGTGGCGGCCAGGATGGAAACACGTAAACACCACCAGATCGTCGACGTGCACAAGAAAGTGAATGCGCGGTTGAAACGACGGCAGCAACGAAACATGCGTCTCGATCGGCACGACTTTCATTGATGACGAGAATCGGCACGGGTAACTCTTGGTCATATTTTACACAGCTAGCAATGTCCGCGGCTTTTGTATCACATGTTTTTTCGTTTACAGGCCGCCGCGACTCGTTTTATTGCTGAGCAGAATGTGCAGCAAACGTTTGTCATATCGGCAACATATGTGTAGATTGCCAAGCGTCTCCTGCGCCGCATATGGGCTGTTGACCAGATTTGAGCTATAAATTATGCGTCAACTTCTTGAATGACTTGCGGCCGCTTCTGGAGCGTTGACCGGTAGTTGTGTCTCATTTCGTGCGACTCACCTTATAGCTTATTATATAAAAACCGGCTGCTCTTCATTAAACAATATTGCGTTCATCATCTATCTGACGACCTGATAGCAAGATCGTGGAAGACGCACTAGTAATCGAGTAAAAACATCCTCTCTTTGAAGCTCTCGCAATATCGTCTATTAGACGTTAAATTCCTGTATAATCAGACATGAAGTTATTGGAGCTAATAGCACATCGTGTTGCTGCGTCAAGCGAATTACTCTCGTAGGCGTAGTAAGCATTGTAAGATCTCTCAGAAAAGCAAAGTGCGTCGTAAATACTGATAAGTGTGATTAAACGATTGCCAAAGTGCTTCCAGGCCATGATAGACCATGCTTTGGACGCGATGCAGTCCCTGAAGCATTTTAACATTCCATTTTAAACCAAATAGCCAGCGCGCAAACCTTGGACAATTATATATACTGGCCACGAAGAAAAGGTTGCAACACTTCGAAGCAAACAAAACTATTTGTAGATAGTTTAGACGTGCGACATTATTAAGTAGAGCCCGAACAAGCTAACACTGAAGCGATTAATTTACCAGTCGATTAAGCTGTACGCATGTCATTTTTCGTTTTGTTGCACCCCGCATGGTACGAATCGAACTGCCAAATGGATTTAGCTAAAAAGAAGACAGATGCAAACCTCAAACTACCTGAAGTTCAAAAAATATCCGTTGAATCTTTACTGTCTTTCTCATGTTTTTTGCGACCGGCAAATTGATAACGAAGTGCACTACACGCATCCATTCGATACGCCAATCTCTTGTCCTAGCGTCATTCCAATGTTTTGTATTTACCACAATAACCCCCCTTCTTGCATGGTGAAGTCAGCTTCATGCCGTTTGTTATATATTGGACAAAAAAGCTAGGCTCTGGCGTCGTGCTGGCAACACCTAGGCTTTCGCATAGTCCTTAACTTTACGAATACTGCGTGTTTTTCGCTCCATCGTTCTTGCTTTAAAGCTTTTTGATGTGTAACATCGTCAAAAACACATTGTGCTGAAGTACTTATCGTCGCCCATCTCTACTCTATATGTTGGCATTTTGGCAAATAAACTGCACACATTTCTCTGCGTTTTAGTCTTTATGTTGTAGGCGTGTGGAGTGCTACGTGGCACTCAATCCTTTGTATACAAGACGCGAAGTCCCTTGGAATTATTGCTCTTACCGATAATAATTATCGCAATTCCGCATCTATTTTGTGCCATGCCTTTCGACATCCAACTCGCAGTATACATTTAAATTCAAGACATCGATATACTGTAGTATAAACTTGGAGTTCGTCAGCCTTCAATCGGTGACGCGCGACGAATGCCTTTTTCATTACGGCTATTGTTCAATACAGACGCTGCATATTATGCTGCGTTCCCGTAATTGCTCAGTGGCAGACTATATTTGAGGCCTATTATTTAGAGAACCATTTTTCACACTTGTCTGGTGCATGCTCTTCAGTTCTTTGTTCGATAGTGATTGTCAGCCTTCGATATCCGTCGACGTTCTCCTCCACTCTTACGTTCAATAGCAGAACATTTTATTTACTCTCGTTATCTGTGCAAAATCAGTATATTCTGCAATATAAGCGATTCTAAAATAAACGAGATACAGCGCGATCTTAATCAACGCCTTATACTTCGTGTTGGCCAGGGTATGAGCCATAAATTAACTTTGTAGCCATTTATGCTTATCATATATATGCTTTCATGTCTATCAGGTGGTGGAATCGGCCCTATTCTGTCGCGAAAAAGTTACATTGCCAATTCCATTAAGGCGCGCTCGGTCTTGTGTATTTCGGCGAATAGTTCTTGTAGAAAACCGATTTGCAATGCTATTATAAAAATGAAAATTTTATATAGTAACGTTGTTAGTCAAGTTTTAACCATTTTTCCGAAGCACTTACCATGATTTATGAAAAGCCTATTGTTTGTTCCGCAGATCTTTCCACAGCCCCAAATAGTCGTTTTATTACCTCGAATCATTTTAATGATGCTATCTCTTCCAATGAGACGCAACACACAACTTTCTTAAAGATTGTTTTTGACTACCAGATGTTGTAGAACCATTTTTGTCTATTCGCCTAAATCAAGCATGCCAATCTGTTCTTGTAGGTATTAAATTTTCCTCTGGTTGTGTCGCCCAGAAGGGGACCTAACTCTTTACATATGTATTTGCAATTATGTACTTTATATTGCTTGAGTAGGTGAAATTCATCCGATTCAGCGCGTGTAGTGGGTCGTATAAAATTATCGTGTAAATATGTATTCAGGCGCTATATTAATTAGTATCGTGTAGACGCGTATCAGCTCAATTCTTATAATTTTGTGGGATCCATGTACTTAGTATGTATAAGACCGACAAAAATCAATTATTTGCATGAAATTACATGGAATCAAATTCATTCTAAAATACGTCTAAAATAGGGGGCCCTTTTACCTCTTTACAGCCTGTTATATTCTCTATCAATTCGTATGACAGGTGGTCGAAGATGAAAGCATTTAGACCTAATCGACTACACACTGATGGTAATCGCATCTGACGTGTAGCCAATAGCGGTAGCTACGCAAGCCTCGACGTCGGTTGCGTCGGTCTTAACAATTCACTTACCATATTATATCTATTTGTAGAATTTCGGGTGTCATAGACTTTACATTCGTCACTGTGGCAAATGAAGTACCACTTTTTCCCATCGTTTTTTCGGTAGCACCCACATTCTCAACTCTTTTGCACATAATAAAGGTCAATATGTTGTTTTCGCTTAGAACTCTTTGCGAGGATTTTTTCGACACGAGTTTTCGTCGACGCAAGCCATATGGAATCTGCTTTTTAACAGATGATATAACATGCTACCTCCTTTCATAATCAAACACTATTGGTCATAATAAAACACTATTGATCACAATCTAACAAGTTATGCGATTTATATTACGCCGTTTATACGTCCCTTAGTATGATATGACACGCAGTATTAAAACTGGAATATGCCTTCCATTTCATCTAATTTAAACAATGTTACGATATTATCGTCCTCGCACATACATTCGCGCTTAAGTGCCCTTTTTATCTTTCCGTAACAATGCATTGGGCTTATTTCTCTCTTGAATTGCTGGTGTATTCCGCCTAATTTTACCTTACAAGTTGATAACGTCGCCTTGATCTCTATAGGCGCCTTTGCTTCAAATCTTGTACGAATTTTCTCATTAATAACATGTCCGCTATGAACATACCACAAGTTTGGCAGCGCCATTTGTAATCTTTATACAAAAGATTATATGTAGATTGAACACCGTTGCTTTGTGGTGGGGTGGGTAGTATGAATGTTCTGCGATCCTAAATCTCCATTGGCGCCCAGGTGAATGACTATCGGAATAATTTTTCTGCTTTCGTGCTTTTTTCCTACCTCAACTTGTGTACATGTCGGTAGGGCGGCTCCACTTTTCCAGGTGAACTGAAGTCGATTTGAATTTTGCCCAGGTTTGAGATGAGTTTTTTTATATAAATATTCACACGACCAAGGGAGTACTTATGGGGTGTTTTACATGAGCCGCCCTGATCTCCACAAGATTTCTTTCCCATAATCGATGCGTGATTTTCGTTTTTTTTAGACCAATCGAGGCGTTTGGCGATCTTGCACTCTGCATTTAATCGCAGTTTAAAAGTTTATAAATCTGTCGCATTCCTGGACAATCAATTTAAAATTGATCTCTCAATGGTCGATTAATCTAATCAGACGTCGGGAGGCCAATTTTCTGCCCGTAAGGTTAACAATACTCATGCACCTAGGAGCTATTTGTTCATTTATAAAGGTTATAAATCGAAAGTCTAATCCTACGAAAACTAATATCTCTTGCATCAGGCTGGACCACCACACATCGCCTTGTGCTGTCGAGATTTGATCGTCCATAGTATTCTGGAGTTTACGCCGGATTACGTGAGATTATTATCCGAAGATCACGGTGCAAGAGTTCGCGTCACCCAACATCACGTCATCGAAGATAAGGTCTTCCAAGATCGCATCATTAAAGATCACATCGCTCAAGATCGCATCGCCCAAAATCACGATACCCAACCACTTGGCCAAATTTAGCGGTGTGTGGTGCACTCCATTGTGTGGCACACCCTACCGAAAAACTAGTTTTTCGTCGCAGTGCGATCTGCGGTACATACTTATATAAATGATTTATTACAGTTGCTGATCACTTGATCGAAAAACAAATAATCAGGCCACTTACAGGCATCAAATATTAACTCGTATAATTTATAGAATCGTATTCCTCTTCTGTAGCATATCCAAGTTAATTGCTTCCGACATTGATAGCTAAAAATCAAACGTTTTAAATAATGTCATAGCCAGAAAACATGCGCGATCTCGTCTCTCCCGTGTATTACCTCCCGTTCAATATGGTCTTGTCTTAATAGTTTTAGACCAAGAAAATACAAAAAGTATCCTCGACTTGGAAAATTCGATGAGCTTTCCGCGATTCTCTTTCGCCAAATAGAGCATTTAGTATGCATCAAAGTCGAACCTGAGGCGAGGGTTAGTCTAGTGAAGCACGAAAGAATGTACAGATATCCTTCCATTTCGAGTTCGCGAATCGATTAGTCCCACAACGAATGTCGGAGCTTATTCTGGCTTATTGATGTGCTGATGGTTTCGGCGAGTTCGCCTTTTTCTCCTTCCTTTCAGTTTTAAAAGCTAATGACTACCGAGTGCAGTACGGTGAACTCGCGTAACACCTTAAGCCACTCCGGCGCTATATTACGTGCTACCCGTGCGTGTCTCCGTGTTCAAGCAAAAGAAGCTGCTTCTGCAGACACGACTGAAGCTTGACCACCCTCTAACCGATCTGTTTTTTTTGCTTTTTAAGACTTTTAAACTGTCAATGCGCATTTCTTCCCTTATTTCGGCATCCTCACAATGTTATACCCGTCCGAGGGCCTATGCTGTCGTCACCTTTGTTATGTTAAGGGGCTAAGAAAAGGGTAAATAGACGTTTGACATGATCGAATTCCTTAAACTCGAAGGTAATTAAGGTGTTTATTCAAGGGAATTATCAGATTGTAGTATCTCTGTGGATGCAGGAACTCGCTCTGACCAATGATAATTATATTGTCCCGTATAGTCACGTGGCTTGTGTGAATACAAAAATACGCTTTGCACCGCGGAAACATAAGTGACTACGGCACTCGACACTTTTTTAGTGAGCTCGATCTGGTTTATAAACTCTATAAATGCCAGTAAAATGTGATATGCGATAATCAACTCTTGGCTACCACTATCAACTATACAAATATTACTTTATGTATAATGGCTCGAAAAAGGAATATACGCATTTGACACGTCAATCACCGACCAATTTTCTAAAGTTGTGGTGGTTCACAGGATGTGAAGATATTGTTTCTATGATGCTTGTGCTTCTGCTCTATGATTCGTATACACATTATTCTAGCAGCGGAACCAAACTAGATAATCAAAGACCATCATCTTTCAGTTATTTTAATAGAGTACGTATTTAGACTGCTTTATAGATACCCACTTGATTTTCTCAATTGTTTTAAATCTTTTCATATATTCAGCATTGATCTAGCTGTAGTTAAATGTCTGCATGATACCTGACGACTTTTGTTTCGGATAAATCTTGCTGAGTTTAGGGAAAATTTATAAATATCTTATTTATGCACACTTACTTACTGTCTCATTTAATTTTATTAAGGTGAAGAATGAATGTTTGCGCGGTTTAAGTACGAACAAGAATACAAACTTTTACCAAGGATGTAAAATCACATAACAAGGAGCAAAGGGCGAAATGAACCGTGGATTGTAAATCTTTAATAAATATCAATTTGGGCGATGATCAATAAAGTATATAAGGTAGGAATGCATATTGAATAAATATGCCTTTACAAAATCATTTTCACGCAACTTATTGAAATCTTGTCAAAATTAGATACCTCCGATGTAAATATCTGCGAAAGAGTCTGTAAAATGTGCATTCTCATTTTTACTTAACGAATATGCCAAGGTGCTGTATGGATACGAGTGCATTCACATAATTACAAATGAGGTTAACGTACAAATATAGATTATTCAACAGACTTAATCTAACTCTAGATGAAATTTAACCTGATACAGACAAGATGACGGATTTGATGCCTTATATCGATTCCAATAGGCAATCGTCAACATACATCCTTGATTATATCAAACTTAACGTAACTTTTATCGTAACCATATATGGAAACAATCATATTTAGTAATTAGACATGAATCGTAATGAGGAGTTCATGTAGTTAGGCAATAATATACTAGAATTTTATCACAAACGCAATAATACTATACAACGATATTTTATTGCCATCATAAATGTTTAAGCTTAAATAACTGATTATCTTAATCCATTTTCATGCTTCATAAATGAGATTTAAATGAGCTGCATAATTCTTTAAGAGCTGAAGAAGCATCACCCACTATGTTTTTGGTATCCATAAAGAGAAATGGAATTTATGTTAACCATCTTCGGCGCGACACTATTCCAAACCGGATGTAATTGTGGTGATGTGTTGAGTGCTTCTTAAGTAGTCGATCCCGACACTCCACTGGCGCCCGGACGACCGATTAAAGGAGGGGGTACTCCGATTCCGTGTTCTTGATTGCTTTCCTCACCTTGTGTACCCGTCGGTGGGGCGGGTTGCACTCTTCCAGGTGGACTCGTGTCAATGGAAAACTTGACCGTGTTCGCGATGGGGACGAGGTTTGATCACGGTGTGGAAATCTTCACACCAAGATCGGGGTTGACGTGAGCTCGTGTAATTCGTCACAGGATTACTTTAATGCTTGTGGGGCGCTCGGTATGAGTCACCTTAATCTGTAACAGATCGCCTTGTTCAAATGTGGACCTTGATTCGCGAGCTCTATGACCACTTGAGCCGTCCCGCGATCTTTCCTCCTCAACCACAAAGCGTTTACTGAGTCCGATCGCAGTTGTGGGGGATGATAGGCCTTAAACTCAACTGTCCCGACAATCCAGGCGCGACGCTTGTGCAGATGCAATGTAGTCTGTGACGCCACGTGGCCAAACAATCATAATCGGAAGATACGAGGCGTGTTCTTTAAAAATTCAACTCTAATGAATGTTAATCAGGCAAATTCAACAAACCTATTCCTTTTTACATAGCCTTGATATCGCATGCCACGTGCGCTCTTTATAGAAGGTCACACCCTTGTGCTTGTGTAGGACACACCTGATGTACTTGTCCGATCGCAGTCGCCTTTCTAATCGCCGATTGTGAGGTGGAGCCTACACTATCTTGATAGTGTGGTAAAGCGGTCTCAAAGAAATCTCTTTGGGACGTGGAGTGGCGATCGAGGATGGGCGATCGCACGGGTCCCACGTTTCGGTTGAACCAAGATCACTGTGATTGGATGATACAAGCTGGGACGGGTGGCTGACGATAACGTACCCCAAACCCAATTGGATAGGATCGTCCAATCTGGGACGAGGTTATGGGGTGGTCAGACCCGTTTTGATTACGCAATCCGTCGTGAGACAGGGCAAGACAAGACTCTCGATTTCACTGGAAGATCGCGATCCTAACCTAGGATCGCAAATCTGATCTCCGGCTGCGATCCGCTAGTAGGATCGCGATCCACGGCTAGGATCACGATCCGCCAGTAAGATCGCGATCCACGGCTAGGATCGCGAACCGTTAGTGGGATCACGATCCACGGCTAGGATCGCGAACCGCCAGTAAGATCGCGATCCGCTAGTAGGATCGCGATCCGCTCGTAGGATCGTGGGGACATCTTGGGTGGGCCACAAGAAAGACACAACGGTTGATATACTGGGTGTGGACCACACAAATGTGAGGGGGCGATCTTCCTGGAAAGGCGACGCGTGGCATCTGGTTAGGACATACGGATAGGCATAGGGGTAGGGTTTTAGGATTGATTGGATAACATTAAACAGAGTTCAAATTACTTCACAAGGCACACGTTATCTCTTCCGGGTTGGATTTTTTGGCCCCCCGTTGAACAAAGAGTAACGGTACACGTCTACGCAAGTGTCACACCTGGATTGTTTTGGCCAGGTGTGTTCAAGAACCCTCAAGTAACATCAACTGCGATCGGACGCAGCAAGACAAGTAAAGGCAAGGCGCAAGATCGCGAGACGGCTCAAGTGGTCAGAAGGCTCGCGGATCAAGCAACCATACAGTGGACAAGGCGATTTCGTTGAGATCAGGGTTACTCAAGTCAGTACCCACAAGTACCCCGTGATCGCGTGAAGATTTCCGCACGATCACACCCCCATCCCCAACACGGTCAAGTTTTCTTTTGAGACGAGTCCACCTGGAAGAGTGCAACCCGCCCTACCGACGGGTACACAAGGTGAGGAAAGCTATCAAGAACACGGGATCGGAGTACCCCCTCCGTTAGTCGGTCGTCCGGGCGCCAGTGGAGAGTTGGGATCGACTCATAATTTGAGCGATCGCCACTCCACCACAATGGTGCGCGTGCCCGGATCTTCTGGTGACTCGGGATTTCACCGTGAGTCCCCAAGTCAAGAAGTGAAAATCAAGATTGAACCTGGGATGGAAGCGTTTGAGGAGAAGGGATCGCCTGCGACGCGTGATGTTAAAGGATCCCCGGATTATCAGAGTTTTGGGAGGGGCTCTGATGACAAGAAAATTAAAGAGGAAGATCGATCAATCGATCTGGAAGATAAACCTCGACCCCCTCCTATGGTCCCTTTGGGGACCACCGCGGATCGTGCTGCAAAACACGATCCGCTGGGTGAAAACCCTTCAGCGAAAACTGAACAAAAACTACACAAGACCACTCAAGCAATGTCAAAGAAGACGACTTCGAAGACGGATCGAGTGAAGAAAGAAGATCCCAGATCGGATCGACGCGATCGCGGCGTGAAAGCGATCATAAAACCGATCAAGTTCGTAGACGAAGATCTGGATATGAAGCCGGAAGGATGGCAGTTGGATCAACTGGAGCAGGGATTCCATTGGAAAGCGCTTGAGGATCTGCTATCGAATGATCCCGTGCTACGGATACTGAATCCTAAGCTACTCGGAGAGTTACAAGGCCCGATATCCTGTGCGAAGGTGGCGACTAACGCAGTAGAAGGGATCAGCGCGATCATCCAACTGTTGCAAGATGCGGGATACGTCGCTGGAGCGTTCGATGCGAACCAGTTACTGGAATGCGATCAGGATCAGGTGATCCATGCGTGTCGATCGCTGTATGACAAGCTTATTCCCCTGACGGGAAAGCGCGAATCCGCAGATCAAGCGGTGGGGACGATCGCCGATGTCCCGAAAGGCCATTATACCGGATCGTCAATTCCTCTGACGGGGAAGCGCGAATCCGCGGATCAAGCAGTTGCGACGATCGCCGAGGTCCCGAGAGGTTATCATACCGGATCGTCTCAATATGCCTCGGCGGAATCAGAAATGGAGTCGGACGATTCGGTCGGCATCCAACGGATGTCTCTAGGCCCAAGTGGTGCAGCACTGCTATGCGATCGAGTCGAGTCGGTGAAGATGAACTCGCGATCGAAGGCCACAGGCGCTAAAGGGCAGAAGACGATTACTACGCAAGGGCTCCTGCAGACGTACCTCGACGAGGCCATGGAACGCTTTCGCCAAGATCAACAGAAACGGGCGTATCAAGCGATCTACCCAAGCCAAAGGATCAAGCCTGCTAGATCTCTCGAAAGATACACACCCGACGTGGAGATGGAATCGGTGCAGTCGTACACCCGTCATCCGGAGTTTTTTTATCCTGATGACATCGATCCCGATGATTCGGGACAAGAAGATCGTAGACACGCTATGGTAGCTACAACCGAGACGTTGCAAGATGGTGATAGCATACCCCAACGTATCAGAGTGTCGGCGATGACGGAGCTAAAAGAATTCAGTGGCAAGGATCGAGATGAAGATCGGGCCAGAAGCTGGATCAGCAAGGTTAAATCAGCCTTCTTGCGCGATCAAGCACCAGATGAGGAGAAGTGTTTGGTTTTCGGAGATCTGCTGACAGGACCCGCTCGAAACTGGTACAACCAACTGAGTCGATCTACTCGGAAGAAGTGGAAGAGACTGCTGGATGAGTTTATGGTACAGTATGGAGGACAAGGGGTGTCTCTGGCCAGACAATACTATCTCGCACGGAAACGATCGGATGAAAATCCACAGGAGTATCTACACCGCCTAAATGTCGCGGCTAAGCATGCCAAGATCGCGATCCGAGACGAGAGGATGGCCACGGCGGACACTCGTCGTGAACATGTGGAACATTTCATTGCCACGTTGGACGATCGCGATCTGGCCAAGCAGCTGACCCTACTACGATTGACCGATGTCAACGAGTTGGATGAAACGTTGCGTGCATGCCAAAGGATGGAGAGTCGTCAGTTGAAGACGCCGACAGGATCGAACAAGTTCCACCAGCGAGCGAATGCCTATCCAAATCCTACGTCATCCAAGACTGCTCGGGCGGTGAGGGCGATCCGTGAGCGGATCGAAAGTAGCGGATCGGAATCGGATTTGAGTGGATCAGATGAAGACAAGGATCACCGCCGAGTTTGTGTGACCACTACATCTGGTCAAGAGAGATCGGATCAAGATCGGCGTACCTGGCAGAAGAATGCTGGTGAAGAAGATGGACGTGATCGAGGTGGAAAAACGAAGGCATGCACCCACTGCGGATCGACGCGACATGATGATCGTGGATGCTGGCAGAGACTAACGTGTCAGAAGTGCGGTCGCAAAGGACATCCATCGGACAAGTGCTTCTACGTGTGTGCAGCCTGCGGAGAGGTACATGAGAATGGCAAATGCCCCATGGAAGAGTTCTTTAACTTGATCCGCCAGTGGTATGTGCCTACTAAGCATGCGGGGATGTTTCCTCCGAAGGTCGAAGAAATGTTAAACTAGGACGCTCGCCAGGTTGGAATCTGGCACGAGCCGAGCGTTCTGGGCTATGCATATACGCATTTGTTGAAAAGAAGTCGGATGACCAAGGAGTTAAGGATCGGCGCGATCCGATCTTTAATACACGTAATTGTTCAGAACGAACCTCTTCGATATCAAGTGTGAAGCGAGTGGACAATTATGCCCGATCCCCGGTGGAGATGGAGCTCGATCTTACCCCTGGTGAGTCGAGGGGATACTGGAAGTATCATACTCCGGGAAAATGGTTTAAACAGGCGAAAGCAGTGGGCAAGATCAACAATGAGAAGGCCACTTTTCTGTTTGACTCTGGTGCAGAAGTCTCGATCATCGACACTACCTTTGCTCGTAAGGTAGGGTGTGTGATAGACGAGAACCAAACACAAGAATGTATTGGGATCGGAGAGAGTACCTACATGACGGTAGGACGGACCAAGATCAAGATCACACTGAACGGATCACTAGTGTATTATTTTGATGTCTGGGTTGGGGATCAAGTCGGTCAAGAAGCTATACTAGGCATGGACTTCATGGTTCCTGCAGGTATCCGTTTGGATTTGGCCGACGGGACCCTTTGCCTGCCCGATGAAGTCCAAATCTGTCTGGCTGGACGAAGACCACCGTACCGATCGAATATATCGGCGGTCAACCTTAACGATCAACATGTAGCCATTGCGGCCGGCAGATCAGCGGAAGTAAGGATCGGTGTCAACCCTCCTAAATCGAAGCTTTGGGTGCGACGAGATGTAGCGTGGATTCCTACCGTGACGAATGGTCCCGGAAGGATTAAGTTCCTGCAGCTTACAAATGTAAGCGATCGCGACCTGATCTTAAACAGCGGAGCCCCTTTGGCGCTGTGGATGACAGAAGGCATGATCCCGCGATCTAAAGGATATGTATCTGTAGGATCGCGGCGATACATGGAATGGCAGACATTGGCTTTTGAGGCCACTACAGATCGAGAAGAAGAAGAAGCCGAAGCTTACACGGGCCCGTTAGTGGATCATCCTACGTATGAGAAACCTACCCGAATTTTGTCGCGCTCAAAATGGAGATCAGACGACATCAAGGATTCGGTAGAGATCACCTCACCATCTGACGCTAATGGTGACTCTAATGAGGAGTTGCATGACGAATATACGAGTGGAAGGAATGATGAAGACAAGGATGATGGATCGATGATGGGATCATGTGCAGTCAACGTATTGCGGAAGACGCCAGAACCGTCGGGTGAAGAGGACATGGTCGCAAAGGAGACTATGATAGCGAAAGACCACCAGGAGACAACTGATCCGTTACAAGGACAGTCCAACTGTCACCCAGACGGGATCGAGGCAGAAGATCGGGAGGTGCATAGCCAGGCTACACGACTGGACGACGACGTGGAAGTTGTTACGATCGGAGACGAAGTAATGGAGAGGGATGTACCAGATGAATCGACATACTACCACGAGGGAGGTGAACTGTTCGCGGAAGATGTGGAACAACACATGGCCGTGCTGCCGGAGATAACCGTATCTACAACCGAGATAACAATAGACGATGTCCAAGTTGGCGATCCTGGAATGCCCTTGACTGAGGATCAAGAGGATTTGCGACAACTGATATGGAAGAGTCGTCACCTGTTAATCGGAAAAGGAAACGCATTACCCCCTGCAGCACGCGGCGCCGTGTGTGACATTGATGTGGGAGAAGCGAAGCCGATCGCTCAGCGTGTGCGACCTGTCGCGCCAAAGTTTCGTGAGAAGTTGGCCGATCTGATAAAAGGTTTGTTGTCAGCCAAGATTATCCGACCTTCGACATCGCCATGGGCATCGCCAATAGTTGTGATAATCAAGAAAAATGGAGAAGATATCCGACTGTGTATCGATTATCGACGAGTTAATCAGCTAACACAGCTGATGGTGTACCCTATGCCACTTATCAGTGAATTGTTGCAAGATATGGACAAAGCGATGTGGTACTGTTCGCTGGACATGGCTAGTGGATTTTGGGTGGTAGAGATGACCGAACGAGCAAGATCGATCTCTGCCTTCATCACGCCGTCGGGCCTGTTTGAATGGTTGCGGATGCCTTTTGGACTGAAGAACGCTCCACAGATTTATCAGCGTTTGATTGATAATGCTCTATATGGGTATCTCAAGATCGGCGCGGATAAGGATGTGAATGTAACAGATCAGCCTAAGTTAACGGATGTGTTTACTGAAGGAGAGCCGGAAACGGATCAAGCGCCGTCAGTGCTGGGCAGACGGTCTTACATTGACGATATATTGATCCCGGCTACGTCATGGACATCTCTGTACGACAAGGTCGAAAGATTATTGACAGCATGCGATCGATGGAATTTGTCGATCAGTCTGACCAAGAGTTTTTGGGGACGGCGTAAGGTGGATTACTTAGGCCATCAGGTATCTTTGGCTGGGCTGGAAGCCAATCCTAAAGACCTAGGATCGCTGGTGAATATTCCTTTTCCCACAACTTTGCGATCCATGCAATCGTTCCTGGGTAGCTTGAACTATTACAGTCGCTTTATAGAAGATTTTGCAGTATATGCATCGGTGTTGTACGAGTTACGAGAGGCGGATTTTTTCGAGATGAGCCGTATGGGAGATCGTGGTGAGACGTCGGGAAGTTGCGATAACGCATTACAAAGGGATGAGCATGATCAAAATGAGCGATCTCGGTGGGAAAGGGCCGCCATTTCATTCGCTTTGCTGAAGGCCAAGATCGCTACAACCCCGATCCTCAAACATTTCGATTCAGATCGACTGCCAGTGATCGTGGTGTATGCTAGTAAGTGGGCGGTATCGGCATCTCTGTTACAAGAATATGACGGCGTATACTGGCCAGTGACATTCACGAGTCGCACACTGAAACCTAACGAAGTTAACTATGGTATGGTGGAGAAAGAAGTTTTGGCCCTACTTCGAATCTTGGAAGTATGCTACACCATGCTAGTATCCCGAGAGATCAGAGTGCTCACTCGATATTCGACATTAGCTTGGCTAGTCCAATCGTCTGGCCTCAATGGGAGACTGGGAAGATGGGCTGCGTTGCTATCGAACTGGACACTGGAGGTCAAGAGATGTACTAAAGGAGAAGATGAAATACTAGGCGCTCTCGCAGCTAGCATAACTCCGCGGGATGAGGTCGATGATGTGTTGATTGCGATCGCTCCACAGAAGAAACCCAAACAATTGGTAACTATGCTACCTCCCACGGTAGGTACGGATGAATGCCTGTTGGTGGTCAGTTTCGACGGATCGGCACGGACTAAACGGAAGAGTGGGGCATATAGTGCGATCGTGTGGAAGCTACCCGAATGGACCATCATCTCGGCCGCTTCGGAATACGCGGCAGATCTGACGGTGAATGCGGCGGAATATCGTGGCCTGTTGTTGGGTCTCGATCTGCTGGACAACCAAACTAGGGGACGAGTCATTATATGTGGTGACTCGAACCTAGTGATCAGGCAAATGCGGGGAGAGATGGATTGCAAAGCGCCCGGACTACAGTTACTGCGTCATAAAGCAATGCAGAAACTTCGATCTTGGCCAAAACACGAGTTCCTACATATGAAGAGGGAGTGGAACCAAAGCGCGGATCGACTAGCTAGTGCAGCTTTGCAGCAAGAGAAAGGTGTCATTGTGAACTTGGATCAAGAATTGCAAGAGCTGATATCACTCAACCGGTTGCACGAGTTGCTTCTGCCAGAAAGGACGGATTGCGTGGTGAAAATGATGGCGATTACACGATCCGCGCGGCGAAGACGTCAACAACCCGAAGTTTTACAAGAAGAAATAGTACAGCGGATGCGGATCGAGCGGATAAAACAAGCGCAAGAAGAAGAGAGCTGGATCGCCAACCTGAAGGAATATATTGTGGGCGATCTGACACATATAAACGCAGAGGATGCAAAATTATGCGCTAGGATCGCTCCAGACTACGAAGTGGACGAAAACGGATTGCTGTTCTTCAGCCCCCGATCCGCTAAAGAATCGGACGATCGTATGGAGATGGTCCGTCTGGTTGTACCGGAATTGTTGCAGGAAAACTTTATGCACCATTACCACACGAGCTTAGAGGGTGGTCACCAAGGGATCGGGAGGACTTATCAGCGGATCAGATCCAACTTTCACTGGAGAGGATTGTATCGGAGCGTGCAACGTTATGTTGGCAAGTGCGTGGACTGTACAACCGGGAAGGGTCTACCCGCGATCCGCGGCAGATCTCCGGGAAACATACAAGCTACGTACCCATTTCAAGTGATCGCGATGGATCATATCCCATCATTGCCGCGGTCATTTAAAGGAAACACAGAATTGCTGCTGTGGGTAGATCTATTCTCAGGGTATGTGATCGCGAGAGCAAGTTCGTCGAGGACCGCGCAAGCGATCGCTGAAGGATACGAAGAATGTGTGTTTCGAAGATTTGGAGCCAGTGAAGCTATACGTCACGACAGGGAGCCTGGATTTATGTCCGACTTTTTTAGGGCATTTAATCGGATCGCAGGGCAGAAGCAACGTGCGACCATGGCGTACCGACCGCAAGCGAACGGAACGGCGGAGCGTATGGTGCAGACGTTGACTCGGTCGATTAAGATGTACGTCACGGACGTAGAGCAGAAAGACTGGGATGAATACGCAGAAAGATTGACATTTGCCATGAATACGGCACACGATCGGATCCGCGGAGATACTCCGTTCTATTTGATCCATGGTTGGGATCCAAGATCGACACTGGAAGCAACATTACCGTTGGGGAGCACTAAAACACGCGATGCTGATCCTAGAAGGTGGCGATATAACATCCAGCGTCAATATCAGAAGGCAAGAGAAGTGGTGAACGAACGTCTCAGGATCGCGATCCAAGATCGAGCGGATCGACACAATGGTAATGATGAAGTGTGTGATATTAAGTGCGGATCGCAAGTTTGGCTCTACTTGGATCGAGTAAAAGACGGCTATGCCCGAAAGTTAGCACATATGTGGCATGGGCCATTTCGAGTGGCGGAGTTATGTGGGGAACATGCGGTTCGAGTGGAGATCTCAGGAACTCCATACCGATTGTTCCCGATAGTGCACGTCTCCAAGTTAAAGCCAGTGTTACAGTTCCCGGATCGCCCAAGCAGTGTGCTGGTAACTGACTGTGGAGATCGTGTGGATTTCGACGAGTCGTTGTTGCCGGAAGATAGTTGGGAAGGCGAGTTGGCTGCCGACGAATACGAAGTGGAGAAAATCTTGGATGTACGATCAGGACGTAAAACTCGTTATGGCCGAGTGCATCGACAGTTTCTGGTTCAATGGAAGAAACACGACGATCCGACCTGGATAGACGAAGCGGACCTGAACTGTGGCGCGTTGTTGCAAGATTTCGAGCGCAATCGTGTGAGTCAAAACCGGTTTGAAGTTATGCAGTCACATGAGGAGGAAACCGAAGATTAACGGGTGATCGAAGCGATGAGTGGTTAGCGTATGCTAAAGGGAGGTGGTGTGAGATGATGGATTGGGGTTATATGTAATTTGAGTGGTGATAGCGGATCGAAAGGATCCGATCGCGGTTGGAAAGCAAAGAAAAGAAGTTGATCTCAAGATGAAGAACAAGATGAAGGATCAAGAGAGATTATATTGAATTATGGAATTATATGAATCAAATCCGAGCGATCAGGCAGGAAAGAACTTACCTGGCAATCGTACGATCGACGATCCGGGATGGGCGGCAATAGAAGAACGATACTGTGAACGCCAAGGTTCAGCGGCATCTAACAACGGGAGAGCGGAGATCAAATTGGGGATGCCCTTGGAGTCACATCCTAAGCCAGGATACCAGGGGGAAACCTCCTTGAACGACGGGAAGTGCAGAAAGAAGGGATCCAACAGGATGTCCAGATCACAATGACCTGCGATCATGCCTTGTAGGATGAATCGAAGGATCGCCTTCCACCGAGGTCCAGCTCGCGATCGACGCTGCTTCCGTTGTTTCCAAAACTGGTCCAACTCAGGATCGCTGGCTCGCTGTTCGCTGGACAGGAAGATCGCGTGCGTCGACTCCCACAAAGCCTGCCGGTTTCGATCCTCGAACTCCAAGTATAGCGAGGCGAGTTGGTCGTACCAGCCGGTACGAGGGAAGGAGATCGGCGCAATCCGACGTGTAGCCATCTCCCAAGGCGCTTGGGCGTATAAGGCCGCGATCTGGGCCGAACATACCAGCCGGGGTGTCCACTCAGATGTTGGAGGAGGACACTTGGACACCGTTACCGTCGGGAAAATATAGCCTCTGGGGCGAGATAGATGGTGGTACAGGAAGTCAATATCCATTTCCGCGACGCTCGTCCAGCTGACCCTGCGTGCCGACCAGGGAGAAACCTGAACGGACGATCGCGGTACACGATCGCGATATCCGGGGATCCACTGGTCGCGAGAAATCTTGGTGGGAGGCAAGCTGTCATAATCCGCCAGAGACAACATCGAGTTGACGGGAGCACGAGGCGAGTCAGAAAGGCTGATAGCACCCTCCGAATCGCTGGAAGCCTCTCCGAAAAGGTCCACACGAGAGGTCTTGGTCTTGGCAGGCGGGACAGGATCAACCGGAGGTGGAAGATCGCGCGGAGGGCTCAGCGAATCTATGACGATCGGATCTGGAGAAGGCCCAGCCGAAGGTTTTGCCACCGGATTGGTCGCTCGACGACGACTAGAAGATCGCGAACTGGATAAAGCCGCTAAAGTCTCGTCTTCACCGGCAGATGTATCCTCCTCCTCAGACGAACTTAAGCTGGGATCGCGACGCCTCTGCTTGCCCAGTTTCAGGGAAGCTGCAGGCTTCGCCGGATCATGGTGATTCTTGGGATCGCGGCGACCCTTAGGATCGCGGGTGTCTTGGGGAGCGGACGAAGTCTTGGGACCGCGACGACCCTTAGGATCGCGGGTGTCTCGGGAAGCGGACGAAGGCTTGGGATCAGGAACTGTGGGTGGCTTGTGTTTTGCAGAAACGGATCGTGCCACCTTGGGACTGCAAACTAGGGACGACTTAGCTGTGGAAGCCGCGGATCGAGTCATTTTCTTGGGAGGTGGCAGGGCGGACGATGATAAGGGATCGCGAGATCGCTTACGATCTGATCTTGGAATGTTCGTCGTTGGCGAAGGAATCGTGAGAGCCGGCGCGGGGGCAGACGATCCCACCGTTGTAGGTGCGGTTGACGCATCCTCAGACACCAGTGACGCCATGCGCTTCCGAAGGGTTGCGTGATCTCCTATCGCGTGATCGCGTTCGGAAGCCATGTCCGCGAGCTGAACCCGCACCTGGCCCAAAGTGACGTCGCGATCCGACACGATGCGACGCAATTTTTCGCACTTGGCAGATCGGGCGGATAGGGAATCCTGCGCCTCGCCAAGTTCGGCCTGTAGCCTCGAGACTTGCTTCAGTGCACGACACAGTTTCTCGCGGAGTTGAAGGCCAGTCTTCTTGTACTTCGACTTCTTGCGCTTCGCCTTGTTCAAGCTGTTGGACAACTTGTCGACTTCAGCCACCCACCGCTCGGTAGCGTCGTCCATCTGCTTGCGTACCCCGGCGACTTCACGATCGGCTTTCTCCTGAGCGGCATGACGTGCTCGCACGGTCCGGAGTATTTGAGACTTGAGATGCTCGATCAAAGCGGTCTGGTCGACCCGGTCGGCCAACGCCTCCCGAAAAGCGTCACTCTGCTTGACCTCGTCTTCATAACGCTCACGCAAGCAGTCGTACTTCGATTGTGCGAACTGGACGAAAGGGGACGCGGAGGTGCGGAGCTCCTGAAGATCCTCGCTCAACTGACGATTCTGGATCATCAGCTGTTCCAAAGCAGCCTCCATACTCTGGTATCGATCCACGACAGCCTGTTGAAGGTCCAGGCGAAGGTAAAGAGAATCGATCGCGGCGCTTAACGTGGCTTGATCGATCGAACCCGAGGCCTCGATCCGAGTACTTGGGAGCAAGATTGGCTCGCTCGGATCTGGAGTTGGGATGTTTTGACCGGTGGAGGTCTTGTCCGGAGTGGGGATCGAAGAAGATCGCGACGGAAGGATCGCGATGGAGAGCCTACCAGGATCTTTCCCCATCTGGATCGACGTCACTACAGCCGAACGATCATGTTCGTTCGCCGGCACGGTGGAGGCAACGGGGACCACGGGGCATGCCGGCGCCATGGAGTCATCATCTGAAGTGGGGATCGCCGAAGGCGATCCAAGAGGCCCCGATCCAGCATCTGAAGTGGGGATCGCCGAAGGCGATCCAAGAGACCCCGATCCGGAAGCAGGAGGAGATACCTGATCCGGGTGGGTCGGATCGGACATCGTGTTAAACGGTGTGAAAATGCGAAAAGAAGAAATGAGGCTCACAGGGTTGCACAGCCAGATCAACACCGTATGTTGACTGACGGTGCAGGGGACGGCTGTGGTAAAGCGGTCTCAAAGAAATCTCTTTGGGACGTGGAGTGGCGATCGAGGATGGGCGATCGCACGGGTCCCACGTTTCGGTTGAACCAAGATCACTGTGATTGGATGATACAAGCTGGGACGGGTGGCTGACGATAACGTACCCCAAACCCAATTGGATAGGATCGTCCAATCTGGGACGAGGTTATGGGGTGGTCAGACCCGTTTTGATTACGCAATCCGTCGTGAGACAGGGCAAGACAAGACTCTCGATTTCACTGGAAGATCGCGATCCTAACCTAGGATCGCAAATCTGATCTCCGGCTGCGATCCGCTAGTAGGATCGCGATCCACGGCTAGGATCACGATCCGCCAGTAAGATCGCGATCCACGGCTAGGATCGCGAACCGTTAGTGGGATCACGATCCACGGCTAGGATCGCGAACCGCCAGTAAGATCGCGATCCGCTAGTAGGATCGCGATCCGCTCGTAGGATCGTGGGGACATCTTGGGTGGGCCACAAGAAAGACACAACGGTTGATATACTGGGTGTGGACCACACAAATGTGAGGGGGCGATCTTCCTGGAAAGGCGACGCGTGGCATCTGGTTAGGACATACGGATAGGCATAGGGGTAGGGTTTTAGGATTGATTGGATAACATTAAACAGAGTTCAAATTACTTCACAAGGCACACGTTATCTCTTCCGGGTTGGATTTTTTGGCCCCCCGTTGAACAAAGAGTAACGGTACACGTCTACGCAAGTGTCACACCTGGATTGTTTTGGCCAGGTGTGTTCAAGAACCCTCAAGTAACATCAACTGCGATCGGACGCAGCAAGACAAGTAAAGGCAAGGCGCAAGATCGCGAGACGGCTCAAGTGGTCAGAAGGCTCGCGGATCAAGCAACCATACAGTGGACAAGGCGATTTCGTTGAGATCAGGGTTACTCAAGTCAGTACCCACAAGTACCCCGTGATCGCGTGAAGATTTCCGCACGATCACACCCCCATCCCCAACACGGTCAAGTTTTCTTTTGAGACGAGTCCACCTGGAAGAGTGCAACCCGCCCTACCGACGGGTACACAAGGTGAGGAAAGCTATCAAGAACACGGGATCGGAGTACCCCCTCCGTTAGTCGGTCGTCCGGGCGCCAGTGGAGAGTTGGGATCGACTCATAATTTGAGCGATCGCCACTCCACCACAATAGCGATTACATAACTGATCGCCGATCAAGATCCCGATCGCCTCCTTGATCTCGATCTCCTCCTTGATCCCGGTCGCCTTGCTGATCGCGAGTCACAAGGTGTGGCGCACACTCCTCTGATTGCAACCGCTTGTCGTGGCCCACACCAACCTGATCGCGATCTGCAAAATGGTCGCTGATCAAGATCTCGATTGCCTCCTTATCGCAATTCCACTCTTTTTTCCAACTTAATCGTCCTCTTGATAAACCCCCATCTCCATGACTCGTAACCTTCAACCTTCATATTTAAACCGATATCGCAGGTCCTATCCTGTCTGATCTGATACCCGGTTCTGTATAACAGTCCAGAGGAAATGATCCGCCCATTTGTGGGGCTGGTGCTGACATACATTTGCCAATTTCGATGTAACTGGAGCGCAAACTGTTCTCGTAAAGCGAATTTTCGAGTTGATTCGTCACATAATGATTGCAATATTCGTCAGCAGGTAGTGGAGCTGACTCGATCGTTTTTGAGACAATATTTGTCGTTCCCATTTGAAGAATAACATGCCCTTTGACACCGGTTTACCTATCGTTTATTATTCCTCTCCCAAAACAACTATTATAACTAAATCAACCACATAATAATCGAGAGCGGTACCTATTTAGTCTAGTGGAAGGTTCCGGAGGTCAATGATGTAAAATACCAATATGTTGTCAGTGACATCCAAAAAGGTAAGTATACCAATTGTAAAGAGCAAGGTATGGCACAGCAGTAATTAAATGAAGATTTGAATACCAAAAGTTGAAACTTATCGTGGAGGAGACAAAGAAATATTGTTGCTTGTTGCCGCGATAAATGGGCAGACCTCAGATTATACCGATACATTTAGCTTATATTACATTTATCAAGAATGGTCATAAACAATGAACCAAACGCCAAACGTAGCCTCTCATAAAAATCGCGATAAGAGATCCCAGAAGAGGTCGTACCATCTTGCGGGAAAACAAAAATGAACAAAAGCTGCACAACATTGTTAGGCGTGACTATTCGATATAAACACTGGTAGCTCGTCAAGAAAAGCTCCGAACAACTAGTACAAAGCACGTAGAGATTAAAAAATCAAACGGAGATAAAAGGAAGACTACTGGATTTAAATGAGAGGCTTCAATCGTACCTTAGCCATTGTACATATTCTAGAAAGACTTATAGAGATGATTTAAAATTATCTGGGCTTGTATTACCAATGAAAAGGTGTGCTGTATATTGAATTAAACAAAGTATGGCTCAGGAATTGATCGTGGCGTTCTTTTATTATATCTTTATTATATGACCACGCTTATAAGTCTGCAACACAGCTGTTAAGCAACGTCCGATCCGATCAGAATGTTAAGGGGTCGACCCCGACAGATAGACATTTCTACCCGCCTAGTAGACACTATTCTAAGGCCGCGCCAATGATTTGGCCTAAAATAGGCCACCGCGGGTATACAGTGTACCGTAAGTGTGCAAAACTTGACACTCCTAAGTTGGAAAGATCTTAAATAACTATTCGCAGATGCACTAAAGCATTTAGGAATTTATATTAGGCCCCGACCAGGATCAAACCCCAATTTTGCTACGGGCACATCCCGCCTTCTTAAAATGAAAAAAGGACTTCACATTTCACGATTAGGTACGTACCTTGTCACGGACGTTAGCTGTAATCCATCGAAAGCTGCAAGCAACGCGTTTCTGTCCGTGCCTCGAGGAAGCAAAGGAGAAGCTCACTCGATCAGCAACGCACCACCTAACGGATGTGAATATCCATCCGTAAAGCAATGACGATGCTGAAGAAAAGAGTGGCAGATCAGAAGAAGAAGGAGAAAATACGCTGGGGTGGCCGGCTGCTAGGCAACACCGAGGCAGCCATGAGCAAAGCTGTATTCAAGCAGCGTCCGCTGCAGCCGAAAAAAACGTCCGAGTTCAGTCACGCGCTGTAGATAGTCGCTGGTGTGCTTATTGACATCGCATTAACTCTCGGTCAACTTGGTTTTGTGGAGCAGCGGAGGTGCTGAAGATGCTGCAGCGGGGCAACGGTCATTTGACGTCACTCAAAAAGCTGAAATTCCTGTAAATCATGGTGTATTGTTTGGCGAGCCATACGAGATGGATCGGCGGACACATGCCAAGTCCATGCATGTGGACATACGTCTTCATGTACCTCTCCCGGCGTCATGCGAATCCGGCTGTTGCGTGCAAACCGCCACCTTTTGTGGCTTAAAAGTCTAACGTAGCGAGCGACAGCATTGCGACGCGAGGTGCCCGTCGTCACAGGTAGCACATCATAGTGGTGCATTGCATTAGATTTCTCGCTTGTATCAACTTACAGCGAGCGACAGACGAAGACTAAAGCTTGGCGTGGCAAACGGAAAACAGATTCGAAAGCTTCTCAAAGCTCAGCAGCATAGATTCAGGTCTTCTTGACCCGTGACCACCCCTCAAAGCGCTGTGTCTTCCTATTTCGTCCACGCGCCAAGCCGTAACGTCGACGACTCGTGCAAGTCATACCACAATTTGCACGCAATACCCGAGCGTTACATTGGAAGCTTTTTCGACTTGCGTGCCTCCTGCCACGCGCGAAATTTTTTCCACGTTTGCAGAAGTTTGTCCACGTTATCGGCGTGTGTATGTAGAAATGTTCGGCAAAGTCCGCGACGAATGTACGCTCTCAACTCGTGAATATAGTTGGGGACCCGGCTACAAACGACTAGTGACTGTGAGCACGTAGAAAATCGGATATCATTTCCACTGCCGATGGCCAGATCTTGGACCGTACCATTGAATTGTATACCGTCTTCGAGACAGTAGAGATCCCAGCAAAGATTTCTCGTTTAATACCGCCCTGGCCAAGATATATTGATAAAAGTTCACGCATGAGTGCAGATACCGCTTAGGATAGGGATAGATCGTGCAGTAGTAAGTGACTACGTGTTTTACTTATTCTGCACCATAAAATGTGAAGTTGTTTTTAGCATTATAGGTGGTCTAGTGTGCCCGGAGCAAAAATGGGGTGTGCTTCTAGCAAAAGCGGGGTGTGCCCCTAGTCGTGGCCTTTATGTTATATCATTGAGTGAATGCCTTTTTCAGACACAAATAAGTTTTTATTTTACTTAAGGAATATATCACGGCAGCTAGCAGGTCAGAATTGATGATAAAAGGCAGAAGGGATCTACGCATGATTCACTATAAATATTAGCATCGATCTCTGCATTTCACGTCGTTCAATGATAATATTTAATGTCGACCCATGTTGGGATGTTGACATTGGCGCCTGTATACAGTCGTTTTGGCTGCAGAATTTCTTCTATAGGCGATACTGGCACGAAGCATCAAGGTTTACGTGCTAGCTTTTTCTATTAATCTCAGTATTTCAAATAATCTTGAAATAGATAATCAGCCAAACGGTGATTTTGTATCTGACGATGGATGCAACGCTAAGCGAAAAATGTAAAAATTTATGAATTCTCTTCCTAAAATTATTCAGAATGTCTATCTAGCCATGTTCAATTGAGAGAGTTGATATACCTCAATTGGAATATGTTATAAATTAAAGTCTTTTTAACCGAAACTCCATACACTGCAGTTGCATATATCCTTTAACAAGTCTTATCCGGGTAGAAAGTGATTGAAAGAATTACAGTACGAGATACGAAGCAACGATACACTGCATCATACACGCTACTCATGGCGTATTAACCTCAGAATTTAATTTTGGAACTTTATTGGTTGTACGAAAACAATTATCGTTGTAGTTTAAATGAAGCTGGACCTTCAATCGATATGTAAACATTAGAAGTCATGCTGATTCACCTCTAATGATATTATCATGAAATTTAATGAACACCCGAAGAAATGCACTTAAGATCTGCAGATTGATTCGAAATGAACTTCCTAGGCTGCAGGTCTGACCATATTGTGACTTACAACCTTTAATGCATCCCGACCATCAAAGGATAAAATGGACAAAAGCAAGGAGGTAGTCGTATTTCTAGAAGAATATCGTTGACAGAAAGTATGGTTGACTCTTGGAAGATGAAATAGTTAGCATAAACCTAGCGGTATCCGCTACAAATTCAACAAGATTCATGTAGTATTGTAAAGAGACTAATAGCTATATCTACATATATCTATATATTAACGTTAATTTCGCTCTCGCATTTGATCATACTAATCCATGTAAAACTTTAAACCAGTAATTTACATCCTACATCAAGCCTGTCAGACAAATATGAGATAATGTTGTTGTGGCGAATGTCGATCTGGTTCAAAAGAAGAAAACGATGCCAATAGCAGCCACGAAAGTTGAATTCAGCGAGAGAACTGCCTGAAGAAAAGAAAAGACTTTAAGTAGATAGATAGAAACTTATGTTTAACTCATTTGAATAAATACACAAGAAATGTCATCTTTTATAACGTAAGGAATCTACAATAAGATAGAAAACCCAGTCAATCTCATCGTTATTATTATGATACTGTTATTCATGGCAAATGGCCTGCCGATACAATATTTTTTGGCCGCACCATTGACATCATCGTGCATGAAAGAATGTGCTGATTTTTTATCGTGAAACGAGGTTCAGGAAGGCCTCTAAGTCACAACCGGATTATGATGGGATCCAAATGAAGCATAAAAATATTTTAAATGTTTGGCACTGCCAGATTAATGTCTGAGACTGTCAAACAAGCTTCTGACATCGTGCGCAATAGAAGCACCAAACGTATTTTAAACCGCGTAGAACCGATCAGCCGGACGTATTCATATTGTCGTCATATTTTCTTATATACTATAATTCTCGGTACGAGCCCCAGGGTAAGTAACCCGGTGATGGATGCAAAAGAAGTGCAGGTAGTGCCTTTAGATGACATAAGCTCATTAAAAAGTCACATACGCCTAAGTTCTAGGTCTTAGACAATGTACGGTCGATGATGGAATATACAAAACTGATATTACACTTCCTTGCACATAACAATGGAAGTGACATCAGCATTTTTCATTGTCACTGGACTGTTTGTGTAATAATTTCAAATACGATGATGGAGAAACATAGACGATAAGAAAGAAAACTAAGCTTATCGAACAACTCTGTAAAGTAAAAGACGATATGACGAGTCGAATATCCTAAGATGATAATAAGCTTGCAACTTAGCCTCTTTTTCATATCATGAAATTATACACATTGTTACTTTCTTCCACACGCTGATATCAGTAATAAGTACACGTTTAGCTGAACTACATAAGGAACGGTAATTGTCAGATACAATAGCACCGTAGATATGATCGAAGAGGCGCAAGGTTGGAATGAGGGAGGCAAATTATGTTACTTGTTAGCGAATAACTTATCCTTAGTATTTTTTGCCGTATTTATATTTATTTCGTGTATATAGACATTATACATAATGGATTATGATGATATTATAATTTGAGGAAGCGGCATAGGAAGCATTAAATTGACAACCGCATTTGAATTGATGTAGTCGATACATTCAATGTTTGCAGCAGCGCCATTTGCATCATCACAAATAATCAATGACAACCACGACTCCAATCCGAAAGCGGACAGATAAGGTGGCAATATGTTCAACTTCGGGTCCAACTCAATCCATAAACGTTAAAATATAAACAATCCTTGCTGTAATGCGTCCATGCTGTTTCTGCTTGCGAAGCTTCACATCGCATCCAAACACGTTCAAAACGTTTTGAGAAATACGAAAAAGAACAAATAATGTATAAGACCGACGAGAATGCTTAGCACGAGATATTAGAACGTCTATAATCTATATACACAGGGAAATTACCTAGATATAAACGAGGAAACTACTCAACTAGTTACGAAAAGAATGGATACTGGCGTCACCAGCATTTTGAGCAGCTGAAATGTTATGAACAGATCATTGAGCCAACTCAATACGGAATGTATTGAACGCAAAAGGTTTAACTAGTATACAAAGCAAACGGACTGTTAAGTGACAACCATTGAGCTCATATCACGATATTACAAAGCTCTTGTTGCTCCCCTTACTTCTTTAGCGATTTTTTTTATATAAAATACCCTATCAAATCACTAGACCCAGATCGATGATATACGACTAAAAGAAAGAATATGTGGCGAATGAATGCATACATGTCAAGGATTAGCATTTAGTGGTCAATTATTATCGCCCAATGTTGTTTATACTACGAATGCTTACTGGCGACATGATGCATGAATACAAAAAAAGAGAAAGCAACAGAAGGGGACAGATGTTAAATATGTCTGAAGTACTGCCGCGTACTGCGGAGCTAGCCTTAAGCCTAAGGACCACACCAGCAGCTTTCCATTTTTCGGCATTGAATTTACTACCTATTTAAAGACCATTCATGTTAGTTTCTTACATTTGCAGTATAGTACAAATTATAAAAAGCACAAAACATATGTGATTGTTTCGTCGAGGTACACAATACAATCTAGCTGCAATGAAACAGTGAAGGTAGATACCTTGAATCCTCACGTACAGTATACATATAGAGAAAGGTTTATGAGCCTACAAGACTCTAGAAAAAGTAAAGGTAGACCTGTAATTAATAACCAAAATCTATCTAAAATCCTCTTTTGATCTTACTTACGAGATTGAAGTACAAGTGTGGCTATCCTATCACCACACATCGCGCGTGTCTAGCTGCAATTGGTGGTGGAGTTGATTGATATACAGTCTCCATTCGATAACTTTCCCCCGACAAGTTATAACCTCTAGTAAGTTACCGATTTCCGCGTCCACGGATCTCGATCTATGACCGCTAAGTTGTAAATATTAAGTCATGATCGAACAGGGCAATATAACTTTAAAAATGAGCAATTGTTTTCGTATATAGAATAAAAAAATACCTGAACCACATGTCGAGGGTGGTTTGGGTGGTGAATAAGTTTCGAAGTTCAAGCTGGAGATTGGGATAGACTTGATAAGTAGCTTGGTTACTTTCCTGGGATACGCCGAGCAGGGAGAAGGCGTCACAAAGTAGCTCAATCCTCTAAGTTTTGGTAAATGATTCTGCGAAAAATGCCGGATCTTCACTGTTTTTCTCCTCATCATCTGCCTCCAAAACCTCTCTTAGAATCTAGTTGTCGGCTGGCTCAGGCTGAGAAATCTCATCCTCTTCGATAAAATCGAGAAGCTCCAAAATACTCACGGGATCTCGAACACGCAGCTTCTTCAGCTGCGTTATCAGCTCTGGATCCAGCTCAATTTTTCTCCTCGACCTCCGTTGCGTCATCTCTACTTCTTTCCACCTACACTGCACTTTGAATAAACGATTAGGTAAAACAAACCGTGTATCTAAAGCATTTGTAAATATTAGGACTTAAAACTCGTTTCAGGAAGCCACCTACCAGCGCAAAGAAGTAATTTGGTCGACTGTGTAGATGCAAAAACTTTCCCTACGTCTGTCACAGTTGATCTCATTCTGCAGATGGTAACGGCGATACCGCTGCTTATACGCTGCGATGACCCCGGCATCCATCGGTTAAATCATGAAGTTCGTACACGGTGGAGGCATCTGGATTATTTAAGTTAGTTAACGGAAGGTCAGCAGTCAAATGCGATGGTGTGGTGGGGTAGTGATCGCTCTTTTTAGGAGTCGATCCCGACACTCCACTGGCGCCCGGACGACCGACTAAAGGAGGGGGTACTCCGATTCCGTGTTCTTAATTGCTTTCCTCACCTTGTGTACCCGTCGGTGGGGCGGGTTGCACTCTTCCAGGTGGACTCGTGTCAATGGAAAACTTGACCGTGTTCGCGATGGGGCCGAGGTTCGATCACGGTGTGGAAATCTTCACACCAAGATCGGGGTTGACGTGAGCTCGTGTAATTCGTCACAGGATTACTTTAATGCTTGTGGGGCGCTCGGTATGAGTCACCTTAATCTGTAACAGATCGCCTTGTTCAAATGTGGACCTTGATTCGCGAGCTCTATGACCACTTGGGCCGTCCCGCGATCTTGGGTCTTTAACTTCAAAGGGTTTTCTGCGTCCAGTCTCAGTTGGGGTGTTGTTTGAGAGATCTTGATCCCTAACCAAACAATCCAGGGAAAGCACTTGATTAAAGAATGCAAACCTTTTCTTAATGTCGAGTGGCCAATGGTCCTTTCGAAGAAGAATTCGATACGTGTTCTTAAAAAATTCAACTCTGATTAAGGTTAACCAATCAAACCCAATAACCATACCCCTATCCCCATGTCTTGGACATCGTTTGCCTTATGTCGCTCTCTCTAGACGATAGCGATCTTGTACTTGCGTGGCCCATACCTGATATACTTGTCTGATCGCGATCACCTACCTGATCACTGATCACGATCTCGATCGCTTCCTGATCGTGATCGCCTTGCTGATCGCGAATCACATGGTGTACTCCACACCAATCTGATCTCGATCACAAACTTAATCTCGATCACATACCTAATCACTGATCACGTTCTCTATCACAAATCACAAATTAAGATCTCGATTGACATCTAGATCGCAATTGACTTTCTCATCGCGGTTCCCTTCTTGATCGACTGATCACCAACGTTACCTTCCGCCTCATACCTTGACCCGAGATCGCAGGTCCCAACTTGCCCAATCTGATATCCATTTTAGTCTGACTATCCAATGGACGTGATCTAATCAGATGTAGGGCCGGGAATCCGACCGTTAACTGGCTCGGACATAACTGGAATGTGATCACTTACTCTACAGCGAATTTACATAGACGCTTTACCAAAGTCGTCCGCTGCGCCGTTAGTCGCCACACAGTGTCGATATGACTGCGCACTTATCTTTTCGCTTGGTCAGAACTTCGTGTTAAGATCAATTATCTCTTTCGTTTAATCTTCGTAATACATTGTTGAAATCGTCTCCTATCTCCTTCTTCTCTTTATCCATGCTCAATCAGGTTATATACAGTTCCCATCGCTTGCGATTCAAAGTCCACCGATCTAATCACCAAGATCAGATCTACCACCATCCAGATAGCTCGCGATCAAAGATTTAACAATCTGATCACCGTGATCAGATTCACCGATGCTGATCCCTGAAGATCGAACATGCTGCCAGACTTTCAGCTGCTCTATCACGTCGTTAAACCTTCGATTGCCATACTCACAACATCTACCGCCTTTCCACCTTCCCATACCATCTTCCTGTATGTGACCTCAAGTCAACGACCTGACCCTCCCACCAGCATTCCCCTCTTCGTGCGACCGCATCACTTCAATCCGATTCTTTGAACACGATCACGATCCCATTCTTATATCGACGCTCCACTGTTCAAGTCGGCTTCGTCCGCCAACGACGGATCACCATATCCTTTCCAATAGACTTTGAACTGTCGGTGCACCCTGCCATAGCGTGTCCGCCGTCCTGATCGCATGTCCGTTATTCTCTCCACGTCGAACTCGTCTTCTGCCAGATCGCCTACCTAACTGTCTTTTAGTAGCTTGGTCAAAAATAAACTCGATCCGCTTCGCTTATTCTCAGTTGTTCCATCGATCGATCCGGAAACTGTCGTACGACTTTCAGTTTCGACACGTGAATCATTGGGAAGACTTGGTAGGGCCTACCTACTATTTCCAATCTCACCGCGTGATCCCCGCACTTGTCGATCTCTCGGAACGGTCCGTGCCAAATATGTGCCAGTTTCCGATCGTATTCCTCCGTCACGCGATCCGAATATAGCCATACTTGCGTTCCGCTACATATGTCCAGCAGATCGCGATCCTGATTATGCTGATCAGCGCGATCTTGAATTTCTTCCTTCAGTCGACTCTTCACCGTCGCTCTCGCCCTTTAATAATGGCGTTGTATACCAAACCGCCATCGTCATGGATCTCGATCTCGCGACGCAGTACTCTCTAGAGGCAACGTGGCATCAATGTTGATCGGGGGTCTCAACCGTGAATCAAAAAAATGGGGTGCCACCGCGAATACGATCATGTGCGGTGTTGATTGCGTATGTCAATCTTTCGGCATAGTCATCCCAATCTCTCTGGCTCTCGTCCGACACATACATCTTGATCGCTCTAGTGAACGTCTGCACCATGCGCTCTGCTGTGCCGTTTGCTTGTGGCCTATAAGCCATAGTAGCTCGTTGTTTCTGGACCACGATCCGATTAAACGTCCGAAAGAAATTAGACATGAATCCTGGACCTCAGTCGTGACGAATTGCTTCACTTGCGCCAAACCTTCTGAATACAAATTCTTCTTAATTTTCCGCGATTATTTGTGCGGTCCGAGATGCACTCGCCTTCACAACCACATATCCATAGAACAGGTCGGCCCAGATCAACAACTCTGTGTTACCTTTGAACAATCGCGGCTAAGAAGGGTTATGATCCATCGCTAGAATCTGAAAAGGGTACGTCGCTTTTACGTTACCCGGCGAGCCACTTCGATCGCAGGATCGGCCTTTACCTATCTCATAGTCCACACACTATCCCACATACCGTTGCACACTTCGTTTAAACCTCTATAGTGGCACTTCGCCCTGATCCTCTGGTAAGTTCGACTTATACCCTGGTGGCCGCCCTCCAAACTGGTATGATAATAATGTTAAAATCCTGCTGCAACAGCTCCTGGATAACCAACCGGCCCATCTCTACGCGATCTTCTGACTTTTATCGGATCCGGAACAAAAGAGCAACAACATGTCCTGATCGACCTCATAGTCCGGCGCGATCAAGGCACATAGTTTTGCACCCGCTGATGCAATCGTAGATACGTCTCCAGTCATATAGATCTTCAGGTTAAAGATCCAACTCTCTTCATCCTGCGCTGGTTTGATCCGTTCGATTCGTGTCTGTTGTGCGATCTCATCTTGAAAAAGTTGTGGCGAATGGCGTTGTCGTGCGGCAGCACGGGTAATAGCAGCTACCCGAAACCTCTGATTCGTCTTGCAGGGTTACAGGAACTCATCTAGCCGATTTAGAGTCACTAGATCTTGGTCATCCATCACTATCCCACCTTTCTCTTTCCGCAGAGCTTCACTTGCCAATCGATCTGCGCTTGCGTTCCAATCGCGTTTCACATGTAAGAAATTATGTGTGGGCCACGATCGGAGTTTTTCCATCGCTTTATGTCTCAGCAGTTGTAGACCTGGCACCTTGCAATCGATCTCTCCACGCATTAGACTGATGACTAAATTTGAATCTCCACATATGATTCCCTAGGTCCGATCAGTCAATAACTCAAAATATAGAAGCATTCTTCTATACTCTGCTTCGTTGACAGTTAGATCAGGGACGAACTCAGATGCAAAGGCCACAACCTTTCAATTAATAATCTCCCTACGATCGCGCTGCATGCTCCGAACTTTCTCTTCACTCTAGCAGACCCATCAAAACTAGCCACCCAGAGATTTTCTTCCTCTTCGACCCAAAGTGGAGGCATACTGATCGTTCGTCGTGGTTGTTTATTTGGCGCAATCGTGATCAACATCTCATGCACCTCCTGTCGAGGGTTTACACTTGCTGCCATAGTGATCAGTATCTTATCTTCACCCTTCTCACATCGATGAATCTCCAGTGTCCAGTTTGATAACAATGCAGCCCATCGTCCTAATCTCCCATTGAGACCGGAAGATTGTAACAACCAGACTAAGGTTGAATAACGCGTCAGCACGGTGATTTCACGAGACACCAGCATGGTATAGCATATATCCAGCATCCTTAGCAATGATAGCACCTCCTTCTCCACCATGACATAATTTATTTTGTTGGGTTTCAGTTTACGGCTTGAAAAAGTGACCGGCCAATACACCTCCTCATGTATCTGCAGCAATACCGCCGACACAGCCCACTTGATGGCGTAGCACCACAATTACTGGCGGTTGATCCGGGTCAAAGTGTTTTGAAATGGGTATAGTCGCTATCTTCTGTTTCAAGAAAGTGAACGCGATCGCTACTTTCTCCCAGAGACTCCTGCCTTCCGGATCCTGATCGCCCTCATCAATTAGGTGCATTTCCCGATCGCCCTCAGCGATTGGGTGTGATTCCTGATCGCCCTCAGCAATCGGATGCAATTTGGATCATCACCAGGGATTAGGTGCAATTTCTGATCGCCCCCAGAATCGGATGCAATTCCGATCATCACCAGGGATTGGGTGCAATTTCTGATAGTCTTTATGGGCAGTATGACACAGCCGACTTCGCCCAGCAACCTCTGCTGTCGTTGGGTCGCCATACGCTCGACGGATCTCAAGGAAATCGGCTTCTCGTAATTCGTACAGTACTGAGGCGTACACTGAAAAGTCTTCGATAAATTGGCTGTAATAGTTGAGGCTCCCCAGAAACGATTGCATCGATCGTGAGGAGCGAAGAAATGATATGTTTACCAATGATCTTAGATCCTTTGGGTTTGCTTCAAATCTAGACAAAGACACTTTATGACCCAGGTAGTATACCTTGCGTCGTCCCCAGAATCTCTTAGCCAAACTTATCATTAATTTCCATTGATTACACGCGTTCAACAATCGTTCCACTTTGCGGTAGAGTATTTACCACGACGAGGCCAGTATTAGTATATCGTCGATGTATGACCTTCGACCAAGGACCGACGCCTTCATGTCAGAAGTCGGTTCCTCATCGGTAAACACATCGATAAGATCTGGTGATCCCGAATTGATCGTAGTTGGACGTTTACCAATCTTCAAATATCCTTATAACACATTGTCGATCAGTCGTTGGTATATGTGCGGTGCGTTCTTCAATCCAAGCGGCATCCTTAGCCTTTCAAACAGGCCTGATGGTGTAATAAACGCCGAATTTCCTCTGGCTCGCTCCGTCATTTTCACCACCCAAAAACCACTTGCCATGTCTAAGGAACAGGACTACATGGCTTTATCCATATCCTGCAGCAAGTCGCTGATCAAAGGCATGGGGTAAACCATCAATCTCGTCAGCTGATTTGCTCGTCTATAGTCGATGCATAATTGAATATCTTCTCTATTCTGCTTTATGATCACCACGAACGGTGATGCCCACGGGGAAGTAGACGGGCGAATCATCTGCGCCGTCAATAGTCCCTTGATCAGATCAGCTAGCTTCTCGCGAAATTTGAGAGCGACCGTTCGCAACCTCTGTGCGATCGGGTTAGCGCCTCCGACATCAATATCACAGACCGCTCCACGAGACGCAGGGGGTAGGGCATTACCTTTGCCGATTAGCATATAGCGATTCGTCCATATTAGGTGTCGCAACTTCTCTTGATCACTCTACAGGGGATCTCCTGGGTCGCCCACTTGAATGTCCTCTAAAGATATCTCGGCCGTCGGTGTAACAACTTCCAACAGGATCGCCATGTGCTGATCGAAATTCTCAGCATACAACTCTCCACTTTCGTTACTGTACGTCGCCTCGGTAAGCGGTTCCACCCCCGTCTTTTCTTCTCCGATCACCACGACGTCATTCCGTTTCACCAGTCAACTGGACTTTTCCTGTAACTCACAATATCTGATCGCACTCCCGTCTGTCCGACAACGGGACTTTCCTTGCAGCGAAATCGCTGATACCTCGCCCGATATCTTTTGCGTCGACCATTTTTTCTTCAGGTTTTGGCTCCTCATGCCGATCTTGTGACTGATCACCCCTCCTACACCCTTGGGTCGTAGAAATCAACGAAGAACCTTTCGTTTGTAGACACACATCTTCCTCGGGCTGCATACACCGCTCTTCTGTGTCTCTCGCGATCTCGTCAGACTAATTTCTGGACTGTTTTTGTCCATCAACATCCATGGTAGAGATCGCGTCTGGCTGATCGACATATCGTCTCTACACCCGATCGGACTCCTCTCAATCGATCCCCCTTTCACGGTCGGCGTCACCACTATGCTAGATTTCTTTGTTATGGTTTGCACACACTCAATGTCTTGCGTCTCGTCATTTGTATGGTCCGTCACAAGTACCTTGATCGATCTCTGATCACTCTTCATGGCGCGATCATTGCGTTAAATCTAGTCTATGTAGTGCATCAAATCTTTAACAATAACGTTTTGATCAGGTTGTAACTTGTCAGCACTACAGTCGTTCGCCTCTTTTTCTGCCTCATCTTCTTGGCGTTTTAAAATCTATTTCTGCGTAGGATATGATCGCTGACTGGTCAACTAATGGCCCTTCATACGTTGCGAGCTAGAGATTTCTACTCGATCAGTTGTAGCCTCGAACGCTAACGTCTGTCACTCGTTATGACGTCGCGACCCCACAGACACGTACCCCTGCGATCAGGGTATCGTGTCCACTACCATCCACAGCCCTAATGTAGTTCCCCAGCGTAAAATCATCTCGCCATCACATAGGTTTGTGAGCTGTAGGTAGTTGATCCTGCCAGGACCGGTAGTCACAGTTGGTCCCCACTCTACGTCTCGTCTTACCCACAGTTAAGCTTTTGGCGGCGCGATACCTATTCTCACTTCTGTTGGTTTGCCGGCCGGTATCACCACGTGTTGATCATTCAGATTGATCGCTTGAATGGTCGATCTATAAAGTGGCTTGCGCCCCGCTAGACCAATGAGGACTTCATCGGGTAGACATAGCTTTCCGCCCGCTAGATCGAAGCGAATCCCCACCGGAACCATGAAATCTATACCCAGTATAGCCTCTTGACCGAATTGATCACCGACCCATACGTCAAAATAATGCACTACTGAGCCGTCCAATGTAATCTTGATCTTCGTGCGGCCAATTGTCATGTATGTGTTTTAACCTATGCCGACATATTCTTGAGTCTAATTTTCGTCGATCATGCACCCTAACTTACGAGAAAAGGTGGTGTCGATGATTGACACTTCAGCACCGGAATCAAACAGCAAAGTGGTCTTTTCATTACTTATCTTGCCAACCGCTTTAGCCTGCTTGAACCACCTTCCAGGGGTTTGGTATTTACAATAATTACGTGATTCTCCTGGTGCGAGATCGAGCTCCATCTTTATGGCTGATCGGGTGTATTCATCAATTCGTTACACACTTGAAATCGCCGGGACACAAGTTGAATCAATACGTGTATTAGCGATCGGCTCGGCCTGACCTTTATCTTCTCGATTATTCACTTTTTTCTCAACGAATGCATGTATGCACAGCCTAGAACGCTCGGCTCGTACCAGATTTCATCCTGGCAAGCGTCCTAGTTTAACATCTCCTCCGACTTGGACGGAAACATTCCTGCGTGCTTAGTGGGCACATACCACTTGCGCATCAGATTGTAGATTTTTTTTACAAATGGCATTTGCCACGCTCGTGCACATTTTTACAAGCTTCACACGCGTAAAAACACTTGTCCGATGGATACCCTTTACGGCCGCACTTCTGGAAAGTCAATCGCTTCAAACAACCGCGGTCATTGTGCTTGATCGATCCGCAGTTAGTGCACGGTTTTGATCATTCTCCGTGATCACGTAACTCCACCCGATCAGATTCCTCATAGGACATGCGATATTCTTGGTTTAACGTCACTGGAGTGGAAACGGTGGTCGCAAAAACCTTGCGATAGTCCACGTCATCTTTCGATCCAATTGAATTCGACTCCGAACTTCTGCTTTCGCTTCCCAACCTGGTCGCTTGTACCGCTCGGGTCGATTTTGACGGAACCTGATCAGCAAGAAAATTTTGATCGCTGATGATACTTTCCCGATCCCATCGACGCTTTCGTGTACCGGTTTTCCATACGATGATGCGCACGAAACGTTTCTTTTATGTCGTCGGCGTCCGATAATCGCAGTAGAGTCAACTGTTTCGCTAAATCGCGATCGTCCAGCGTAGAAATAAAATGTTCCACATGTTCACGCCGCGTAGCGTGTCTTCCTTTTCGAATCGCGACCTTGGCTAGGATCGCTGCCCCATTCAATCGGTGTTAATACTCCAATGGTTTTTCATCCGGTCGTTTCCGTGCGTGGTAACACTGTCTGGCATTTGACACGCCGTACCCTCTATATTGCACCATGAAATCTTCCAGCAGATCTTTCCACGTGCGACGAGTAGTGCGACTCAGTTGAATGTGCCAATTCTGTGCCGGTCCCGTCAGTAGATCACAGGACACCAGGCATTTATCTTGATCTGGTATTTGGTCCCTTAATAACGCCGACTTGACCTTGCTGATCCAGCTTCTGGCGCGACCTTCGTCTCGGTCTCTGCCATTGAATTCCTTCAGCTCGCCGATCACCGAGAAACGGATACGCTGGGGAGACGGCCCTTGGATCATTGACACTTCTGCAGGCGCCATTAATGGCCGCCTCGGATCTTAAAGCTCCGATTCGTGTGGAATATGTCCTCCGTGATCGCCAAAGTCTGATTGACCTTGACGCGATCCGACCGACTCCGTCTCCACATCCGGAAAGTATGTCTCTCGAGCTCTTGGCATCTTGATCGCTCGACTTGGGTAGATCGCTTGACAGACTTGACCCCGCTGCCTCTGTTCGAATCGCTCCATTGCGTTGTCAATGTAGGACAGCAGATGCCCTTGTAAGGCCACTGCGTCATCTCCGGTGGCGCGTATAGCTGCCGATCGCGGCTCAGCCCTGATTCCTTTGGCACGATCATGCAGATGAGCGGAACCACTGGGACCTAGTGACATCCGCTAAATGCCGATCGAGGCGTCTGAGTCGATCTCAGATTCTGCTGAGGCATACTGCGACGATCCGGTGTAGTATTCCTTCTTCATGTCCGCGATCGTGGTACCCGCTTGATCTTCAATCTTGGCTTTGCCTGTGAGAGGGATCAGCTTCTCTTACAACGATCGACTTGCGCAGGTATTTAGATCTTGATTAAAATCCAGCAACATTTTCACATTGATCGTCTCCGCCACGAATCCAGCTTCACGCAAAAACCACATGATCCAATAGATTTCTTCCAGCATGTTCGATGCACTTACCGGGGTCGATAACGGACCTTAAATCTCGTCGATCAGCTTTGGCGTTCAGAGGTTAGATTACTGGGTCACTTGACAGTTTATCCTTGAGCATATTTCGCTCTCACACCTTGGCAAATTATTCACGTTGCCACCCTTCCATATTTATCTGGTCTTCCACGAAATTGAACGGCTTCGAAATCTTGTTCTCAACTTGATCACGTTGATCGGGCTCGGTCGTTGTTTCTTTCACCCTCACAGTCCTCGATCGATCTTTTCTCGAGATCGCGAGTGTGACCTTCGACGACTTTTACTCGGTTTTTAACCGATGGGTTTTCACCCTGCGAATCATGCTTTGTAGCACGATCCGCGGTGTTCCCCGAAGATACCTCAGGAGGCGGTCGAGGTTTTTCTTCCAAATCGAGTGATCGATTTTTTTCTTTTATTTCTTGTCATTATTGCCCCTCCCAGAACTCTGATAAACTAGAAATCTTTAAGACTCACGCGTCTGTGGCGATTCCTTGGCCTTCGACACTTCCATCCCAGATTCAGTTTTTATCTTCACATCTTCACTCAGGGACTCACGGTGAAATCCCGTTTCACCAGAAGATCCGAACACGCGCAATATTGTGGTGGAGTGGTGATCGCTCTTTTTAGGAGTCGACCCTAACTCTCTACTGGCGCCCGGAAGACCGACTAACGGAGGGGGTACTCCAATTTTTTGTTCTTGATTGCCTTCTTCACCTTGTGTACCCGTCGGCGAGGCTGGTTGCACTCTTCCAGGTGGACTCGTGTCAATGGAAAACTTGACCGTGTTTGCGATGGGGTCAAACCCTAATCGTGGTGTGAGGATTTCCATACCGTGATTGAACATCGACCCCGATCGTGGTGTGAAGATTTCCACACCGTGATCGAACCTCGACCCCATCGCAAACACGGTCAAGTTTTCCATTGACACGAGTCCACCTGGAAGAGTGCAACCAGCCTCGCCGACGGGTACACAAGGTGAGGAAAGCAATTAAGAACACAGAATCGGAGTACCCCCTCCGTTAGTCGGTCGTCCGGGTGCCGGTGGAAAGTTAGGATCGACTCCTCAAAAAGAGCGATCACCAATCCACTTCAACGGAGCTCTATCGATAATAGAAGTATATTGCTACTTTTTATTTGTAACAGTTCAATATTAAAATAGTAAGTTTCCTGGTCTCAAATGGCTACGCACTTTTATTGATTTGTCTAGTTTTGCAATCCATTCTTGAAAGAACACACCCGTCATCCAAGCCTTTGTGTAGTTGCGATAGAAAACTCCTTGGGCTAGACCTAATTTCTTGTTAAAGAAGCCGGGTTTGTTGGATCCTTCGATAAAGGAAGGCTGCAGCTTGTCAAAGCCATCAGCATTTGCATTAAGCGAAATTATAATCCGCGACTGCACACGATGTCAGTGCATACCCCTGTGTTTGTATATGGTAACAAGCATTTTGCAATATACTCACCTTGTCTTTTTTGTGTCTTACATTTTCTTGCTCTGCAATCGTCCTGTCAGGTTTCATGCTGCAGTATAGACCTGCAAATTTACTTGTCAGACTCGGTGTCAATAAGAAATATAAAAAAACAAAATTTACCGGTGTTGTAAACATCACACAGCACCTACTCTGCGATGACTTTCTTTTCACCGGGCAGATTTTTATTCAAATCATCCACGTCCACCGAGCCGCTTTCACCGTAAATAAAGATAGCGCGAATCATGTGACGTTGCTGGAATTTATGAAGCTATCCGTGCGAGAATTTGACGGAGTCTTCGGGAGTATTAAGCAATTGAGCGAGCCGATGAACCTTCGCAGAGATGATACCCCCGGCGATAATCACTTCGCGGTGTTGACATTACAGGACCCAAAGAGACAAAGCTACCTCCAGGTTGACAAGTTGAACCAGTCGCTGTCGCTTTGCATTCAGACTGCTTCGATCTATGTACTCCAAATTAGACCGCTTTTGAAATGTCTTGTTATTAATGCCTGTGACAGCGTTTTGACATGGCCTAACTCCACCGTAGCCCAAATCGCTCGTGCTGTTTGAAATAAATCTGGGTACTCATCCTTGTGTTTGCATATTTGCAGACGTTGTACATTGGTAAGACGGATCTGCGACATATCATGCTGCTTCGATATCAAAATAACAGCTAAGACACGGTTAAAAATGTATATATGGCTTTTCATGTGTAATAATTATTATCTTAGACTTAAGAAGCTATGTGTGCGTCTCATATCGTTGGGAATGTAGCAAACTAGCCAAAAGCCTGATACTTTTGTTATGTTCTAGCAGTAAAACCCTTAGGGATAGATTTTGGCTTGTGCTTTAGAGAAGTGGGGGGTTTGGTTTGGGTGCCTTGGTCCTCCTTTTTGGATACTCGTTTGATTGATCCTCCTAATGTGCGATACACAAAAATCAATATGTCTTAACTTCTGCTGCGTTATGGATAAATAACATTAAATTTCCGACCGCACTTGAATAACATATTGAATGTATTGACCAATAGTGTGAGCATAGTGATATTAAATCTTTTTTGAGGAGTCAAATTGCACAAAGGCAAAACTGTATCCAATTAGATAGCAGATAGCCAAGTACCGCTCTCTCAGCTACCTCTCCGACGTATCAGGTCGGAGAGAACAGTGCTCTATTGGTTATCACTATAAAAACACCAAGTTTTTCGCATATTTTACAAATAACACTCAAGGTCCGACATCTCCGACAAAAGGTAACCCAATCGCACATTTTACAAACAGCATCCAAGCTTGTATATCTCGACCAAGGATAAGTCTGACCGACCTAGCACCTGCCAACACAAAGCGTGCCCGTGGGAACGCAGCGCGCTCATTTTAAAGTTCCTCGAGCAGGAGGAGGTTACTTGGGAGTACCTGCAACAGTGCATGCAGCGCGAGAGGGCACCTCTTGCACTAGAAGCTGTGATGGACAGGTTTGGCATGTATCTAGCGTTCAAGGAAAGCCGTAAAGGACAGCTCTTAGCTCGACACTCGGTCATGCAGTACTATCGACAAGCCAAGAATTGGCTGCTCGATCAGTTCCCACAGCATCGAGCAGTGGTTGAAAACTTTTTGCTCAATAAAGGACAGACACTCGAACGCCATTGCATGAAACGTGAGTCAGGGTCGTTTGTAAACAAGGCCCCACCATGCACAAAGTCTGCTTTCAAGAAAATTATGGAATACTTGTATTTAACTGCGGTTACTAGTGCTGACTACCAAGATGCGGCGCTGTTGTGTTTGCTTTGAAACCTCTTTGGGCGTACATCGGACCTTACAATGCTGCGGAAGGCAAACCTGCCTATCGGCTCGGACGACATATTCTTCGTCCGATTTATCCGAATAAAAACTTGTGAAGAGCAAGGTCTTTAACTTTTTCCTGACGAAGACTTCACCACATGTCCTCTGCTTGCCATAGCTCTCGCCCTCGTGACCCACTCATCGCCAACTATATCCGTGTTGAGTCAACTTCCTTAGCAGATAACTATCTCACAGTCCATATTAGCTCCAGCAACTCCGCTCATCGATTTGCTTGATCATCTAGAGGCTGTGGTGTCTTCACAGGATATATTATCCACCGCTGCTAAGAAGGAGAGCATCACAGATAACGCCCCTGGTGTACACAGCTACGTCAACCGTGTTCTTGATCGGGTCGCTGTAAAAGCTGGCGTATCCGAGCGCTTAACATCTCACTCTTTTTAGCGCGGAGGGGCGCAGCATGCAAATGGGGCTGGATTGTGTGTACAGTGGATCTTCGACCGAGGCGCCTGGAATATGACAGCGACAAACAAGGCCTTCGCGTACGTCTTTAATACGGCTTCCGAGGACCATAGGGTTGCCCGGGTCTTGAGTGGGCGACAGCTCGATACCGACGTATCTCTCCTATCATTTGATGTCTTCGACTCCGGTACGCAGACAAAAATACAAACTGTTGCGACAGCGCTCTTCAATGCATTTTAAGGGCTCAAGACTACACAATACAGCGTGAGCGAAAGAGTGATTGAAACGCTTATCACTTACCTGCTGATTCATTATCCATCGTTGAAGCAGCTAAAGAAATACGGACTTGTAGTCACACGTTTGGAAGCGTGTGTAATCCAGCAAAGTCACTCCGTCAGCGAACTTCTAGCTTGGTCTTCACATCTAACCTACTACACGAAGAAAAATGTGCCACCGAATCCCATCAAGGCTTCAGACAGCACGATCGAAATCACAAAGCATCCAATATATCTTCGTCAAGCTTCATTGATTAAGAGTTAATCAAGGTCAACCAAAAGCTCGAATCTCGCGTCTCGATGATTGAAGCTGAGGTCTATAACAAAGCACAACCAAAACCTTCACATGAAAGAAGTGAGGGTAAGGGCAAAGAACCACCAGCCAAACGTCGCCGAACAAGCTCGTCAACAAATCTGAAGGACGTCTGGTTCTTCCGGTATACCCAGGAACCCCGCCTCTAAGATTCGTTTTATAGCTCGATCAAGCACACGAAATCCACCGCCAAACTTGTCGCTGCATTCATGAAACTGTTTCTTGCTGATGGCTTCGTGCTTGATAAAAAGTCTCCGCAGTATCGAGACGAGGTGTTGGAATTAGACGATGTCGCTGAAATGCAGTTACTTTCGTTTCTTGGCGAGCTCAACATCAAGGCCCGCGAAGCACAAAACGTCCTCAAGTCCATGCGCAAGCTACACAAAGCTGGTCATCTAAGCAAACACATCCAACGATACAGTCAACTTCAAGCCGCCGGGCGCATTGTAGACTTAGCACCTGCGCATACTACAAACATCATCGGATAGATTATCATCCCGCAGTACCCATAGATGTTGGTCTTCACGCCATTGTATACATGCTGAGTAATTCCGCACTAATGAAGGAGAAATACAACAAGTACATATTAACAAGATCGACGAGACACTTTAGCTCGTCCTTACTCTCATGATACAGCGTACATACAGCATAGTACAACAATCATTTTACCCTTAATCATCGAGGTCAGCTTGCTCAAAATGTTCTTGGACATGACAATATCGTATCACGATGTACACCATTTACGCACGGGAAACAGGTCATCCGGGTAGCACACGGGCGGCATTTATTTAACCATGTAGCTGCTTACCTGTCATTGAATACAACATAACGATCAATGCGCAGTCAATAACGCGCGTATTAATACACATGGACACGGGTGCACGTACGCAGCAAACGCGTTGTGCACCATTTACGCACGGAAACAGGTCATCCGGGTAGCACACGGGCGGCATGTAGTCCACAATGTAGCTGCTTACCTGTCATTGAATACAGCATAGCGATCAATGCGTAGTTAATAACGCGCGTATAAATTCACATGGACACGGGTGCACGTGCATATACATTGAAGCCTTATCATGTACAAATCGTCCACAGTACACGTGTCGAGGTAGATTGACACGTTGGCACAACTCACGATGTAGTGAAGCAGATCAGCACGTAATATTTAACTTTCGAACACGCACACAAGGAAAATCAATTTGCTTCAATCAATCATATTTTAGGCCCTCCTGTCCACTTATCATTGCTAGCACAAAAATGCACACAAAATTGCACACTATTACACAATTTCGTACTGGCTTTGTCCCGGTCGGAGCGTGTCGGAGGTCGGAGATTTCATGGTATGGTGATTGTCGTCCACCGTACCCATTACTTATCGGAGGGAAGACTGTACCGGCATTAATAAATTTTATTAGTGGAGCAGTGCTGAATATTATACATCTTCCGCGGTAATATTCTCTCTATATTTACTTAGTATGGAGAAGACTGGAGAATATGTACAATTAAGATTTTATGTACATTGACCCAGTCTGGTATCTATTAAATTCCAGGGGCTCACCTGGTTACCGTTAAACGATAGTCGCACATCAGTTAAATTGGAAAACGTCAAGAGACACATCGCTGCTGACCAACTGCTATAAGCGTCACCTGTAGTCTCTGACAATAGCAGCCCATCACTGAACAAATGCCTCTCGCTCGCAACTTGTGCACGCACAAGCCGCAGCTCTATTTTTTTCATCGCTCGGTGAGCAATCCGTGCCTTGAACATCGACTGACCCATTACCTGTCACCAGAAACGAGAGTCGAATAAACACGCAGCACCTGCCAAAGTGTCAGCTGCGACTGCTCGAGACGTCGACACGCGCTCGATGCACTTTCGAGCGTCGAGTGCCCCTGTCACGACGGACTCGACCGAACGCACGTGGGACGAGACGTCGCTGCCGAAACGGCACTCGCCGTGCAAAAAAGACGCGACAATGTCTCTTTCTTCTCCTTCCAAAGGATGCGACACCACAGTCGACCGCCAACAGTCGGGACGGGACGCCGAACGGTACAATAACTCCCCACACAATCGCACGAGATCAGCAACGACTATTACAATCGAAGCACTCGGTTCAAGTGGCCCTCGCCACTCTTCGTGGCTGTTCGTCTCTATCGTCGATCGATCTCTCCAGTACGCCACCGCTTCGATCTCCGACCACTTCGGGTCATGCGCGTGATCTGCGAGACGCTTTCGCTTGAGTGGGACAGTTGTTGACGCGCGTCGCGTCGCTCGTCGACCTGCGGGTCCTATGTCGCCTCTGCGGTCGTCCAGTCTCAAGAAAGCGCCGTCGCCACTGGCAGTCAAGTGGAGATCGTACATGGAGCTATGGGCCTCAAAGACACGAGCAGAGACGCGCGGCGTCGCGTCCAGTTTGCTGCAGACTACTAAGAGCACTACGACGCTGTGGAATGGACAGGAGACGAGAAGACACTACGCTTTTATTCCGCCACAGAACTGGACGAGATGAAGACGCTGTCGAAGCAGTAAGCGCACCGCAGGATGCGCTTTACCGGCCAGTATGAGGACACGGTGCTGGAGCAAGGCTTTTTGGGCTTGCCGATGAACGCACCTTTTTTCTAATCCCGACGGTACTACTGCTTGCTTCGAGGCCGTCGACTGCAACTGTTTTGTTCTGCGGTGCACGCGGCCAAGAGCTCGGGACGGAAAGAGCAGCTCACGGTGCTTCGAGTACTGGACTGCGAGACGCTTTCGATGCCGAAGAAGATTGCGCTATTTGGCGCACAGGTCCCCGGCAGACCAGTTTGATGTTTGACGTGATCGAGGCTAACGGCGAGCGTGTGATGTTGACAGCAGATGCCGAGAGCTCCAAGCGCTATATGGCGCACGCGCTCAGTCGTCTCTCATTCGTAGGAGACCGAAAGCGTTACCAATACTTCTGCCCCTTAAAGTCGCTCGGGCTCGGCTCCGATGCCGCCTTCGAATATCTTGTCACCTGTGCTGAAGCTTACTTGGAAGAGGAAGTGTACAGTGGAAGGACGGCACCTGGACCCTTGAAAGAGGAAAGGAAAAGCAGCTGCACGACCATTTGCCGACGGTGATGGGATCATGCGAGTCAAAACGAGATTCGCACGAAGGCGACATGGTGTATTCGTATTGACGGCAACTCGAAGCAGCAGAATGAAAAAGTAAGCGAGCATGCGACGTCTAATGAAATAAACATGATAAAGGACTTTGTGACTGTGAATGACCACATTCGTTGATCTTCGTGGACCTTACGCTAAAAAAACTGAACAGGTATGCGTCAGTCGACTTTTGGACACAGGTTTAGTTGCATGCGGCACACTGTAAGCTTTAATGGACGAAACTTGCCTCATGAAGGCAATCTAGAAGATGCAAGCGCACAAGGTAGAAGTCATCAGCGTGCAAATTTGTGCTGCATCTACTGAACTACATGTAGTTTCGCACTGATTCTTAGGGGTCGATAAATTTTTGAGCTATTGTGCTGTGCTCACGAAAAGGTGACACTGTGGAGGCCCGAACGCCTAGGCAAGCAATCAATTGACTGCCCGTTCAGAAGGTATCGACACAATCGCAGCAGACGGAAAACCGTACTTTCCTCGACGAGTCGCTGCTCACTTACTTGCTCTTCTGTGAATGAACTCGAAATAAGAGTTCAAATGCCAAGAATCTGGCCACTGTCAATTTGATCTTACGTCGTCTTTGATAGTTTGGACGCTCCCTTGCTATCTTAAAGAACATACATCTTTTTATTGACTAAAAATTCGTTTAGATGGACCCATGTCGTGCCAGCAAGTTTTGCAGATTGCGAGGACCGCACTATATGCACGGATGTCCGCGACTAAAATTTCGCATCACTATGCGTAGTGGTATCTCACGTTAGGCACTCGATAAGTAAACAGGAGCATTCAAGGTTGTTATAGATAGGATGCATCAAGCGTGTTCGGGTAAGTTTGGGTTTCTCAGACTCGCACTCCAGACCCGACCACCTTCTCTGTCTCCGTCACTTCATTTTCAGCCTGACGTATGTAAAAATCGCATCCTGTTGAACACTACTGGCTCGCGATTAGCCCCTCTTGACTCGACATTATGCTCTCACGACCGTCCATAAAGCGGAATGATATGGCAATTGTGCAAAGCAATGATTGAATGCTACTCACTAGCACAGCACGTTACGTTACATTGTCATTCTGTTCGGACGGCTTAAAAAAGTCCGTGCTAGGGCTCTTTCGCTCGTTTTATTTTTCTTTAACACCCTCCGGAATATTAATACATTGGAACATTCCTCCGCGACCTCACCAAAGTGTACTTTTGCTTCCAATCCGTTGCTCAAAGGGACTTTTTAAAACGCGTTATATCGTTTAGCGACAAAGACGTCCAAAGCTTTCTTCACATTACCCCCTCCAATAAAAACACGTTTTTATCGGTACGTATACGAGCAAAACACATATATCAAACCGTCGGAGATAATGACACCGTTTAAGATTTCAATGTCTGCTGATCGAGTTTATCTCGATGGTGTTCGAAGCAGCTTCCATGTCATTCTTTTTGGGGTAACTGTTAGATCTGGATCGTTCAAATTTAGATTGGGCACATTTCATGATCAGTTTAGAATGACCAAATATGATCTGCAGATCATCATCTATCCCTCCTCTTCACCTTCTTCTGTAAGAAAAAAAAGTTTGAATAATCAAAGAGTTTTGTGAGGCAATCAACAATATTTTGAGTCATATACAAAATAGGACGGTTTTCAGATGTAAAATACGGGTGTTCTAATGAATGGCGACAGATTTCTGGTGCCGTGGCCGGTTATACACCAATGTTGATCGTTATTAAAGGGGACAGATGTGCTGTTCATGTCTTATGATGTTGATCGACTTGGCCAAACCGCCACAGCATCCATACCATAAAGCGGTAATAATGTTAGAGCGACTCCCCCCTCCTCTCCTATCGCCGATACTGACGTTTGCTCTGCGCGACTACCATGAAGAATTGATTCCAAACCAGCGCACGTTCCCGATCGAAGACCTCATGACCCTCACGCTGGTCTGCAAGGGCTGGCGCACTCTCATTCTCGACGTCATTGCTCGCTTTCAGGCGTCCACGGCAACTCTCCGCTTTTGTACTGGAACCCGTATCGAAATGTTGGAAATGCGTCGTCTCGCGTCGCAAAGAGGACCTCAGATTGTAGATTTGACAGTGCAGATGGGAGAAGCGACATCTTGTAATAAGACAAATCGTTTTTTCAGCACAGAAACATTGGCGTCAAGTTGGCCATTGAGAGGGTATCAGCCGAATTGGGACGTCGTATTCTCACGGTTTCCAGCTCTGCAACGATTGCAACTATCCGGTAACCAATTGACAAGTCGACAGGTTGAGCTGATTCTCAGAAGTGCCGCTAAATACTGCAAATACGTCGAGTCGCTCGTGTTAGCCGATGTGGGCGGAATGGTACAAGGACGACTATGCTTCGACTTGATCATTGATGCGCTAAGCGATGCCATGAGGACGTGGCACTCTGATGGAAACCAAAGAGGGTTGAGGCAGCTGACGTTACCAGTGCTCAATGATAAGGATTGTGTTCGGTCGTCAAAGCAGCTTTTTGACAGCTTGGCGAAGTTTTGTCCGCGAGTAGAGTACGTTGACGGGTATAAGGTAACGCTTAACGATATGAACGAATGGATTTGTCAAGACACGTGGCTAATTACATTGAATCAGTGGGAACAGTTCAACGCTGCATGTACGGAGTTGCGTGAGTTCCATTGGGCAGTCGTGCCATTCGCCGACCCGTACTTTCGAGTGTTTGGTGAGCACACCAAGCCGCACCTGACGAAGCTCACGTTTGCTGTCAATACGTTCTGGGATTGGCAAGCATATTTTCACGTTGTGGATGAAGCTGCTGAGCTCGATATGCTCTCGTCACGAAACGATGGGATCCGATTAAATGATGCTGTTGCAGACACGTTGTCTTATGGACATCAGCAAAACTTTTCAACGCGACCAGGTTACGGATGTAGAGCATCAGATGTCAGCAGTGCTCTTAAGGGCTGCCCATCGTTGAGTGTCTTGCAAATTGCATTGTCTCCATCTGGTGGTCTTGACGAAATGGTGTACAATGATCCATACGGTGATGACGATACCGCTGACATGGAGCATGCTGTCCACAATATTGACATTTACGACGACGAATTTTGTGCGGCGCTTGTAAAGTATTGTCCGTTGCTGACAAGCCTTTCGATCATGGGGTCTGAGGACGGATTAGATGGCCACGTCACTCCAATTCGAACATTTACAGACCAAGGTCTCGTGGCTCTTGCAAAATTGAAGTATTTGACCATGCTGCAGCTACGTGCGATTAACTGCACAGGTAATGGTGTTTTCCAGTTTCTTGATCGTCTGTCGGATCAATTTGTGGGACAGCAAACGTTCCAGGTCTGCATTGGTGCGTACTCTATCGAATCTAGGCTTGCTTTTTACAACGCGCTTCTGGAATTGTTGATGCAGTTAAAAGCAAGAAATGCAGCAGAACTTGCGTGGGAAAATCGCGAGTTTGTCCTTCGCTTGATGAACTGCAACTTGGAATCGGTCGAACCTGGTTGGAGCGAGCAGTATCTCTGTGATCTTGAACGGGCGTTGACGAGTGTGAAAGAGTTACATCCGAATCTACGCTTCCGTGTCACCACTTCTGGGCGCCGGGGCCAACCTTTCGAAAGCATTACGGAATTCGGGCTGTATACAGCAAATGCTAATCCTAGCCCCTGGTACGGGTGGGATGCCGGAGAGCGGGACAGCAACGCTTCGTTCGTGAATCGCGATGAAGCGACATCAGGCTTCGGTAGAGGTCTAGACCGACTACCTCTTGGGCTGCGGCATCCTGAGCTGCTAGACCCGGACTCTCTACCCATCGATTATGAGCTTCCAGATGACTATTTTGATGACTACGGTGGCTTTGGCGACTACAGCGATTATGGCGACCATGACGATTATGACGACTATGAGAACGGTTACTTCAATGAGGAGAACGATGGGTACTACGATGGAAACGCAGACGAGTTTTGGTTATAAAGCTCGTCACAACAAGTTCGACGCCAACCGGTATGTAAGTTTTGGCTTCTGCACCGACCGTGTAGCAAGTGCTCGTTTGTTAGTTATATATATGTGTGTGTGTGGATATTCTGCAATCAAGCACAGATCTTTTGTGAAGTAGCGCAACCTTCACGTTGTCGTTAAGTGTGTTTTTGGGATGACACTTTCCGGTTATGCCTTTACAATGACATCGGTCGCGTAGGGTACAAGTCTGTCATGATTGTTATAATCATGATGTCATGATGCCATGAGCATGATAGGTATTTTAGCTGGTTGTTTAGGTAATTGCAAGCATCCAAGCGCGCGGAACTTGCTCCACATGGTCAAAAACATAGGCAGCGACCTTGTGTACTTATTGTCACGAAATATTTAGCCCACTACGACGTGTCTTGTGTCGTGTTTATTAAAGAGTGAATCCGCACAACTGTACGAGCGCACATGATAAGAAGTTGTGGCGTTTCTACTGGATATGGCAAACATACCTGCTTGTTGACAATGCGACCTCATGCGAATTTTAATTCAATGGGACAATTACTAAAAAGACATGAGTCCTTTCGAGCGTCGAGATCGAGTCGACGTCATGCAAAGCTGGATTCATGGAGTCATTGTCAGCGCAAAAAATTGGATCTACATTAGACGCATAGCTGCATTAAGAAGGGCTGACTGTAACGAGGCACTGCTTACTTTGTATTGGAACACCAGTACGGAGTTAACTTTACCGACAACAGTGAAGGTCAATGCCCTGCTAGGTATAGACGCTATACAGAGGAAGGGTAAACAATTAAGGCAAGGCTCTAGGCGTGGAAAAAGTAAAACTGTTATTAAATACAATCAAGTCCTATATCTCTAGTTCTCTTTTTTGACCTGACTTAATCATATTTATATAACTAAACGTATGAAAACGTCTACTAACCACCCATTGCGCGCGTCTAGCAGCAATAGGTGGTTTGATATATTTACACCAATGAGTAGACTTTTAAGTCATCTCAACAACATCACTATAAAAGTGATATTGTCAGTAGAATATTACATATAATATTATTTATTGCCATTTCGCACAATGGTCATATCCTGTAACGGGCTTCCCTAGACACTGACCGAACACTGTATGACATTTGCATGCCGAATCCTGTTTGGTGACTACCAACAGAAAAAGTAGACCATCTTTACCTATGAAAGCACGAATGAGTGCACAGACGTCGTCACGGCAAAGTCGAACATATTGGCGCCAAGAGAAGTACCGTGTGTCTATGATCTGTATACGATACCAGATTAGCGAGTTATGAGTATTTATATGAACATCGACGCTTATTCATCCACGTAGGCACAACGTATCGCTTCAAAAAGTTCCGCTCCTCCACCAATGTCTTGAGATAGTCAAGACAGCGAACGCATCACCCAACCTTCGCTGGTCGACCTAGCAAATTAGCTGTGAACCAAAGTGCAAAAATATCGAAGTTTCATTAGCATTAAAAAACCATGATTCGGCACTGATCGATAAATCTTGGCATATGTCGTGGCGCGTCAAACAGTGCGATTTGGAAACCATAGTGTTTACTGCGCTGTCAGTGACGAGTAACTTAAGCTTCTACATAATTGACATGGAGAGTATTTTATTCTAAATTTGGTCAATGATGTAGTGATGCCAATAATATCGTCGCCAGGTAACGCGGTTCTTTGTTTACAACGTTTCGATGTTTATAGAAGGAATCATGGTATGGTTTGAAGCCTGAAAAATGGCAAAAGAAATGAAGTTAATGTAATATATATGAAGGCTCCTCGAAATGAGTCTGATTACATGATGAATTAGGACGTTAAGCTTGTTCTAAAACAAGAATAAGGGAGGGGTCTATCTACAACATCGATCAAATTTTTGACATTTGAGAAGGCACTCGGTCAGTTTGAATTGAGCTAACTAGATTGCAATAAACGCTCTTACGAAAAACTTGTTGACCTCATGGTGAATGTCAAGCCAATCAAAGAAGTACTTGTGAAATTTACTACTGATCGGGTTATCTTTCTTCTCGATCACCTTGTCGAGTCGTAATTTTCTTTAAGCTCATCACTCCTTTCCTTCCTTCTTCATCAGTATACTCAAAGTTGGATTCTTTTTTTATTACGCACTACTAATTAGTGAATAACTTTAGATTCGTATCGCTTACTAAGCGCAATCCTTGATCACAGCATCTCGAGATCCTGACTGGTCAGCGGCATAGTCACTTTGTCGTAAGGATTATCATTCGTCTTAGTTTTCCGTAATTTCTCAATTCATAAGCCATTTAATTCCCGACATAGTGACAGAGTAGCTCAATTTGCCTTCGTTGGCATACTGGGTTTATCGCCATGAGATAAAAGCCCTAATATTCAATTTTTTCGATAAACGTAGCTCGCATCTTGAGAATTATTTGTGTAAAATAAAATTCGTAGACCTTGACTTTACATACTTCCTTTGCATGCCGCAAAACATCTGCGTCTGCCGTTTACTGATATTCTACGATTTAGTGTCAAGACGTCCATAAAGTCGCACATTCAAGAAGGCAGTGCACTATGCCGGCGATACTTTTGCGGTTATCGAGTCAATTTCATCAATCGAATAGCAGTATCATATATCGAGAACCATTCCGTTACCTGCTATCTTATTTTGATAATACTTGACTCAACGGTTCTTTGTGCCTATGTAATGACAAATCACTCGTTTATCAGCAGCGATGTGTTGCTGTGTCGGGTTTGGCACATATCGACACAGCTTCCCAATCGAATGTGCGTGGTCATACTTGGTACACACTGTAAGCACATCAACGAACGGACCAACACGAGATGCGGAGATTTCTTGGTATTTATAAGTATTTGCTGTAAGTGATCCATTCCAGATTCCTTTACTATCAATTGCGTATTCGCCTTTATCGGAAATTGGATCGGATGTGCGTTACTCAAGTGAAGGCGCTCAGTATTTCTTCACAGTAATTTAAAAGTAAATTTGACGGCTCCGTTTGCTTGGTCCACCGGCACAGCCATAAATGAACACTAGAGTGCCTGATCTTTTATCACATCCTTCTCGTCAAATGTCTTTTTTAGCTCTGCGTCGTACGAAAAACACAGCGTGTCGTCCCACATAGAGAAAATCATGACAAATTCTTCATTTAGGTCAAAGCAAAATGTAGACACGGTTCGCTGTAATCCAGGTAAAACTATTGATAAGAAATCATCGGCGTACTTCGGTACTACACTATCTTCCACAACGACGGAGGGAGGAATTGCAAGGATTTCTAATAATACACATACATATTCTTTTTCGTCACACGGATCTTTTCCCAAATCAGCGCCATGTTTAAACCTGTATTTTGATAGTCGGTTGGAACATGACCTTTGTAGGTCGTGAGTTTTAAACCATATACACCCCAACGAATATCGAAAAGGCGGCAATGCACGCTTCATGCAAGAATTAATTTCTAACTCGATACTTGGACACTTCTTGCCGCCTCTTACAACAATTCATGTCTATATCTCACCACGTATCCTTATTAAATGTAAGTACAATAAAAAATGCATAACTCCTATCTTTTGTACCTTCTTGGCACGTCCGAATGCGGTAATCTTCAACATTGATTTGTCTTTCCATGCAGCCATCTCAATATCCTTGGTACCATGTCTCGTTAATGCTTGTGGTAGACGTATACATAGGCAAAAATTCTTGGCGATCTGGTTTATATTTCCACACGTCAATGTTGTCTATATATTTTGCGTCCATCGAGCAAGAACAATCAACGGGTTAAAGTGGTGCGCATTAATGTACAGGTACGGCATGGTTACGTTTACCATTTATAAGCACACCTTTAAGGGGCTGAAGCATTCAAATCCGCATCGCTCATTATGTCCAGAGATTTTTACGATGTAGATATGCCACAACAAGCCTATTCACGTTCATAATAGTACTCTGGACCTTAAGCGTATTTGCTTTTGATGGACGTCAATGTCAAAAGAATTGATCAAAAGAAATTGCCATCGTCGCTTGGCCACCTGATCGGTATAACCCCACCCTCATCACATAAGACAAAAATAGAGTCAGAATTGTGGGCAGCGTCCTGTGATTTGACCGTATCATCTACTCCGACTATAAGTCGGTGATGTGAACAATCAAGAAAGCATCCCGACTGCCTACCTTGATGTAAGACAACATCTTTGAGCTCATGAGTTTTCTTATATATGACTCTTCATCGTCTGCATCATCTTAATGGTTTGAATCACCAAAAGAAGCTTATTCACCACTGTTTCGAAGATGCTCAACTTTACATGACTATAATAATTGGAAATGTAATGCATTATACCTTACCATACCTGTCAACCTTCATCATTTTTTATCATCATTATAATATACTTTTTCTCAAGTGCGAAATTTGGGATTCCGCGCATGGAGTTTTCTCTGTTGATCCTTCGCTTAATGCTGTGGTGTTTTTTAGTGTTGAGGAAGTTGGAGGCAAAAGCAGAATTGAGTAGAATGTTTTTACCGAAAACTATTCTCCGTTATGTCCCTTGCTGTCCTTGTAATTCAAGAAACTTCTGATTACCACCCATGACCGTTTGTGTAAACCGTCTACGCGGTTTTTCACACCCCCTTGAACCGTGCAGAGCCGTTTTCATCAACATTTGGCAATAATTATGCTTCTTCTTGGCCTGAATATGTGATGCTACATGCTGTGTCAACTTGCTGATCGACTAATAAGTTCTATGGAGCTCCAAAACAACCGTCTGCTGTGACCGTCCTGACGCTGCAAACATCACAGTGCGAATATTCGGCGTCGTACTTTTTCAGGTGAGACACGTCGGATCCTTTTTTCCTTGCAGTAAAGTCATCCAGAACTCGCGTTCCTTTATGCAGCCACTAAACGTTTGCGACCAGCGCTAGACTTAGCGTCGTACATAGACTGATGTCGGTCAAATGAAACATATGCATTTTATTTTACATCCGAAGCGAATCCCTTCTTTTCTTTTGTTAGAAAGTGCACAATACAACCCGCGGTATCTTGTCGTTAGTCTTACTAATTTACGTCTGGCCGTTAATGCTAATCATTAATCATTTCAATACCGGAACATGGTAGATGTAGAAGTCACTAAACCCTCTCAGATATATAAGTCTTAATTTTGGTAAGACGTAGATAGTCTCATATGGTGCACATTTTGAGCCTTTGCAGCATACACGATAAACATTTACACCAACTTATTCCAGCGCATGCACCCGAAATGACCTCAAAAAATGCCCAGTATGGGTTATTAATGTCGTTGCGATTCTTATAACCGTCTATTTAGCTTGCTTCACGAAGTTCAGATGGGAAGCGTTTTGTTTAAAGTTGTTTTTCACTTAACACAAGTGTCCAACTAGGTCTCAATTAAATAATTATACGAAGATTACCTTTGTCTTTCACATCTATACCACTTAGGGTCGTGGTACACGCTAACAGAAGCTGCACTTAAACCCGCTAAAAATAAGTAAATGATTTTATTATGTAAACATGGGATCGAGACCCTGGATGGGTAAATTCCGTACTATTCATATCCTACGCCCGGTCCTAAGCCATTCAATCTGTGTGCTCTACTTCAAAAAAAATTTAAGTTCTATATTTTAGATACCCTTTTTATCGCGTCGCCCTCCTTTTCAATAACAACGTAGGTTATTCATTAACTACCACAGAGAATAAACTTATCTGCGGTTTTCAATACGTCTTAAATTTAGACTCATTTCATCACTTTGTTTAAATGTGCTTTATCCAACGAATAGAGCGCCTTAATTTTAATAATTGTCACTTATTAAAATTCTATCGTAATGTTGGATAAGTTGACATTGGTCAATACTTCCCACGAATCCGTACTTATAATCGCCACTTTTGCTCGGATGTAGGGTCGGCGAGTTGTCTTGTCCTAGGTCTAATAATCGACTTTGTTGCTATTTAGGCGTGGCATGATTGGCAATACCCATCCTTTTTTATTTCCTATAATAGAAGCACTCGTATCAGGATGTACCTCTTGGCCGTCAATTGCAGGATTTGCAGTAAGCGGCCAATGCTGCAACTCCATTATTTTGCTAGATTTTATTAGCAATGAAACACTGCGAGGATGCTATCTCAGCAAGGATGTCTACGAAGACGTGATCGACTTACACATAATGTCGTCTCTTACCTAATCATAGTCACACAAGCCAACATCATTTAGTTTTAGTTGTCTATCTGCTTCCTAGTTTTGAAAATACGCAAATATGTATCCTTGTTTGGGTTGCAACAAAGTACCTAAGTAACCGTTTTGTAACACCATTATGCAGTAGCGCTTGTCTGTAAACACAGCGGGTATGATGATCGACAGAAAAGGCGATACTGTGTCTCGCTTGAGTCATCAGGTACATAAGTAATCCGCTGAGCTTGCGACGCAAAATTAATTTGCCGTTTGACGACCTCTTTTCTTCCATTCTTCATCTCTATCCTGATCAGTTAATCCAATGTAAGCTGTTGCAAAGGTGGCACACGATAGTTTGTATACTACGATATATGTATGTAGTACCAAATGGTGTTTTACTCATATAAAATAGTGTCGTTATAAGCACGAAGTTTATATTTCGGATATAAATTTAGTAGGGAGAGTAAATCCTTATTTGACTTATTCAAAATTGATTCAACCTAGATTTTAATTTATCGAATAACAATTAAATCCCATTTTAATCGGCTAAGGACACGAAAATTTTCAAAGGCGACTTTGGTCGTTTACATAATTTGTAAGTCTTGCGTAGGCATTCACCCCAGCACCTTGGTTAGTTTATTGTAAAATAATCGGAAATTTTAATTTTCTCTAGGTCTTTAGTACGACGAATCTAGCTCTAAGCGTTTGAATTTCAAATCCACGATGTCAATAGTTAATAAAGTGAGTTATTTGTCATGGTCACGCACGAAGTCCAATGTTTCGTTTCTGTCGAGAATTTAATAGATCACCGAGCTACGCCATACTACATACACCTACGGAGCCTGCCATTGTGCTAAATGAGTCATATATTATTATTTAAAGAAATACAGAGATAATAGTGGGAAGAGTAAATAACAGGTACACCAATCGGCAAGGATTGTGCGGACTCACTAAATTACATCGGTGGTTTAGTAAGAAGTCTAAATTCTTGTTCTATGAATATGGATAAAAAAGAGGGATATGGAGTTATGTCGACACTGCTATTCCAGAAATAATGTATTTGCGATTATCTTTTGCTATGTAGGTGACATAATTTATTTATAAACCCCAATAGCTTATAACCAACTTTGGCAAACCACGCATCAATATACGTGACCCTGGTCAAATACAATGTGTCGGATGATGCACACTGCAATAATTATACGGAAATTACATTTATATTTTACGGGAGAGAAGGTGTAATAAAACAAATTACATTTTCTCTGCCTACCACCTCGTGCAAAAACTTTGCTTCAGATATTATTTCGTATTGAAGGAATCCGCCTTCACCACCATATCCATATCGTGTTTGAATTTCATTGAGCGGTCGGCATCTTGAAACGCAAAATGTGCCGTCGCAAATCTTTTGGTTTTCGATTTGATACATCCGTGTTGATTGAGTCGCGCCATAATTTGCAGTTTAAGATGGCACCGGCCAGTTATATATGTTGAATCGACATTTTCTGCGCGACAAATCACTTCATCATCGTTCCTCCTTATGTAGGCTATCAAAGCAGATTTCACATATTAATCCTTAAAACCTTCATTTGCTGTTGCTATTGTAATAAAAGCTCTAAACTACGCACTAGAGGTATTATTTGACGATATATATTTACAAAGTCTACTCTTGGTTGCGCTTTCGACAAACTACTTCACCTCTAGGGAGTACAATACCATTCAATATTATATATGACATCGCAGAATTGCTTGGTCGCAGAATGTAGGATTAGTAATCGATGCTCGGTCAATAATGATCGTGTAACTTTCGCACGCAATGCTAATTTAATTAATATTTTTGATCGTGACCGTACGTAATAGATGGTATCCAGTGTCATATACCCTTCAACTAAGCGACCCTTAACGAACAATTGTAACCATTTGTTCTATTTCCACTCACACTGGTGAAATAATATATTGCGATATAATGCTAGAATTCTCGACATCGGCTTCAGCACAATCCCCACTGTCCGCCTTATCTATCTAAACATGCGTCATCTGATCACTAAATACAGCACGTTAATCGCCTTGTAGGCTAAAATAATTGTTGCATGGAATCTATATCTATATGTAAGACATTCTCTACTCCACATCCATTTCTAAATTGCAATTTGAGCCCTTCTTATTTCCTGCGCTTAGCTTGATGAAAGTCGGAATGTCAAGCCTTCTGATTAATTTACATGCAATATATCAGCATCTCTACATTTTTCCTGTCAGACGATTTGAGGTCTGGCTGACGGCTCTTTTGTAGTATGTCATCACACGTACGTCCATCAGTGACTTCGATATTACCTCCGTATTCGTTAATTACTTGTTCCGTTTGTTGCTTTGCTGAACGACGTCGTGTCATTACACACATTGCCAGCCGCATATTTAGGAATATTTGAAGCCAAAATTGAAACGAAATTGCTGTATAACCCGTTGTCTGTTTAAAGTAATGATCAGATAATTGAAAAACTTCGTATTGCTCAACATCCCCTTTAACAAGATGTTAGATTCTTCCGTTGACTCGTTCGCGGAGGCGGCCAGTTTGAGACATTTTACAGGTAAAATATCCAATAGTCGAATCGCGTTTGACCATTCTGTCTTTATTTACCATCGATACGAATTGTTTCGTGTGGTGAGTCGGAAACAAGACGTGACAGTCAACAATATTTATGCGGTAACCTAGCAGAAGTGCCTTTTACTTGTCATACATAATCTATATACTTTTCGACACCAATCATAGCAATATGATAAGAAGCATAACTGTTTTAATGAGCTGAATGATTCCCTATGACATTAACATAATTCACGTTTTTTAAATACTGCAACCTGGTTTAATACAAGTTCCAAATTTTGTAGACCAGTTGCAGTGCGTTCACACAAAAAGATTATTACAATTCATACTATTGTATATCTTCAAGTTTTATTTTTATTAGTAAATGATGCGTATTCTGCACCAAGTTTAGCTTCAACATTTGGACCGACCTTCTATTCGCACAATACCATATTAAAAAATATAGGTTTATAATCAAATCATTGCATATCTCTATTTAATTGATAGTCAGCACTCGACGTATGAAATATCGATGGCCTCCTTCGATTTGATCGAATAACGAGAAATGACTCGGTTATCTTTAAACGAAGAAACTCGCGCTTCCGGATAGTTTTTCTCAACTATTTCACAAAGTACTTCGCCGTCGGTCATTGACTTTTTCAAAATAACAGTGTCTTCGCATCACACTGTTAGCCATCAATGAACACTGGGGCCGGCATATATGGTGATGCATTATGCAACCTGCTATAAGCGAATAAAATATACAATTCTGCACTTTCTATATACGTCTATCGAGAGACTTACAATATATAGTATTTTTATTTGCGATTATAAAGGTAGAATGGATAGTGATAAAAGTTTTGGTCCTTGGATTGTGAACAGCTTTGCTTAGTTCAAAATACTGGTTTAGATTATCAGATAGCAAGTTTTTCAGTCTCATCTATCTCGAGGATTATATAAAACATTATATTCTTCTTTTGGCTTCAAAATGCTTTGGGAAATTTTGGGTGACTTTGGTAACGGACGATGACCAGTGACACAATCCTGTGACATAAGACCATATATGACGTATATATAAATATCTACAACCAATATGCGGTGTAATATTAGCGAGTGTCAACATCATGGCTTCATACACAGCATGCCAAGGTGACAACCTGCCCGGTCGATTTTTTAAGGTTATAAAATGGTGCTCCTATTCAGCCAACGATTAATTATCCCTATGATGTAGCTTCTACACGCAAGAAAATATTTTTTATTTTAAATGTCAGGTCCGCATACTGTCTGTGACAGAAATAGGTGCAAACCCTTATTTGGCTCAAATCGATGCGAAAAATCAATGTGTTTGCGTATTTTGCGCGGCGCTAATTTTAACCGGCAACTAATATACTATTTTATAAACTTTATTTTCCTATTATGATGTGTGAAAAATTATTATTGCGCGTAATTATCTCATTTCTTTTATAAAGCCCGGTATGGACAACGTAAGTACGGAGAGGTTGTTATAAGCACTTAAGACGTAAAAACATATCAAGATAGCAATATTAGGGTTTGGTAGCCAATGATTACCGTAAAGATTATACATCTATATCGATCGCTTTGTCATAGACACCGCTATCCTGCTGAAGAACCAAATTGGCATAATCGCTCGCTTTATGCTTTGGCGCGTTGTAAAATTCCAGCCAAGCTGCGATGTATATATCGGACTTTATTTTACTAACCGCCGACAATTTCACTTTCTGAAGTTCGACAAGTTCTAAAGTCAGTATTTCCTCTTTCTGAGCAATTTAACGCTTGTCATCTTAAATTTTTGACTTCCTTTCATATTGATGGAATCGAATCTATTAGATTGTGTTTGTCATGTTATTTTGTTCATGTATCTACCGTAAAAGGCGTTAAAATCGATCGCCTCCGATACAATAATAACATATCTCCATTCTTGCTCCTGCCGTTATCTTGATAACTTTTAAGACGCTATGCCTTGTCGACTGCTACTTTGCGCGACCTGGGATTCTGCGCTCTCTGCGGCCTACAATATTTACTTGAAAAGTTCCAATTTTGTGTACAGGCGGTAAGGACCATCTTTTGAACTTGATTATGCGTTATATGAGACGAAAATGAGATCGCGTCGTAATTTAGCATATCACGCTAGTGATGGCATAAGAAGAAATCCAAATAACAAATTCCAATTTACAATAGTAATTGTTTTAAATAAAGCACTCGAATTTATTTAATTTAACTTTCTTTTCATTGGCATCTTCTAAGAAATATAAGCATTTTACTCATCGCACAATAAAGTCATCGTATATTACTTAGATTGATGCAGCTTCGAAGCCGTCTTTCAGATTTTGCATTATCCTATCATAAGATAAAATTTAATTTCTCATCTATATGCAGGTACCTCCCTGGTGTATTGTTTTACCAAAATAATCACAAATGACGCTTTAGTCACATTCTAATCTTGAACTGAAAATTTATTGATTTTTTATAGGCTTGCGTAATTATCAATGCCTACTTGGCTTGTGATGATATGGTACGAAAAGCTTCTTACAAAATTATTCTTTTTTTAATAGTGTGAATGTCCAGCTGGTCTCACCTTCATTTTCAAAAGGTTTCATTGAAGCCGGTCATAACTGTCTAACTATTGATATGGCTTAATGTTTTTAAATTATAACATATTCGGTATTTATGTCGTGGCGGCCGTGCAACACTGCGTGTTCGCGTGCTTATAAAAATAAAGCGCAAATCAGGATACATACTCATTAAAAATTTACTAAATACTTGATAACTCATCGTAAATGCCGATTCAACCTTAGAAGTGCCTGCTTGTATAACAGTGTACATTTTCGTATTGTCTTCTTCGTTCATGTGGTCCCGTTGTACTCCTTTAGCAACTCACCCATCCATTAAGTAATTATCTCTTGGCATATTAAAAAGTATACGCGCTATTTTAAATAGAAAGGAAGGTAAATTTTGGAAGTGGACTTATGATAAAGTCTAAATTCAGTACAGCATGCCAAAAATTGTCGATCACGTCAATATTTGTGTAACATACGATACCGTCCAAGATATGCAGCAATTTGTATTATTAAATTTAGTGATAAAATAAGGGAATGCCGACAAAGCGCTAAACATTAACGTAAGCCATTAATAGCGCAAAAGGTATTGACAGGTCAATTCAGTATCGGTAATTAGCTATAAGGTGCAATAATAGGCCATTTTAGGTAAAGTTTTTAATGCGAGAGCGAGAGTTCTAGTTCATCGACTTTGTTCAGTCATTATCCAAGCAGCCTCTACCCCAAACCTCGCATTTTAAAAATGAATGTGTGAAATTTCTACAAATCGATACTTAAGTAGAATGACGATATAATTGGCATCAAGACCTTGAATTTTAGCTGATGATGGCCAAAAAAAGACCACCAACGAATATGTAATGTTTTTCTATGTTTCTCTACAAAAAATATCGACATGGCGGATGGAATCGTGTAGAACATGGTTGAAAAACTATCGTGGTAGCTACTACCAACAAATAGTTACCGCTATCGATAAAGTATCCACACACTTCCAATAGATGGTGCAACTATGGTTGCAGCAAAGTCCGGTGTTACGTAACTTAGTTAAGGCATACAATGGTGCTTACGGATCTTTGTATTCCATTATAGGAAGATGTAGCCATTCCCATTGAAAGGGAGCAAACGGTATTTCTACGACACTGTGTTCGATTTTATACGTGTCTATAAACAAAGTCGTCATTTAATAGACCACAAAAATGCGATAATTAACCTAAAACGTTAAAGAGGTTCAGGGGTTCCTAACGTCTTCAGCGTGATTACATAATTTTGTATGTATCATCAAAGGAACTCGAGCATTAAGTGCCTGAATCAGGATAATATACGACGCGTCCACCGACGCTTCTGACATATTCTACGCGATATGCTCGTTGCACTTATGGTACATGCAATTGTTGCCAGATCACAACTGTCACTGTACGTTTTTTTTACGTTGGGCACAAGAACCCGGCTAATTTGGCTTAATGTATGATATCAACAAATAAATTGACATACATTTATAAATTTTTTTGGGTACATGCAGACTATAAATGCTTGAAAATTAACAAGACAGTGACTTTAAATACGATCTATAACGTAATTAAATTCGTTTACAGGCAAAACGTGGAATTTAGAATGTCGACAACGAGTCAGACAATTGTGATTAAATAAAAAAAACTATATATAATAAGTATCATTCATGATGAATATACGGGAGATTCGCCGAGTTTCGTTTAATCTAAAAAAGACATCCTTATGTCAGATATAATTGAATTAATCACTAATCTTTTCAATTTGTCTGTTGATCGTGCATAAAATTATGAAATATCGTTTGGGTCAAACTGGTTAATAAATGTATATTGATTTAGTCGTCTATTAATATTATCACGGTCTATAGAAGACAAGAATGTATTGCGTGGTTTTCGGTGGGTATGCGTGCAGGGTCACGAAGCTGGCAACAAATCCACATTAAACAATCTTCGAAAATAGATGACCTTAATCACAATCAATTTTGTATTTGATGTAACAAATCAATCTCATCGGCTCATTTTACAATATATTATTTTTTTTAAATTTAATATTGGCTAAGAGTGGTTGGTAGAATTGGTTAGGTTCATTAATGTACGCAAACGACCCACAATATCCGATAATTCCAACCATAATTTTTAAAAAATAGTGGCTGGATTTTTAGCTAATGTGACAATTATAATGCGATTGTCACCTTCAGGCTTTTTATGCAAATAGTGGCGATCGAAACGGCAATCATCATCGTAAAGATAACGTAAAGATAAGCCTACTGCATCACAGCTCGAGTGAATCGCCCCCAATATATGCTTAGGTACCTTACCGATCCGATATTGATAATTCTATACCTAACTGCTAGGTGCTTGAGAACAAATTTAAGCTCTGCAAATATACTTATGGCAAATTATTTAGGACCAATGAACCACCATTCACCTGTATACAATATCGTAGAATTGATAATACCGCCTCTGTCGGTTGTGCAGCGTTTGTAGTACTACCTTTATATGAAATTAAATACATTCGTGAATCCTGCAGTCGCGACATATTGAGAAATCTTTATACGTCAACACAGTCATTATACAAATTACTATCTTATCCCATTTTGAGCAGTTTGAATTGTAGAAACCTACCACCTTAGATATAAATATGGTGCTTCGTTAGCAAGCTAAAATGTATATACCTATATTTATATAGGTCTTTAAAACTACTTCAAGTAGGTAAATCGCTTATCTCGTGAAAAATTATTAAAATTATATTATTATTAAGCCACACAGATCATTCAGTGCAAAAGAACGTATTTTAAACAGAAATGATCGACCTGGACATGAGAGAATGTAAAGCTTAATTTAAGCTGTATTCTACATACAAATGTCACTTTTATTTCTAAAAGACGCCTTATTTGTGGCGACTGCAATCGCATAAGTCTTGTTGTGCAAGTTGTTTTGTATTGCGTGACGTAAAAAATATCTTGCTGCACCAAAAAGTCGTCGATTCAGCCTACTCAATTTTAATTTTGTTTTGCGTTTTATTCGAAGCTAAATATTTGGCCATAATGTTTGTCTGCCTATAGTTCTGCTATAAGTAAAGCTTATCGTTTTTTAAATACACAATGAACTTATGCAAGCTTTAGTGGCTCACTAATTTCATATTTATCTGGTTTGGGCCGTCGAGTCATTTTAACAGCTAATTCGAGAAAATTTGCATATTCAAATTGTCGAAAAAAACAGAAGTAGTGTCCATGTCATTCCCATCTGTAATTGCAGCACCGTAATGGCCTCTTGTACAAGTGATTCGAATCAGACCGCACAAAAACGAAGCTATATACGAGAAAAGGTATTTTGAACTTCATATGAGATACTTTATCTTCACAAATCAATTGAATTACAATCTCTAAAGGCTTGGCAGTAACATATGAAAAATTACCGGTGTCAAATAACAAGACTGTCTGTTAGTGTTGCTACACTCAAATTTTACCTATTTCGCGGTAATTGTTTCTTTAGATCTGGGTAAAAAGTAGTTACTAGCTCGTTTTGCGACCTCTCTGTCCGATATTTTAGCTGTTCAGACTTTCCGAGTAAGGCTTCTTTCAACAATGTCTGCTTATTATTTTTCTAAATTCGAGAACCAAACACGTATCTTAACAACAAAAAACACAAGTCCAATCACGTATGTAAATACGCAAATGCCGACCTTAGACGAACAACCCTTTGTGGGATATTAAGTACAAAAAAATGTCGATTTGTCTGCATTATTTGACGTCTGTCCTGCGATTACCGTCCGATATCGGCCATAGTGAACTTCATCATCTGATATACATTAATATAAGCAATGATGAGCTGCGTCCGTCCTGTAGATGCGATCAGAATCATTCATCGTATAGTCTTTGTCCATATTTTTTTATAATTCGACATAGATCTGGTGCCAGCGCATTTGATGATTAAAATTGTAATTTGTATACACATTGCATAAATAGTGCCAATAGTTCAGCACAAACCTTTGTGTATGAAAAAAAGATGTAATGGCCACGCTAGCCCCCCCCTTGCTTAGTCGTGAAGCAATAGGTAGGACAAAAGGCCCTCCAGGAACCAACGACATATTGTTTATAGATAAAGGATCGCATTCGTCTGGACAATCGCCTTTATATACTTTTTAAATTTCGACATAATGGATATGATTGAATAATGCCGTATAAAAAGCCTAAAATGGTCGTTGCCAACCTTAACGAGTATTTAGGCAACAACTAGATTATCACGAGCAAGCCTTACACATGCAGTACCAACCGTGCCTAAGTCGATCTATAACTTTTCCTTGTATAAGAACATGTGTGACTGTGCGCAGAGAAGACGTGGTGGGTAAGTTTCACAAAATTGCTGATATAATTCCGCATCGCCGCTGGCGCCTAGATAAACGGCCATAGGATGAACCCTCCGTTTACGTCCATGATTCCTTCCTCTTCTTGTGCATCAGTCGGTAGGGCGTGAACTAGTAAAGAAGCGGGTTTACATCAGCAGTATTGTAAACACCGGTACCCTAGAATGTTGCACATGGCCGGACTTTATGGTGACTAGGTAATCAACCGTTTGCTTCTACATATAATTAAGAAAATTAGGGTGGAACATGGAATGGAAGCGCCAAAAGCTTATGGAACGTCTCTGACGAAAGTAGTAAATTAATCTCTAGGCGTCAAGTTTTTGGAGGTGCTTTGATAAAGAAATGTTTTAATTGAACGATCGACCTGTCGATCTGAAAACTATATAATTTTCTTCTTTTAAGGTCCTTATAATGAACATCGCGAATTCAGGTAAAAAGCATCATTTAGGAAGCGAAGGAGCTTTAAAGAAAGATAATCACAATGATATCATTTGAGTATTTGCGAAGACAAGGTTTTTATATACATGGCAAATAAAGATGCTGCTAGATCGTCTTATATACGTTCGCGACGCTAGATCGGACTAACACAATCGAAAGACTGGATCTGGTACACACTACAGCAAGGATAGATCGTATTCATACGATCATAAGAGTTGATCGTATCAGCAACTGCGTAAGTATCAATCAGATCCACAGGATCGCGCTATGACAACAACTATGCTTCCGATTAAGTATATGAAGAATGAGACTTTTATTAATTCTGGCTGGAAGACTGGCAGGTCGATCTGCTGGAGAAAAATACCACTGGAAGAAGTAAAATAAACCTTTGTCCAGTTATCCGGTATTATATATCATACTAAATCAGCGAATCGGTACGCTGCTAAACCTGATACCAGCTCACATCTCACCCTCAAATCAGTTGAACGAGATCTTTCGAATAATGCTATTGCTACAATTCGCAAGACTTACAGCTGGAATTTTCGATTCGCAAAAATTTGAGATGTGATGTCGGCTAAGTTATTGCTGTAGATTGTTGCGTGTGAATCTGACTTAGTATAATCGCAGTTGAGATTCAACGGGGATTTAGATCAAGCAGTCGGTTAATAAATGGATCGATAACGTGACATTTGATCCATTTATAATGCCAACCATAGGCACACCGAATAGTAAAATTTTATAAATTTTGTAGTACGCGTCAGCAGCCTCGGATCTTATATCAGATAATGTGTTTATTATTCGACGAATATAATAGGAACAGTCATGCGCTACATTATCTGCGCCAGAATGATGCCGGTAAAGTCGACATTGACCAAGGCGCCCTAGTTGCCCCCTGGGCACCTATAGTAGGTATTTAAAGAAGTCATGAAGACCAAAAAATTATCGGTAAGGATAGTCAATAAGTGTGCTGGTCAATCGACAGTATGTGTTGCGCTTTCAGATGTAACTTTTTTAGATGTAGATATGTAGTCGGTCAAGTAGTCGCATCATACTCGATATTACAAATCTGTCCTCATGATCTTTAGGAGAATGATATAAGAAGACCACTAATGGCCACTATCGAAACTATGGTAACTGGAAAAATTATGGCGCAGAGGCTACGACTTTCGGCATACAGCGATTGAAGGAAATTGAATTTTACAGAGACGAAGCTAGAGCCAGGAACTGGCACAGAAACGTCAAGTACGCGTTTTTGCGCGATTAAAGTCAATAAAATCGAAGTGCCAGATGTTCGGCGGTCTTTAAACGGGACCAGAACAAAGAGGTACAGCCATCCAGCGAATCCGATCGGCTTGCCGCAATAGAAGCTCCTTATATTTTTTTTTATGAATCGATATGTAATACATGGCGTTTTACACAGTCGACAATACTTTCACGCAAGGTAATAATCAGATGAACCATTACAGTTATATGAAATCCTAAACTTCGTGCCCCCAATATACTCACTTTTACCGGACTGCCGACTGACGGAGGGATACTTCGATGTCGCGTATGGACCTTGACTCACCTTGATTACCCGTCGGCTGGCGGGTTGAACTCTTTGGGAGACTCATACTGAGACTGAGATGTATCAGCCATAGCAGAGTCAGACCTGGGGGTTCCGAGTGGATATGCTTTACTCGGTGGGCCAGTTGGTAGCCACTTAATCTACTCGGTCGACAGTAGGCATACAAATAAATCCTTTCGGTAGCTTGTAGCTCCTGACCTTTCGTACGATCACAGGGGTGATAAATGTCTGACCATCACCATGCTCTTGAACCGCTAGGTTGGAAGGACGCTTCCGATAGAGGATTGGGGGTGCTATTCGACAACCCACAGGCCCAATACTTCATAGCGTTCTACTTGCAAATGGTCTCTTAACGCAGCTGTCTGTAACGAAGGGAAGTATATCTCTACTCCGGAATAAGTAAGAATACTTATAATTTATCTCTTAAAAAAAGACCGCGGTTGCCACGTAGATAGCAGAACCAGTAGTATTCAATATAGTCCATTCCTTCGGCATCTATACTTTAATCTTGCCCGTGCACGGAATCTTCATGTTGCGGGTGCGGAGAAGCGCGAAGAGAGAATGACGGAAGTGTGGATCGCGCGATCCGCATTAAGTTCGAAAAATCAATTTGATTGGTGGAGCGCGTACGATGATGGGCCCGTTAGCACGGATTATGGTGTCCCACGACTGAGTGACAGGAAATGACTGTGGAAATTATGCAGATTGACCCGCCTAACGGTCAAGAAGGAGTATAGTCAAGGATCGACGATTGACGATCGCGATCTGCGATCAAAGTTTTGGGTCACCAAGGTACTCTGCGATCCGGTACTCTGCGATTTGGTACTGTACGATCCAGTATGGAGCGATCCACTACGGAGTATCTGTCGTGGAACACATGAGGTAAGAGATGAATGACATAGACAGTCGGTTCACAACGGTTGATCTAGCAAATAGATAGGCATAGTCATAGGGTTTGGATTTGGTTGGTTGACATTAAACAGAATAGAATTTGCAACGAAAGACACGCGTCGACTTCTCCCGGGCATGATCTTTGGCCTCCCGTTGAAAAGAGAGCTACTCACGTCTCCGCGAACTTTGCCCGTGGATTGTTAGGCCAGGCGGAAAGTCAATTCTCACCCCCATCAACTGCGATAAGACGCAGTGAACCCCACGGTTCATATATAAGATCTCGAGACGGCTCAAGTGGTCAGAAGGCTCGCGTATCAATCATCACCCCTGGCAAAGGAGACTCTGGGAGAGCGCTCAAGTTACAAGCGATCGAGTAAAGAATTTCCACGCGATTCGCATCTACGATTGACCGGATGAAGCATTTCCACCCGATCATCACCTATCCCTATGACGGTCAAGTTCAGCTTCAGCTCGAGTCCACCAAGAAGAGCGCAACCCTCCCCACCGACGGTCAACAAGGTGGGCAAGAACATACAGAACAAGGAATCGGGGAACCCCTTCCGTTAGTCGGTCGTCCGGGCGCCGGAGGAGAGTCGGGATCACACGAAAATTACGATCACCACTCCACCACAATGGTGCGCGTGCCCAAACCTTCTGGTGCCTCGAGATTCCACCGTGAGTCTTTTAGCTAAGAGGATAAGATCAAGACTGAACCTGGGATAGAAGCGCCAGCGGCAGAGGGAGCGTCGCAGACGCGTGAAGATGAAAGATCCCCGGATCGTCAAAATTATGGAAAGAACTTTGACGACAAGAAAAGAAAAAGGGAAGATCGTTCGAACGATTGTGAAGAAAAACTTCAACTCATTCCTGAAGCCCCTTTAGTATCCACCGCAGATCGCACTGCAAATCGCAATTTGCAGGATGAAAGTCCTAAGGGAACCTTCAAACGATTTATATTTATATTTTATGAATCATCAGTGATGATGAAGAGAGAGACAACTTATTAGGAAGACCTTTAGAAGCTGGCTGAGGCGAAACAAGATCGAGATGTGTACAAGAACAAGCCAGCCGGGTGCAAGGTCCGAACAGAGACGATAGATCAAGGCTCAAAGTCAGTGGATCGTGAAGCAAAGTTTGAAGATTGGCGGTTCGACGATATCAGCCGGGAGTATTATTTACAGGATCTTAAGACGCTTCTGTCTAGCGATCCAGTACATAAGACGATCAAACCGAAGCGGACTGGATCTCTAAGCGGACCGATGACAGCGCCCAAACCAAATTTCCAGGTATTGGAGGCGTTCTGGCGTCTCATCAATGTGCTAACGGAGGCGGGGTTTACGGCGGGAACGTTCAACGCACAAACGCTACTAGAATGCAACCACGATCTAGTGATCCCTGCCGGACAACTGCTGTTCAAGACGCTGAGTCCGCTTCTAGTCATACGTGACCCCGGAGACAACCCAATCCCGCCGGTCGGCACCTTGGATTAACAGATCCCACCACGGATCACGATGGATCAAGTTCTTACGCTGAAAAACGATTTCTTAAAGGAAAAACACACTAGATAGTCCCGAAACGATTCAGCGGAATCGGAAGAGAATCTCAAACGATTGGTTCGATATCCAACGGATGTCGCTAGGATAGAAAGGCGCGGATCTGTTGCGGAAGACATCGCACGTTATCATACAGAAGCACAAGCGGGAAGGCGATCGGCAACGCTTTTTATTAATATGGTGGAATCAGAACAATAAAATCATATTTTTTTGAGCAGCTTTGAAGAAGTACGAGCCAGAACATGCTAACATGAACGCTGGACAATCGATTTATCGCCATCCCGAAACGGAGATCTACATGACGGACATTGACACGGAGTCGGTTGGATCGCGTCATAATCGATCGCATGAATGGTCATGAGCATCGGGAGCTAGAATGAAGGCGATTACCGCAGGTGGCAACAGCAGAAGCGGCAGAGAGTGGCGAATTCTCTAACCAAAGGATTTGAATGTCTTATATGGCCGAGCCGAAAGAATTCTCCCGTCGAGAGAAGAATGAAGAACGGGCTAGGAACTGGATCAGTACGACAAAGTCGGCGTTCCTACGCGATCAAGCGTCAGAAGTGTAGAAGTGCTTAGTGTTCAGCGATCTTCTAACGGGACCGGCGCGTGACTGGTATAACCAGCTCAGTCTCTCAATGAGAAATTCGTGGAAGGCACTCTTGGAGGGATTCATAGCCAAATACGGAGGGAAGAATAGTGTTTCAGCTGCAAGACTCTACTACCATGCGCGCAAGCGATCGAACGAGACTCCATTATAGTAATGGTACCGACTGAATTTGGCCGCAATCCGGGCGAAGATCCCGATACGAGACGGATAACCCGCCACTCGCAAGGAACATGTGAATCATTACATAAGAACCCTGGACGAATGAAATCTGGCTAGAATGCTAAAAATGTTACGCCTTGGAGATGCAGATGATCTGGAAGAAACGCTGCAAGAATGTGAGAACATGGAAGTTCGAGAAATTCACGTCTCTATGGGGTCGAGCAAATTTCGACAGCGTGTTGAGCCGCAGGCGGACCAAGTGCCAGCCAACCCAGCGCGAGCGGTGAGAGCGATCCACGTGGAAAGCGAGAGCAGTGGATCAGACAAAGACTCTTGCGGATCCGACTCCGACTCGGATTGAGGCAACTGGTATATGGCCTCGGCTACGGATCGCGCTCAGAAGCCGAATCGACACAATGTGTACATGGCTACAGTTGCGGATCGCGATCAGAACTCGGAAACCCCACTCATTAGAAGTGAGCAAATCGACCGCGATCACCACTACAATCGTGGAAATCATCAAACAGTGTGTACGCACTGTGCGTCGAAGATACTTACGTGTCAGAAGTGTGGACGTAAGGGACATCCTGCGGTCAAGTGCTACTACATGTGTTTCGTATGCAAGGACGTCCATGTGGAAGAAAAGTGTCTGATGGAACAGTTCTACAACATAATTCGTCAGTGGTATGTGCCTACCAAGCATTCAGGGATGTTACCGGAACAAGCCGAGAAGATGCTTAGTCAGGACGCTCGCCAGGTTGGGATCTGGTACGAGCCGAGCGTTCTAAACTCTGCGCATTTGCATTTGTAAAAATGAACTTAGTCGATGGAAGATATGACACTCAGGATGATCTACATAATACATGTGATTTTTCAAACTGTCTGCGTTCCATTTTGAGTGTTAGACGACATGATGAATACGCCCGATCGCCCACCAAGATGGAACTTGTCTTAGCGCCGGGCAAGTCAAGGGGATATTGGATATACCATACACCAGGAAAATGGTTCAAGCAAGCTAAAGTGGTTGGGAAGATTAACAACGATGAGGTCACACTGCTACTTGACTCGGGAGCGGAGATCTCGATCGTAGACACTGCCTTTTCTCGTAAAGTAGGATGTTTCATCGACGAGAATCTAAAACTGGAGTGTGTGGGGATAAGTAAATACTTACAATACCGAAGGACGTATTAAGATCGATAAGACCCTCAATGGATCGCTAATGTACTATTTTGACGTGTGTGGGGGGGGGGTTGATCAAGTCGGTCAAGAAGCGATCATGGGCATTAATTTCATGGTACCCGCAATAATTCATCTGGATTTAGCTGATGAGACGCTGGTATTGACGGATGAAGTGAAGATTCATCTAGAAAGACGCAGACCTCTGTACGGATCGTCCGTGCAGCCGATATTGGTTCAAAAATCATATGGTACTGCCGTTCGGTAGATCGGCGGAGAAAAGGATCTACAACGTTCAGTCTAACGCCAAGCTCTGGGTGAGGCGCGATCCTACATGGGTACCCACCTTAACCACTGAAATATGTTAAATCAAGTTCTTGCAGCTGACAAATCTCAGTGATAAGGTAGTTACTATCGATCGCGGACCTACCTTAAGCTGGACTATGGCTAACGACATGGTGCCTCGATAACCAGGCTACGTCTCGGTTGGATCGCGACGGTACAACGGGTGGCGGACACAGGCCTTTGAAGCTACGTCTGAAAGAGAGGAAGAAGTGCCGCCCGCATACGCGGGACCGCTGGTGGATCATCGACTTACCCTGCACCAAAGAAGGTTTTAAGTCGGCATTCGGGGGACAGTGTATCAAAGGACAGCCCAATTCAAGAAGAGAAAGTGGTTCCACGTGTAAATATTTGCCATGTGTCGTTAACACGATCGAGGAGAAGAGCGAAAGCGTTCGAAAACCTGAGAGGCTAATGGAAGGTGTTGCAAAGAATAAGAACAGGAATTCCGATCGATCGCATGACGGATCGCATGACGCGATCGACGATCGACAAGTGGATTACCTACCTACAAGTGTCATGCCAGTGGTTTATACGATTCACGAACGAACGACGAACGATGGAGCAGGGAATCAGTCGAAGAACGAAACGAACCTTTACCAGATGTGACGATCGACGGACAGCCTGGTCCGGATAATGACCGGATTGCGGAAGAATTGGACGTCGATACCTATCTTCATGAAAGTGGGGAGATGTACGCCGAGGATGTAGATCAGCACATGGCGTTACTGCCCCACATTGTTACGCCCACTGCCAAAGTTGCGATCGACGAAATTCAGATATGCGATCCAGAAGTACCGCTGACTGATGACCCAGAACGATTACGACAAATGATCTGGAGCAATAAGCACTTTCTTATTGTTTAAGGAAACGCACTCCCTCCAGCCGCACGAGGATCGATATGCGGTATTGACGAGGGAGGAGCTAGCCCGATCGCGCAAAGCGTACGGCCAGTAGGACCCAAGTTTCACGAAAAATTAGTGGATTTGATTAAAGGACTGCTATCGGCCAAGATTGTTCGATCTTTCACATGACCGCACGATGATGACTTTATGTCAGCTGATATCAGAGAAATGTATAAAAGCTCTGAGAATTTTACAAAGGTCGCATGGACGGCGGGTTTTAGCGTACATGGAGGCAGAGCACAATTGTTATCTGCGGGCGAAAAAATAGGCTAGATGACATATTTTTATCAGCAGTATGCGCCAGCGGTTTGCCGTTGTCATCATTATGTGCTGAACAACGGAAGGAATTTATCAAAGCTATGTTCTTGGTGTATTTGATACCATCTCGATATACTATCTCCCATCCCTTATTAGATAATATATGTGGAAGGATCAAACAGATAGTGGGTTATTATCAAAAACATCGCTCCAGGATCATTTACTATAGCTTGCTACGGTTAAACGAATATCAAAAAGGATTATGTAGTCGATAATATGATTGCCACATCAACGCCGATATTTTATAAGGCGGTGGAGACTGGAAATATTCTCTCGTACTGGAGAAAATATGGCGGGTAATGTAAAGGAAGGCAACAGTGCCGTGTGCGGGATGGTCGACTACACTAGTTTATACGAACCGTAGCATATTAGCTGTCGTAATAAATAACACCTCCGTAATTAAACAGGCATGTAGATTTCTTATAAGCAATTATCTGAGTTTGAAGACCCTACCTTGTCTGGCGCACATCTTGCACCTATATATCAAGGACGTTTTCCAGTATGACCCATTTACCTCAGTGGTCGACAATTGTCAAAAAATAGATAAGTATTTTTTGAGTCACCATCGCCCAGAGGCAATTTTTGAAAGTGCATGACAGCAAGCAACGTTCGATAAAGAAAAACCTTTTAAGATTCCAGATGATACCAGACGGAAATCACAATTTCATATAGTTGATGCTGTCTCTAATTAAAGACTTGTATTCCATAACCTTGTGCTTATTGCTAGTACAAAAGTGTTGGAAAGGAATTCTTACCCATGGAAATCTACCATTCTCACGCGCTTAAATTCTGATGAGATATGGAATAACTTGCCATTCGACCACCAAGTTCTATAAAAATTATAAGTAGATCCTTTTTTGAGTTTTAACGTGACGTTCTAACATTGACAGATGTTTAATACTAATCAAAAGCATCCGCACAGGAACTATTCATGATCATTTTGCATGGAAGCAAGGTCTTTGAGAGACAGAAAGTCAATATACTTTCATAGGTTAACGAAATATTCAAGGAAAGCTATGACAAGCCAGGTTTGAAGGTCTTTTTTAATAATGAATAGCGAAGAAGCATTTCTTGCAGACATTATGGATCATGTCAACATGGGTCTATGTTTCTCGTCACACCAGTATGGTGGTGTAGTGGTGATCACAAATTCCTTGTGACCCCTACACTCCACTGGCGCTCGGACGACTGACTAAAGAAGAGAATATCCCGATTCCGTGCTCTGTGACTTCTGGCTCACCTTGGGTACCCGTCGGTGGGGCGGGTTGCGCTCGTCTTGGTGGACTGAGACTGAAGACGAACTTGACTGTTTTCGAGATAGGGTTGATCGGGTGTAATTTCTTTGCCTGGTCAAACGTGGGGTGGATCGATTGCAAATTTCTTACTCTATCGTAAGTACACTCGGTTGCTCTCCAAGAGTTGCCTATAGCCAAAGGTAATTCTCGATCCCCGAGCCTTCTGACCACTTGAGCCGTCTCGAGATCTTAAATCTGAACCGTAGGGTTCACTGCGTCCGATCGCAGTTAGGAAGAGGGGGTGAGAACTGATGTTTCGCCTACCCAAACAATTAAAAGGCGAAGTTTGTAAAGACGCGGATAGCTCTATACCACCGGTAGGCCAAAGATCATGCTCGGGAAAAGTCGACGCGTGTCTTTCGTTGCAAATTCAATTCTGTTTAATGTCAACCAACCAAATCCAAACCCTTTGACTATGCTTATCTGTTTGCTAGATCTCTGTTGCGTATTGCCTGTCTCTGTATTTTACTTCTTGAATCATGAGGTCCATAACATACACTACGTAGTAGATCGCGGTGCAGTGGATTGCGGGGTAGCTAAACGCAGTGTAGTGGAACGAGTTGTAGTGGATCGCGATGTAGTGGATCGCGATATGTGTTCCACACTAATTACATGTCCACGCCAAGTATGTGTCAGCGCCAATATGTGTCCACACCACCCAGCGGTATATACCCAGGATAGATCGCGGTGCAGTGGTATGCGGGGTAGTGGATCGCAGTGCAGTGGATTGTGGGGTAGTGGATCGCGGTATGTGATCCACACCAATTATGTGTCAACGCCAATTACGCGTCCACACAATTTTGCATTACAAACCAAAAGTAGATCGTGATCAGTCCTTTGAGTCTCTGATCGTACATCCACCGTCGGATCGCCGTCACTTTCGAGACCTCGCATGTTTGATGATCTTGGCTATTCACTCCTCCAGTTTGATTCCATATTCATCTATCTGTCATTGTCGTTAGCGATCCAGTACTCCGGTTGATGTTAACCCCTTAAGTGATCCGCTCCTTGAATTTTGGTGATCCAAGCCCTTGACCGCAGTTCGCGATCGGTCAGTCGTCGATCCTCGACTCTGCTCCTTCTTGACCGTTATAAAGATTAATCCGAATGACGTCAACAGTCTTTTACTGTCACTAAATTGTTTGATCCCATCATTCGTACCAACGGGCCCATCTCCGAGCGTGCTCCACCCATCAAATTGATATCCTACTCAATACGGTCTACACGATCGACACTTTAAATTATTCTTATTCTGATCTTCTCCGCAATCGTACCCTGCACCGGCATCTACATGCAGTGTCGTTCGATTGCGCTCCCACAACGCTTTTGGATCGTACTTCGTCCGCGACTCCCAGCTCGAACGTCGATAATTCGATTCTACGTTCTCCTCCACTGCCGTTTTCGACTGGCGGAAGGCATGTCGTGTTGCCTTCGTCTTGGGTGGTCGCTGCATCCTTGTTCAAACGCGATACTTATATTGCGGGGATCGCGTCGCGTTACGATAAACTAAATCTTACGCCGCGGTTGTTCCAAGTTACCACTCATTGAAGGAATTATGTCAAGACCAGAGCAGCAGATCTATCGACTGAAAACGGAATTGAATTCGTATGTTAGGACCGCTAGCGCTTGGCAACCGATATCCAAGAGCGTTATCTCGGCATCTGGACGGATTGCAACGCTTAGATAGATCGTCGCACGGGTTCCAAATGGAGCTAGCACGGCGCTTGGGTCGAGATCACGTGGCCGATAATCAAGGCGGTCTCCTTACTAGCCGAATGGAAGTTAAAACAAGCAGAGGATCGTCGCATTCGTGAATCGATCATCGCTCGAAAGCAAGTTGAAGCGCTGACTTTGCGCCTCGATGCTGCAGAACGGAATTTAGGTGGCGATGCCCAAGCTACAAGATCCAAGGTACTTAAGTACAAGCAACTCTTCAACAAATATGACAAGAAAGTTAAGACGGGAAGAGGAGCGTTGAAAGACATTGTCGAAGACATATCGAGACCGTCTCCGCGCACAAAAGCGCGTAAAGGTGGAGCTGAAGCAACTGAGATTGGACCTCGCGGATCGGGAATCCCGGGTGGATCGGCTACGCAGTCGAGCATCGGTCTGGGCACAGAAGTGTCTTTCGGTCGTTCGCGATTGCGACGTAATTCGACATTAATTGGCTTAATTAACTTCTGGATCGCTCCGCCTTCCTTCATATGCCCTGTCCAAGGCTTCCGCGCCCCCACCAACTAGCAAGCTATCCAGGTCCACGGATCACAATTTTACCAATCAAGCGTCCCCGCGCCGCGAATATGACGCGTTTTGAAAACGGAATTTGTGAATACCCGCTCAATATGTCGGTGTGTCGCCGCAATCCACTGGGCCATGTGATCTACTCGATCTCCCGGATCGGATAAAATATTTTGCTTCTTTACGCGATCTTCCAGATAGGCTCGCTAAGACGAGTCCAAAACTCCGTCAGTATCTGCACGGACTTGGTCAACCCCGGTCACAGGAAGTAGAACACGATCCACCTCTAATAAAGGGAGCGAGCGGTCCCAGAAGATTCCAGCCAGGTATTCGGCTCTCTTCGACATAGAGCCATTCGGCTCCTCTAAAGAAGACACCCTGTACTCCTTGTCGGGAACGCACTCTTCGTTGCGGAGCGTTGGATCGTAGATAAGCGCCCCCCTTTCTTCCAGATCGACGCCTGCCTCAATTCTAGTGTAATTCCCCATTTTTAAGTATGGAACGCTCCCATTTTCGAGTGGATTCGCACCTCCGGCGAAGCGTCCAGTCTCGAAGGCAGATTTCTTTAGCAAAGTATTAAGCGACTCCTATGGATCGATGGCAGGCTTTGTGGGAAGTGACCCATGCCGTGTACTTGCCGATGGAGCAGCGCGACTGTAAGTCGGAACTTTCGCAGATTTACTAGCAGCGCAAACATCGGCGATCGCAATCCGGACCGCGGTGAAACAAGCTGTTGAGCTTTACTCCAATAACTGATCGACGGATTAGCGGTCTGGACTTGATCCTGGATTTCTTCCTCATGCAATTCCCTTCTCCGGTCGAGATGCATACATGACATCCGGGGCTTGGCGATCCACAAAATAACATAATGAACTTTATCTCAGCCCTGACGCGCCTGGATTCGTCTAAACCCTGGCGTACCCAGTATAGATCCCGCATTGAGGGTCATCCAGAGTCGTCGATCACCCGCCTGTCCGGTAAGGTTTTTTCAAATAAATCTATAGCGATCCAGACAGTCTCGTTTTGGATCATTCAATACATATCCGTCGTCTCTCTCTCGCATATCGAAACTTTAGATCATCCCGTCGTCTTTATCATATATGACCAATCCAATCAGGCTTGGATACCCAAGATCGCCACACACAAATCCTTTTTCAGTAATCCCCCTGCAACCTCCTTGCACACCAATTCTGAACAGGCAGGTCGACTATTCATCCACCGCTTCTTTGTGTTATTGCATCATTTCCAATTGTATTTATACTGACCCGATCGTGATCAAACTCTTGCAATAGGCCTCACACTTTTCGTCTTCCTGGGCTATCCTTGTCGGGTCATTAAATCTCTTCCATTGCACCAAATACTGGCGTTGCGTTCTTCCAAAACGGGTCTTTCTTCCGGATTGCAAATCGATTATCTTTTCAACATCAATTTAACCTTCATCATAATTGCGCTACCAACTGTCTTCCGACAGCATGGCTCTTCCAAATCTATACTATCCACCGATCAACAATTATCCGGTTCCTCGGCCGATCTATTATGCAATGCCTCTGATATGTCGAACCTTTCCCATTTTTCTCGTTGAGCAACGAAACCGCCATTTAAAAAAAGTGAAAATCCTAAAGCTAACCCGTCTCAAAGGGCAGGACCTGTACCTAGTGAAATGACTCTGATGTTTTAAGAAACCGAACTAGCGCAAACTTGAGCTTCCTCTTATACAAAAACTTATCTTACGCCGTTGTTTAATCAAGCGCTGTCGCAGAATATGTTCTAGGCCGCACGATAGGTATTCGCAAGTACCGGTGCTGGCATCATCGTAATTATCTCATGAATAGAGCTTGTCGCTATTTTTTTCGAAGCACATAAGTGCAATTGCGCTTGTCCTACATTGATATGCGACAATATCGCAAAGATGAATGACACTGGCCGTGGGCCATAACGATTGTGAAGTATTTGCTAAAGAATCCGGATATACGTATATCAGAGAGGTCGGTGCCAACTAATTGATTATCGAGACTGTTTCTTCGACGCACGCACTCAAGCCAGAGCTTGGAGTAATCCTCATTGTTATACTCTTCTTACCTGGGTAGAGGGTTATATTAATTATCGTCATCGAGGCTACCGATATACAAGTGCTTGATCGTTTAAACTGGACATGTATTCCTCCGTTAACCTATTAAAATGTTGTTAAGTAGCGTTTAGGTAGCGTATAACATGTAATGATCTCGCGAGGAGTCATACCCTTACACTTTTTATATTATTAAAATTAAGATTATAGCGCGATCCGGCAAAGCCATCGATTAATTAAGTGGCTGCCTGTATTTCTCGACGAAATGCGAGTGATCCTTTCACACAGAGATCGTGCATTTGTTGTTCATGGAGTATTTTTAGCGATGATTGTACTCCAGTATAATTTGGTATTTCTTTGTGCTGTTAGCGCACTATCAGCATTTAAATCTTCGAAAGAATCAGTTTTTTAATGTGCATTCTCCTTTACGGAAATACAAAAGGACAATTTATCGTTTGACATCTCAGTGCAACTTTTATTGTCAACCATATCATTGGGTAAGAATGCACTCCAAAGATTTATTATCAACACCTAATAGCGCCATGTGATCATGGAGACAAGAACCAATCGCAAGGTGATTAGTTCTTTCTCTTCTAATGACGAAAGATGGTTCAATACTTATGTCATTTTGCAGTACCAACTGTCTGGTGAAATATTGTATACCAGTTATAAACGTGAAGTGTGTATACAACATTGAGAATAACTCTTCGCGTGGTTTGCCACTCATTAAATCATGTGTTATTCCAGATTATCTTGTAGTACATGGATTACTTACTTCAAGATATCACGAAGTATTTTGACTCCGCCTTAATTTATAAGGATACGCCAGTATCCTCTTCTAATCTTTTAGATACACGTGCCTTGTAAGTGTCTTAGATTTTGTAAGTGAATTAAAGTCTTGTCCAATTATACTATTAAGATTATTTTAGCTGGCATTTCGCTAGTTCGAAAGTCTCCTGGACAAAAATTTTATTTTTAGAGCTTGTTGACATAACTGGGTGAAGCTCTGTGATCGAACGTAGCAAATTGCTCAGCGAAAAGCATTCTCTGGATAGAAGTATTGTATCAAAAATACAAGGAGGGTGATGACGAGTCTCGTTTAGCAATTCGCACGGCCATATCTTTATGACCAGACAGTCACATGTGAAATTGAAATCGTGCAGTCGTGGAATTAAATTACGGCAAGGTCTAACTATTTGTGTTTTGTTAAGTTATTAAAAGCATGTCGTACTTTAACTTACTGATAACGATTTACTACAATTGACCGAACATTTCTCTAGATGTCTGTAGGGCCTTATATCTGTTATATATCCGTTCAGATTTGTGCAAGAACGTATTGCAATTGCAGGTGTTCCTATAAAATTATCGTGTTTGCATCTACGAAGCGCGGATGTCTATCTTTATCGCGAAGGTGGATTATTCTCTCCGCAGTCCTTTATGTCCGCAGTTAATGGTGCTGCCCATGCGCGTGCTTTTGAGGCTCTACATCATATTCCTATTGCTGCAAAGGTTTTTAATGTGGATTGTGTTGGACTATATACCTTAAGCCGCACCTGCCAGCTTGATTCATAAGACTGAAGTACAGCATTGCTGGTATGAGACGCGACGACTGGTCAATAAGCTCGTAGGGCGCACGACAAATTTCTTCTAAATTGAATGCGACGAATAAGGTTTATTTTTTAGGATGCACTTAAGTAAACAATGGGTGGCCACTTGGATCGCTACAAGACATCACACATGACCTAATATTTTCAAACTTAAAAGTGCAACTTCTACTTGATTTTATATTATTTGAATCCACCACGTAGGTCCTTGCTATAATTCAATTGTGCTTTATCTGTAGGACCTTACATGAGCCGATTCACGCAATTCCCAGATAAATAATATTAAATTGTGTGAATGTAATACATAGCTGAGTCCTTCGACGTCCCTTCCACTTGGCGTGAGGAAGCGCGAGGACTTAAACAGAGCTCGAATGCTATGTTAAGGGTTAAAAGAAGAATTGTGAAAAGTTTAGTTAGAACTTCCTAAAAATAGTCGTTTACTTAATCCAACTACATTCAACTGCAATATTAATTTGTGTTCTGTTTGCTCTCCATCTATGGCGCGACTCCAGCAGCGATAGGTGGATAATTAATTACTGTATCGGCTGCACTAACCAGTAAAAGGATCACACAAATATATTACACTCAGGGGTAATTTCAGCCAGCATTACTTAGTCATGAGCAATGTTGATTGCATATTATCGGCATAGATAATACTGAAAAACAAATAAATTTGCATCAATTACTGTATAAAGGGCTCACCCTGTTATATTGCAGTTGCAGCTTGTTTATTACAAAAACCTTGGCGGTGAAAGTATCTAACATAGAAAACAAGTCGCAGAACGAGCGAAGAGCGACTGATCGCCCCTTTTAAGCGGAACATAGTATCGTCAAGAAGGTCAATAATTTCCGTTCTCCATAGTCGAGCTTGGCCACTGTGTGCCGTTGGCCGAGAGCACAATATTGCTAACTTCATTTGTTGAAATTTGGTGAACGAACTGCTTCCCAGTATGAAAGCCGAGCTACGATTAGATAGGGAATTTTAGCCGACCACGACTGGACGCTCATTTAACACTTGACACTTTGGCACCTTTGAGAAAAAGGTAACTGTTGTTTGTTACCCAGAATTTCAGTCAATAGTCTGGTACCATTGCTATAAGCCATATTACACCGAGAAAAAGTATTTAGACTGTATATGCTCTAATTACACTGTCGACAGGTGCTGAACAATTGCATAAAATAACAAATGATGTCATACATGGTTCCGGCTTAGATGCAATGGCAGCAGCATCCAATAAAGCAATCGCTCACCCATCTGGTCATCGATGAAACCACACGTGACTTATTTGAGCCAAATTGATCAGCAATGGACGCTTTTGTTAATGTCGCGAGCTCGTGAGCAGGTGTGAACAGTCAAACTGATGTCCATCTGCTTGCACTAGATCACATCGGGTAAGAAGGTGGTGCTGGCGCAAAGCCAGGAGTCTAGAAATGAGAGTTTGACTTAACATGTGATAATTCATAATATCAAGACAGCCGATTGGATCCAGCTGATGAAAGCAAGTCCCTTTCTTTCCTCACGGTATTGGACGTTACAACTAGTAGGACGGCGAATAACTGTGTGCGGTTATCGTGGCGCATTCGAATCGCTTTTGCGTACGTTATTTGCTATTGTTGTGTTGTATGGATCATTTTTGTGACTATAGAGACAAAGGTATATTTCACAGGCTACTGCTTTGAATATAAGAAAAACTCGCTTTTATAGATAGTGTGTCCGCAACGATATACTATAACAAACACCGCTTATCAGCGGATCGAGCAAAAAGTCCAGGTAAAATATGTTTGATTAGCAAGGCTTCTCAAGAAGCCGTCTATTCTATGTTAATCGCTATACCTCTAATAGTATATGCCTTTGTACGTCGACGAACGGGTAATTAAGTTGCCATCTCGATGCCGTGTATTTTATTCGGATGTGCTATAGGCTAAGCAACTTTGAATAACACTCAAAATGTAGTTTATGTAATGATTGTATAATGGAAGTTCAACATCAATGAATTAAAATGGTGAACTTGTGCTTCAATTCTCTATAGTTAGGTGGTCAATCTAATTTGAAACGGACAGACGGTTTGCGCCCTTTGTATATACGAGATGACAAAATACATGTGGAGACGGTCGTACACACGTTAAGCACGTCGATGAATGGGTGTTACCTTACTCGATGATGTCAGACTTATTTTCTCAGGTCGATGGCGCGCGAATAGATAACGAGTATAATATGACGTTATCGACCGCGATCGAGATCAGATAGGATATAGCATTCCATCAAAAAGGTGTGTACATAATCTCGAGCTCCGCATTCAGAAAAGAATTGCAATCCATCATATAGGTGTGTACCACATTACGCACTTCACGCTCTGCGATCGGCGATCAGAGAGAATGTCCAGATCAATCGTATTGATTGTGTCCACACCAACGATCAGCGATCCACGATAGGCATTGAAACCGACAAAGGCGATCCGCAATTGGTCAATCAGGATGTGAACGCACCTCATTGTAGTGGTATGTACCACACTATAAGATTCGCGATCCGCATCAGGTAAAACATTGAATGAACCACGTCGTGCGAGAAGGTGATCACAGGGATGGACGACACACGGTAGCCGTTTCTATGTTTCGGGCAAAGATTGTGCTTTTTTCTTGTGTGGCTAGTTCTACATAAAATCGAGCTCAATTTTTTTTCGGAGTACACGTTTCGCTTCAAATTCGGGTCGAATTATCGACCACACGGCGTAGATAATCACATACTTCTTTTAGTGATATCCCCAAAGTGTTCGGTCAGGTACTGAGGACCCAAGACATCCCTGTCCTCCTTTTTGCGATCGGGCAGCAACACCGAAGAGGATGAGGTGCAAGATCGCAAGACGGCTTATGTAGTCAAAAGGCCCTAGACTCAAGCATCCACTTGGACAAGGCAATCTCTGCAAGATCAAAGCGACTCATAACGGGCACCTTACATGTATACCCGTCGTCGTGCGAAATATTTTAATACGATCACCAGCACCCATAATTTGCGGTACTGTAATCCCTCGACAAAAAAACTCGTATAACATCTGCAGTTCACCATACGGACAATTTCCTAAGGCGACGAACGAAAAGTATATTATTTACGAAAGCGGGGTGCCCCCTCAGATAGAAGGTCATCTGGTGGCCAGTGAACGGTCGGGATCAAAAGAATCATGTTATATCTTCTCTACCATAAACTTATCATTAAAAGTAGTGTCACTAGTCAATGATGGCACGTTCAGGTTTGTATAGTAGGAGATGGTTAGTATACATTTTTTAATTAACACGGACAAAAATCATTGTGCTGGAAAACTATATATTCGAGTGCGCATTTAAATCTAAACATTACATGGTCCTATTATATAATCTTTGATCACTAGTAATAAAAGCTTTTGCAAGGCATACAATCTTTAGTATTTGTCGCTTTTGCTTCTATACATTCATGAAGCACCATAAACACGAATAAGATTCTTCGGTAGACTGTGTTTATATAATTCACAAAGCATCTCGTTGATCTCAATTGCCATTAATCGGCATCAGGAGATACAAAAGATCTGCTATAGCACTCCTATACGTAGACGGCAAATGGAGGTCTCCGCGCCATAATACTCAAACCACATGCGTAAGTTCACAATGAACTGCGACGTGTAATTAGCTGCAACGTGCAGCGCTAATTACTTTGTTATTGCTCGGCTACAATCTCACAGAAATTTCCGATGTCTTTGTGATATTTAAAGACATAAATATTTACGGTTTCTTCTACATATCGCATTACTTAACTTCGAGTTTACAACCTGAGCGCAGTAGGTGGAGTTCAGTGCGTATGCAAACTAGACCTCGGATTCGAGGTAAGTTTTCCAAAGAGCACGCTATGCTTAAGTTAAACATGAATAGGCATCTGAAGGTCTGATTCACATCTTGAATATAAATGGTTTTGATTACAAGACGTAATATTTGTACACAAGTATATATCAAGCCGGCGCTAGTACGATGATTTGGTACGAATTCAATATCAGAATTTTATCTATAAATTTTTAATTAAAAGCAGACAAATGAAAACCCATGTTTGGATGCACGCAAGACAGCTTACTTTAAACAGCGGTGATCTTGTTACATTTATACATGTATGCACATACGCAACCTATTTATCATCGCGTAATCGATGACCTTTATTCTCATCTTTGCAAAAACTCGTGTCTCTAATAACAACAGAAATCTAGTAAACAAAATCTTTTTCGGGTGTGTATATTTACTAGCTCTGCATTCACAATCGAAATAGGTCCGTTATAATTCAAACAATGTTTAAAAGCCCTTTTGTTCAATCATTTCGTATGAACGATTTGAAGCGGATCTAAAGCATTTCGTTCCAGTAACACTAAATATTATTATGCCAATATTTTAATAGCTTATCGTGTGCATTTGTACTTGTGCCGATCGAATTAGCAAAAAATATATCTAGCATAATCAGCGGACGTACAGTTTTTCAGACGACTTTTAAGTAAAATCTTAAAAACAATTAGTCCGTCCTTGGGTTTGGTGGTACAATCTACTTTATATTTTATCATAACTACTATAATCGAAGGATCTCGTATTGATGTGTAATTATGTACGATATTAGGCCCGATTATGGCCAAGAATAATTTTTTACCTAATGCTTAGTAGTAGCCAATCAAATTCTAGATATGAAACCTCTGAGCGATCTGATTGGCTTAGTTGACGAATGGGTCACTTTTCGGCCGCCCACACGCGTCAAACGCCGATTAATCGCATACTACAACGACCCAAGATACAGAACATAAAGATTTATAACTAAGACGATATCGCGAAGGCTGTCAGTGCGCGAGAACGTGGTATGCAATATAAAGCGCGTGCGAAGCCAGATAGGGTGGCTTCTGCCTATGCTAGCACTCTCTCTTATGCAATCGGGTTTTGTTGTGTGTTTTAACGGACTTAATTTGACTTATTCTTTTAATAAATTGTATTTTTGTCGCTATCAATTTTTTTCTTTATCAGATTCCAGCTGTATCAAAAATGGATTGGTGCAACGAGCAGTTAAGGTTCCCTAGTTCTTGAAAGCTATTACAGCACAAAAACTGAAAAGCAAGGACAGGATTCAATTTTCGCTACGGTATACAAATCTTGGTTGTAAAATGATCTCATACATCATAAACATATTATATGCAATATGTAAAGGTCATTGAGCTCCGAGTTTCCTGGTTAAAGTTTTTATTATTCTGCTCATTCATTTTCACAGGTCATTGTTCGAATGAAAGAAAATATAATATTAATATGAATTCAATTCTTGACACACGTCTTTTTATAAGAGCAAGGTGCTCCATCAGATAGGTATGAACGTTTACGAGCATCTGTCTAAGCTTCATAACCTGATAGTATATGATGTTAAGTCAGTATCCCATATGGTATAATTAATCGTCTTTTATATTTTACGAAGCGCTAAAATAAATGATAAGTTTTTAACCAAGCATACTAAAATATAACAGCTAGTGTTAAGTATAGGCCTAGTATGCGTGTCATTACGCGCAATTTGTTTTTAAAATATTATTCAACCTATAGGGAACTGGTGTGAAGAATCAATAAAAATTGAACTAATATGATTACAAGATCGAATTTTATAAGTAGGTAAGAGGGATGTCGCTTCATTTTATTTCAGTTCAGCTCGTAAGGATAGACACGGATATGTTGTGGTGAAGTTTATCTCTAATTGTATGTGCATGATATTAAAGAAGTATTACCGATCTTTACCTCAAATCTAAGGGTCAACAATAAAAATTTATATCTGATCCCTAGGATTGTTTTCTGAATTTGTATAAACACGATAGTTTTTACGACACTAAAATCTAAAGGTTTACTTCACGCTGTTAATTTGATGTTGACGTTAAGTCCATTCATTCACACCAGTCAATTCTTCAGCTTCATCCACATAAATATTTTTTTATGTTATTAACATTTTTATTCGTTTGAGCCATTTTGTTTTAACCACAATTATAGTAAGTATTACCTTCGTCGGCAGCATTCTTGCAAAGGTTGTATCTTAAAAGGTTTTTTTAATCTATAAGTTTTAAAAACTTGCTGGTTAATAAATGCCTCTCCCATAAATCTTTATAATTATATAAAGAATGTAAGAAATGAATTTTAAAATGATAGAACAAAATTACGGTATATGGTTTTGAACTTGGCAATGCTATTTGCAAATTAAGAATAATAATAAAATATGCAATACGAACAGATTCCGAGCTGACGATGACTATAGCTGATGAAACTTCTTAATTTATATTATTTGGCGATACCTGATGACATGAAATTTGCGTGCTGTCGACATGATATCAAAAGTCTCTTTTTCATGCACCGTTTAAATTATTAATGGCTTTTCAATTTCTATGACTGCTGACGGACTTATTCTGGTGAAAGGGTTTGCGATTGTAATATTAATTAAAGAGATACAAAGATAAATTATAGTCTTTATTTTTTATATCAAACTTATCATATATTCTTCTAAAATACATATTGCCAAGGAATCACCCAGACAGATTAATCCACTGTCGAGCTTTATAAATGAGTTATGTTATATCTCTAAATTCAAAATATTTATGGTCCAACAGCATTTATTGTGGCACCGAGCTTCTATTTCTTCGGATAATAGAAATCATTTTTATGTGTTATGTTCTATCCGTTACTTAAGGGTACGACACAATCAAGGATAAGGCAACCGGTTTTTTTATCTTTGTGACTTTTTGATATATTTATAGTGAAACGTCACCACCGCCCAGGTTGTCTGGAATCACCTTCACCCCTATATGTTACCGTAATTTACTCGCTATATGTATAGAGGGAATAGTTACTTACACGCCCCAAAATTGTTGAATGTACACCTAAATGTATGCCTCGGTAACTGTAAACCTTGTTAATTGTACGCCTCTTTTTGGCTAACATTACCGACCATGGGCTATTAGTAGACAGAACGGTAATAACTTTCATTAACGATGTGTTCAACGACTATTTAATTCTACTAAACGTGACCGACCGATTCCACAAAATAACTTTTGGAGTATTTAAGACTGATAAATTACAATGTAATCTTACGTACAAAAAGGTATAGGCTGATCCCACCAAAAGAAATCTGCGGCACCTACGATAATCTTCGTATCTTTGTAGATGCTATTGCTCGCACTTGAGACTACCAAATTACAGTCGCGATCTCTACTGGTGCCTGAAGTATTGGTTAAAGTGCGATGTTGACGAGATTCACGTCGGGTGTCAGAAGAGCATCGAAACAATTGAGATTCAACGAAGGTATGGGACTGTAAGTTCCATCCCTATGACCGGGTCAAAAAAGAAGGCATTTGTCACTTTACAGTCACTAATTGAGAGCATAAACCTTTACTTACTTTAATATAGCTGCTCTTGCAGCTACACGACGATATTCCAAGAGACTGGAGCGCATGGTAGAGCTAAAATATTAAGACGGGTGTGCCCCCGAGAGAGGGTATAACGGCTTAAAGGCGAGAAGACCGAGGGACACTAGCGCACACAAGAAAAATTTACAACGAGCGATTTCGCATTCGAAAAGAGAGCTTAAGAAGAAATAAATCGATAAAGGCACTTATGGATAATTATCTTCGCAAGCTGTACCGGTTTCAGTACTAGGGTGATCGTAAAGGGCAAATTCCACACCGTTATTTGCTCATCCAATGCGATCGATCTTCTACACCAATACCCACATGCGCTACTGCTAATTGTACGTACAAAAGTAACATATTTGGCATGCCATTTCTGCACGTAGTTTGACAATCTTGCGTGTACACTTTATGTCACGTGTGATTTGTATTTTTACGGAGCACAAACAAGAAATTGTACAAATGAGCGCCAGAGCGTGTTGCGGAGTTGTATCAGCTTGAAGAACGACATGTCGCGCCTCGCGCCGATCACCTCATTCTGAATCCGACCGACCGCGATGATATATGTGTGCCGCGATTGATACCGTATGTCCGCAATCAAAATATTTTATACGTCGTTGGCAAATTTCAGAGGATTTGCTCAAGAATTGTAGTCATCGTTTTTTGGCGAATAATTGGGTCGCATATATAGAGGCCTGGATGGAGGTAGTTTATTTTGCGTTGTCTACAATATTCCTAGATTACTCATAATATTGTCCACTTGCAGATTGTGCGGTCAGATACAAAAGAAAATGGACTTAGACATGGTGTGATTTTTAAACGAAATGTTCCGAGAAAAATAAGGTACTTGACTACATTACACGCCATTTTTTTCATTAATTACCCGCGTTGTATTCGCATGGACAAATCAGTTTTTGCGATATTATAATGTGAACACGTCATGAGTGGACGGAGCTCATGCCGCATCAAAACTTATATTAAGATGTCGACCATGGACCTGTGGGATGTGTGCAATAAGATCGAGCTTGCTTTGCTCATTTCTAAGGCAGATTTTAGGGCTGGCGTAGGCGGTTCTGCAATATAGTGTGGAATGATCACGATGATGGTTTTTTTGGGGTGGTTCATTCTTTTATTCAATACGCGCTAATTCAAGTGAACGAGCAAATGCTACATTTACATAATCCAAAAGTGTGTCGACTTATTGATCTGGAGCATATAGCCTCACATGAGGGGTACCGTGTGTACACAAAATACCTAGCACAAAAGCTCTAGGGAGGTGTCCTCCATATTGGTGACTTTCATGCGCGTTGGTACCTCCCGAGTGTTGAGATATATACCAATTCACTACATTTACATCTGGAAGTGGACAAAGATGTTGACAGCGTGGATAGAGAAGATCTTGCTTTACCCAAGCTATGAACGTATCGTTTAGTGCTCTATATTAAATTCTAGCCATGCAACACCAGCTTGCAGAAATAGGGTCGCAGACATAAAATTTAGAGAACCAAAAATGGAAAGGGCGAAAGTTTGCCCCATCGGGACCAAAAACAAACGTCTTCTGTGTATTCATGCCATAGGATAAGACCCAATTTGAAGAGACGCGTCACAATGCGAAGTAGTCGATGCGGCAGATAGCAAAAAGTGCGGCGTATATGGCCGAAGGGTATTTAGCTAAAGTAAAGAATTTGTCCACAACGGATCGAGTAGGCATAGGAAAAACCGCCAATATTGCTGACATTAATACCACAGCAGTAAATTTATCATTCTAAGATACTGTGAAATTAGAATTAGGAACACGTAAGTCACAGCTTTGTGCACAGAACAACAGTGGAGGCAAAGAAATGAGTCTATTGCAACTTTCCCATTCACTTGCAATATTATTATCGTATTGGAGATTCTGCAACGGTACTGGTGGCAGATAAATAGGTATAGAATTTTCCTAGCCTACGTAAAATTGGAAGCATTAGAATTGGTATTATTTCGAACCATACGAAGCCATACTTCCTGTAACATGGACTTTTCTTTCAACTTTATCGGACGCCAAACAATCCTGATTGTATGCATGACGTAACAGATTCTGACATGTCAGACAGCATTTTGCCAATGCGTCTTTTATTAGTCCTATTCGTCGACAATGGAAGATATGCAGGAAAGTAAATTATGAGATTTGTGATTTTTTAATTCCATCTATAGCATAAAGATTGGCTGAATACCATTAAGCTGTACTGACTAGGCACGCAAACTTGTTGTACGGTAACCACATGTTGTGCAACTCATTCTCAACGATCAGAAGCAGCACTTCGCTCATCCCCAAATACGGGCAGTATGTACATTTGTTTTGGCGCGTACCGCAATAGCGGCAGGATATTGAAATTCGTTTTAGTAACATAATTGTTTTGTTGCTCTTCCCACGCCGCAGGGCAACTAATGTACTTGATACGTAGCTCTAATAGCCTTAATCTTGCTGTCGAACCTGATACAATATATTATTTGCTGCTCGGTTTCTAATTGAAGAGGGCATATATCAACCCAAAAAGCATAAGAACTCATCAGCGAGGTGTCCGCAGACCCCCACCCATCCCACACGTTCCCGACATGTACAGCGTCCTGTGTGTTTTACGACAAGACTGGCGCCTAGTTACATTGTGAATGATTTTTCTATACAAGACCGTGCAATTAACAACAATGATTAATGTTTTAAAAAACGAGTACATGTAAAAATTTGAATGGCGTGTATTAAAATAATTCTAATATATATATATAAATATATTTGTAGATAGATAGATATATAGATATATATGTAGTTATATATAGATATACATATATAGATATATATATAGATATATATTTGTAGATAGATAGATAGATGGGAATCACTTATTATCCATCACCGTCTTGCTCATTGCCCATCAGTCACATTTATTTTAAATATAGTTTGAAAATGTAAAGGGAGAACATCACAATATATATCAATTTCATTTATATAGGCCACGAAGACATTCTGACTCTTATTGAAACTAAGTTGATCGACCTGGCGTTAAGCTGTAGCAGGACATGTTGCTGCTGCTATGTACTTTTGACAAGTTAGTGATTCTGGTGACTGACCTATTTGATAATGGGTTGTGTTTGCAGATTTGGCAGCGTGTATGCTCCTGATTACGGAAGCGTTTCTGTGGCTGGTGGCATCTGCGGAGATCCCCGTGCGTATCGTAGCTCGAAAGTTAGTTGTATATCTGATGTGATGAATTGTAGAATCTGGTGTAACAGAACATCGATAAGAAGCCACTAACAGTGCAATTTTTACACAGTATTGCATTTGCAACTATATATTTATAGAACCACACAGACAAATTGGCGCTCATCATGTTATGCTTAAACTTGGCTGGGTAGCTGTGCACTTGTATACCACAGTGCAGATGACGGTTGACCCGGTGCAATCTGCAAATTTCGTTGTAGGCATATTGCTGAGCAGAACGTTGGTAGTACATGTACCTTTGTTTATATAGGAAATGATATAGGCTCAGCCACGCAGAAAAAGAAGTTGGAGTTGTAGCATCAATGTAGCTTTAAATACCGCTGCTCTAAATATAAAAGTTGAGTTCCAAACACATTGCTGGAAAACAACACTAGTTTTTTCTATCAATAAGGGGCGGTGGACATCCACGTATTATTATCATAAGCGATGTAATCACTCTTATAAGTGGAACATGTAGCTGTTTATTGTCTTCAAACGATATTATTTAGTGATAAAAAATGAATCTACTGGTATTACTACTATTGCTTTGATTGCTGATAATGGTATGCTGGTGGTGAAATAGCTGTGTCTTGTACTTGCCGACGGCAGGCTCGGGGGTACTGGCTTTTTTTGCTGGCATATCCGACAATTTCGACGTCGCACGGGACTTTCCAACGCAGCATGAACATGTTCGACTTGCTATAAAAAGCGCTATGCTGACCCCTTTGATGAACCACGAGTCAGAGTTTCGTAGAATTGCAAATATTGGGTTTAATGACTGCCTAGACGTGGTAAAAAGTACACACATGCGACATATTAAACCACTGTCCTTTTGTGTGCAACCCTTAAAATCAAGAATATAATTTAGCTTAATCATCGACAACATGCATCTTTGTTGGCTGTATCACCCATTAAGTCGATCAATTGCTGTCCGATAGTAATATCTTTCGGCTACAAAATGCATGATCTCATGGATTACCCATTGTGTATTTCAGCATTTCTACAACCGGAACTTGCAGTCACATTTAATGGTCCGTTGTAAAGCATACAAATCTCGACTATTTCCTTTTTGCGCATAATCGCTGCCGATACTTCTGGTCACTTCCTTTAGACATGCTAAAATTGTCATAATTAACATTTCTAATCATATATTATTAGAAAGGAATATTGGCAATATTATGCTGATTTGCATTTTTCTACATATTATAGCAAGCAATTTTCACATGCAAGGTAAGCCGCTAAGTCTTCACATAAAAGCTCGCCTGTGATAAAAAAATTGTCAGCACAATTTACAACAAAATTTCAAAAGGGTAAAAATAAATACTTTTTTAGGTGAAGTAGAATTTCATCATAAAGAGACATATAAAATTCATTACAGGCGACGTTGTAACATGGCCAAAACTAATCCAATCTGTAAGTAAAGAGAAAAACATACATAAATTAGGTAAAATATGAGGTGTAGCACCGAGAAGACAGGGAATGCAAAATGAAATGATGCAAGTATTGAATCATATTCACTACGTGGCAGCAACAATCTTTTAAAAGCTTTAACAAATTTTTTATGTCTAGTATAAAAAAAATTCCTTTTGTTGGCAAAAATGTCCTTGCTGATGCGCCACCAGCAGAGCAAGAAAGATGCATTCAAGACTTCTGCGTGAACATTTGACAGCGCAAGCTCTTGATCCGTGACAGAAGTGAGTTTATCTTATTTATGATTACTTTAACATTCTATTCCAAAATGGCGCAATGCCCACGAGTAGTCACCCGCGTTTTGTCGCAATGAAACAGTATGCAAGTATAAGGTGAATCTAGTTGCCGATACGCCAACGATATGGAAGAGGTGTATCCATAATGTTTACTTTTTTCGTTGCATCGATAGGCCAAACTGAGCCAGTACTGTACTTGCAGCAAAATTGCTTCGGAGATGGTGAGATGATCAGCAATGAGGAAGACGCTGCTGTGTATTATTTTGAGTACAGTAGGTGATAGGAGATAAAGCGTTCACAAGAGCTATCGCCGAAGACCGGCCATTTTAGCCTCCTCTTACATTCTGAATCGCTTAGATATCAAATATTTATCGAGCCGTGACCGTGATATTAATGTTCCGCCGCAATGAGGCGATACTGTGCCAAAATTTCACACCAGCGCGCGGTAGGGATAAGACTGAATGCCTATCTGCTTCTGTTAGAGTGCCCCGATAGGGATGGGTAGCCTTGTTAATACAATGGCTCATTCTTTTGGTTACTCAATTAGAAACTTGTACCTGCATTTTCAGTTTCCAGTCACCGTACGCTTGCATCAATTGTTGATATAGTTCTACTTCTGGACAAGGTTTGCGGGTGAGGTCTAGTACGTATGGGTAGAAGGCGAGATCGGAAGCAGACAAGATCGAAAGCGTTGACGGCAATATCTTTCTACTACCGATCCTCAATGTGCGTCTGATTGCAACAACATATTCGCATGATGTGCATGTGCAAAAAAGGTTACTCTTGCTTGTTCTAGGGATGACCGAAGAAGCTGCGGTGGTGATGAATGAAGGCTTATTGTGATTTTAAATAAGAACTAGATTATTCTCATTATCAAAGTTACAGTATTACTGTAGAAAAAAGTCTAACACATTGACCGTATATTTATTATAAAATTTGGGACTGAGGGGTAATTATCAATAAGGCGGTGGCTAATGTATCGGTATTATATATAGATATTTATATATTCACGCCACCCGAGACAACTTCACTTGTTCAGGGACACAGTAATTTACGAAATTTGCATCGACGTCTAAGTGAAAGCATCAATTGCCGCGCAAATACACCATCATGTTGACGACCGATATCTGTTTCGACAATTCAAATTTTATACATTTAAATGTCTAAGTAGCTTCACAGGACAAGTTCGAGACATATGACATAGCCAATAACAATTTGCCTATTGCTATCCTGTAAATTTTGTGAGTGACACATTCAATTCGTAATTTACGCACTTAGTGAAACAGTGGATTTAGCCGAATTTTGTATTCGATAACCCCCACTCAGATTTATATATTAGCGAGATATCTAAAATGTTTAAATGTCAATAAATTAAGAAAAGAAAATTTAAAAAGGGTATTTAAGCAGTAGGTTATATTGTAATATACTGGGTTATAATTGATAATTTTATATCATTGGTCAACTTTGCTAAGTAGATGTAAGTAGGGTACTTATATTTTTAATAGGTTTTACACGCATCGTATATTAGTTGTCGTTTCTGGGGAACCGTCCATAAGTGCCATGCATTTTCAAACTGTTGCATATCCTGGTTCAATCGGCAAGCTACTTACAGCCTTCAAAACGTGATTTAAATATTTCCTTCTCGGGTCGTAAAAAATTAATAGCTTGCAAAATCTCCCTAATCATTACTTTCTTAATGAGCGTTGACTAGCATTTATGTTGGCCTTAACGCCGCGTAATGAAAGCATGAATTTTGTAATATTGTTTGCCATGGACACTAAAAGGCAAGTCGAAAATGATTTTTATTCTAAGTGCGTTGGTTTGCGCCGCAAGACGCAAAATTACCGAATCTGCTGGCGTAATCTAATTTCCTGTCTAAACCTTTGGCAAAATATAATTTAAATAAATGTATTTACAAAATGAATTCGTTCTCGCGGTAAATTATGGAAGCGTCATTGCTACTTTAATACGGCTGCAGCGATCATTATAAAACGATAGATATATATTTATTATCACTTATTGCCTTCCGTTTGGGATGTCTCATTCAGCTGAAAGATGAAATTAGTGCTCTGTGGTCATCTGTGTATTTTATCAACCTCGCATGCAAAGCGGTGATGCGATGGCAGATTTGATGAGTTAAGTATAATCAAATATCTTGTTTTGGCTTATTTTGTGTTAGGATTTACTATTTTGTTACAGATAGCGATATGTTTAATTATTTCTATATGTGTAATGATGTAAGGTGAATTGATGCTTTCGCTTCAATTTTTCACGCAGTTTAACATTTCAGAGAACATTATATACAAAACACATTTGCAATGCTCGCATGACAAGAAATATTTTGATTAAGCTTTACACAAATTCCTCGTCAACGACATAAAAAATATTTACAATGGCATGCGGCCAGAAAAGATGTCGATGTTATTCAAACTGAGCATACGTATCTATCAAAATTTCCCAAAAACGGTCTATTACTTCATAATAGTGTAAAATGATTCGATTTGCCGACTGCCGCTTTTACTTGACTGTATCAATTTTAAAATTTATACATACATGTAATTATCAATATATCATTTTACATTATGCGTCAATCGTGTCCCTGTTGTCACCAAGAGGTCGTGTTAGACGTATTAAAATTCGAAGATAAAAGTTTTAATAATTTAGTACAATGGAGGTTGCAAATTCGGTAAATTAAATGATTCATGGTTTTTCGTAAGTTGCTGGCCATGGTTAAAGTAAAAAGGAATTTTGAATTAGTTTTTTGTAAGTTCGTTACACGACTTGCATTATGTTAACACAGATTTGATACAGCAACCTTAATTGAGTTCGAGATACGGCAAAAAAGATCATCCGGGTATCATAGCATGATGACTATCCTTTAATGGGTATTCAATCCGATAAACTTATCTGCCATGAGTACGCATTGTTTGACATACCTATTTATAATTTTCAAAATGTGCATACTTTTAAGCAGTTTGTTATTTTATTTTATTGCTTTTCGCAATATGTGGTGTTACTTGATAGAATTAAGTATAGATCCATTTCTTTTAAAACGTTTTGAGGAGACTTTTATACTTATTAAACCCTTTTTGAGGCTCGATAATGCAAAAGGAAGAAGGATCAAATCCTATGTTTATGGCTTTCTATCTCGAGCAAGACCTATATGACCATTATAATTTGCGTTATGATACATAGCACCTCAATCAAAATTTCTTTGGGGGCGGGAATATGAAGCGCCATAGCTTAAAATTTATTTCTATTATTTTTTCGCCTTTGTGATGTCGACATGCAAATCGAGCACCATTAATGTAAGTTGCAAAAGAGTAGCTAAGATAAAGATTGCAATTTTTTGATGACAAGTGATCGCACAGAATATTATAAGAGTTTAACAGGAAGGAAGCTAATACATTTATTGTTATTTCTCCATGTGACATTTACCGGTCCTGCATAACTAGCTTTACGTAATACATGAAGTATGTCATAATATATCCCTATTGCTTTTCCGCGAACCTTGTCAATTGGATCTGAAATTATAAAAGTCGATAATAAACATTTTCTCGTCCATCTTAATAGCCAATAACTTAATAATATTATCAAATTTTACACATTTACTAATATTTTTTTACATGTCCATCGACTTAATTATATTGTCTCAAAAGCGTCATGAAACATTATTCTACAGCATAAAATATGAGGATCTAAGACACTTGTATTTGTGCGAATACGCAATAGGTAACCCAACATTCTAAACATAGGGTGGTTTACTGGTGAGTGGTTAAGTACGCTAACGATAAAGATTCTGATTGCCGGTTCGAGCCCCCCGGGGACACAAATCGAGTAATTCGGAATCGACGAATAGCCGAACTATCCAACCGAATAACCTCTGGGCGATGATGTCTGAATCAGTATGATGTGACGAATTTAACCAATGTTCCAAACATCTATCTATAGGACCATTCGGGACCGAAAAAATAAGTCATAGGTCACATATGTATTTTATTTCCATAACTAGGTGCACATTCATGAGTAAAGGTACATCTGAGGCTACGCCTTTATATATTTTATAAAAGTTTTTTGTAGCCTCGATGTAATCAACATTACATATCGACCGAAAGTATGGGACAACGACAAAAATTTATCTCAATACATGTTACGACGAATGGCTAGCTATAGTTATTAAAACTCAGTCTTTTAAATTTATGCGAGAATTTTATTTGTACGATGGTAACGAATTTCTTTACTCATAAAATAATTCAATTTCACTGCCTCTTCTACTTTATCTGACATTTAATTCGCAAAAAAACTGAATTAGTAGTTTTTTTTCATATATCGCTAATAAGCGTCGAAGAGTGTATTGTTATGGACATCATTGCAGCAGCTGACCCTTATTGAATAATACGCAACCAGTTTGAATCTGATCAAAAGAATTCTATTTCAACTAGCTGCAGCTTTTCAGCGAGCACTTATATTGTTTGTTTTTTTACTTTTGTTTGGGATGTGTAGCTATACCTTTCGCTTTGTGATCATTCCAGAATATTAATGTTCGCTTTAATATTAACAAAACAAAACAATAGCGCAATTGATCGAATCGATGTACAGTTTATCAACGAAGTAACAGACCATGCAAAAGACGGCCGATTGCACATTATGTATTTTCTTGGGCCAACAATCAGGCCAAAGTTGGCATTCCACGATGTATGTAATGCAACGAACGACTGAAGCCGATGTCCAAGCTGTGGCTACACTGAAAGTTGGTATAACGGTATGATGAGTCAATATATCAGAATGGGTGAGCATAACACGATTGGTTCATCGACAGTATAGGCAGTTACTCCACAACCTACTTCAGTATGCATAACAAATGTTCCTAATATGTAAGCAAAACATTTGGCGCTACGAACAAAATGGCTTAGGATATTGGAACAAGCGTGTTTCTTCTCTATATAGACATGGGGCGCACCTCTAACGAGAGATTCATCCCATTATAACGAGCATAATATAACAATCTGATATTAAGGTCAACATCAAGCTAGTTATTTTATTTCGCTGCTATAGATATAAATATACATCTCAACGTTCCACAATGTAAACAGTACGTTTTTGAGATTACCATCAGTATAAATTTGTTTAATTTGTGTCGTAAATCACGCAAACTTGTGTTTTTATCTCTCAAAATGGTGTCAGAAGTTTTATAGATCATCTCTTTTATCAGCATTCTATCTACAAATCAATTTAGCTGATACATTAGTTGCGATAAATAGCATCTCGGGCAACAAGTGTGATGCACAAAAATAAATGGACTGAAAATGTAGCAATACTGTCGCATCAGCGAAACATTTTTAGAAGATGACTGTCTTCTTTCATACTGCTTTGCACGATGTGGCATTTGTACTTGATTATCCATAGAGTAAATATACATATCCAGAGATAATGCCATTTGTCTTTGCATTACTATCTGCGTCGGGGCATTGATCCTAAAGTTTGGAATAAAAATTATAGTATACTAACGATCAACGCACAATCATCGATACGACTAATGTCTGCAAGTACATATGATTGTTAAGCTATATGTATCGGTAGTAATTCTGAGTTGAATTGTTTACCAACTACTGGAAAGTAAAAATACCATCGTAAAAATCCAAACGTAAGGCAAAGTCTGCGGCTACATACCTTTCGTATTTTAAAGTACTTAAAAAAAGCTGCTGCCGGTCTAAATGGTTTACTTCTTCTTCAGTGAAACTTTATAAAAACAATTACTTTAGATTACACTTTTCGTGGCGTAAATTATTTTTTATTATAAAAATTTAAAACAATATATCCTGCGTGAATAAATTACTTAATTCGAGAATCGTTGATTCATCTGATGACCTCTAATACTTTTATACTCAACAACATGTTAAACACTTAATTATCAGAAATACACATGACGTATGCATTAATATATTTCTTAAGATGATTCACGCTAATTTTAATTATATAAATAAATATCTACTGTTTTCAAATCTTCTTATAGCTATTACAACTTTGGAGGAGATAAATATATAACCCTTACATAGTTTAGCTTTACCCGCCATCGCGAGATCGCTATACGATTGGTTTTTTATAGTTCTGTTACTTATCAGTTATCGACGCTATTGTACTCCTTTAGAAAAGCTTGCTGTGCCTGCACAAGCTCAAATTAGCTTTACATCGTCCATAAAAAGATCTTACAAATTGGCGAAGTTTCACATCTGAACAATTGGTTTTATCCTTTTCTTAATAAAATTTGTTTGAAAGGATATTTATGCACGTCTAAACTCAATTCACGCTAGTTGCGGATCTTATTATGCCTATGCTTTGCATTCTATCATCATGAGTTGCGAGATTCCTATATCGCGTTATTCATGTTTATCATACAATATTTTTGTGTATTTTTGCGGACGATCGTGGTAGGGGGTTACACCTTCGCATCGCTCGACATCACTTAGTCTTATGCACAATATTGAAATCATCATTGAGCTCTATACTGATCACTAAGCAGTACATGTTTCAATTACGTACAGCCAGTCTAGTTTGCATATTTTGATACATCTTTGAATGCTTAAAGTACACAGTATGACAGGATTTCATTATCGCATCAGTCCAAACGTCAGTACAATCGAACGTTGATCGGTTATATCGAAAAATCTAAAGCAACTATAAGCGTAATGAATGCACCTTTAAATAGTTGATTTGTCATGTACGTTTCTCCAAAGAGCATAGTTACCAATACATACTAGATCGCTTATCGCACGGCTTCGACAAAAGTGGACGTATCAAATATGACTTCAATGCGAACAAGTCGGTATACTTAACATGTCGCGGTGATGAAGTATCACTTTTCATCACGTCCGGTAACACGCAGAAAGTTTTTTTAAGGCAACCTATGCCCACAATTATGCCAACAATCTGGACGTTAATTTAAACCATTTGCATATATCTTACCAGCATTTTTTTGAATTATTTCCTACCATATTAATAGGCTCTAAATTAGTACTAACTATGGAATAAAGCAGAAGCGGAGGTATTTACGACTACATCTGACATCAACCGTGTAGCACAATACAAAGTTTGCTTTGTATTGTGCCAAATCCCGAAAAATGATATTTTTAATCATATATCCGTAATATCTACATATTTATCGCATCATTATTATAGTCGAAAGCAACTTCTTTTATCTTCGAGCTCGAAAAGAAGTCAATTAATTTGCACAATTTGGATTTCCTATGCTAGGCGATGTCATGATCTTTATTTATAGTCAGAATAGCTTGCACAGTCCAGAAACCACAATTTATTTTTCGCTCTTTTCCCGTGATTTCTTCTGGCTGACCATCTCATTCTTATTTTGACCCTCCCTCAAGAGAAAAAATGTTCTTTTCGGTTGCACTTAACCGATCTCAATGGCCGAGTGTGAAAGTGCTGGCACTGATACTAGGACATACGTGATCGATACCCGCGCAGGGGCGGTACAATACACTATCTATATTATCGAATCACTTAGAGCTTATACGCTAATTATATTCAATGCAGAATCTATATGACCCTATTTTATAACCAAATTTTTCATTCAATTATTTGTCGTATTCCCGATTTGTAATTTCTATGGACAGAAAACCCACACCTACCTATTACCCCTCAGTTTGTTATAAATGTCTCAAATTTAATTTAACATCATATAGGTTTATAGTACTATCATCATGGATCAGACTATATAATGAATCATCTCTCTAAAATTTTGGAAAAGGTGATTCAAAGGCAGATCTGAGAGGATACCATGAATCCCTACAAGAATCGAGGGAAGTTACACCCGCAAATTCCCCCAGACATATCCCAGACAGTTCAAACATGGATTACCGTCAGTGACATCGAAAAAATGGTACCTCACCCTGACGTCTCGATCACAAGGTTAGACAATATCGTATGAATATAATTCGCACTTCATCGTGAAAAAAGCCTTCTAAGCTTATTGGGAATGTGATTCCATTTTATTAGTTTTTAGTTCCCGTTCATTATGTCTGAACAGCATTATTTTCATTATAAGTGAAAAGGCGATTACACCTCGCCTGTTGCTTTTTTTACCGAGACAGGTAAATTTATAGCGAATTTCTGATATTTTTAGATTTCATGCATTATTCTCTATTAAACTACGACATTTTTTTAGCTTAAGCGCACATGCGTCATTCATTATCTGCCAGAGTCGTGAAATAAGGGGAATCGGACACAGATAAAAAAAATGGGCGTGTGAAGATAGCAAACTTTCTATCATTTACACAATCGACAGGTAGGACAAATAAAAGACGAAAAGATCTGCAGCATAATTAAGATCGACAACAAACTAATGACTCGTATCGTCAGAGCTCGACAAGAAAGTTTTCGGGATCTACACACGACTAAACCCTGAATCGCTGTAACTTTAATTGCTTTTGAAGTTCTTATATCAATCAGGCATCATCAAAGTAGAGCTGCCGTCACCAACATAGATCTGTATTTATATAATGTGGACTAGGCTGAGGATCCATACGGCACGTTAAACAAGGTACTTATTATTAAAAAGACCAACGTACTTTATATAAAAAAGTTTACAGACCATATTCTTCATACCTAAATACATCTACACATTACGAATCACGTGAAAATAAGACACAGAAGGATACTGATGGAAAGTTGAGAGATTCAAGCAATAATCGTTGCCTACAGCAACAAGCAACGGTTTGGCGTTGATAAAACTCTTAATTTAGCCGCTATAATGTAATTATCACCCTTAATGTTATAGTGATTATATATCGCAGATACATATTCCGACAAAAATTTTAGTGTTACAAACGCATTCGTCTTGACTTTCAAAGAATTGCCAAGATATGTTTAGGAACGTGCAAAAATGAATTTAAACTTGGTCTTCATGGCGAATGACATTTAGGCAATGCTGTGGAATGCATTGTACGATTGGTAAAGATTTCCGTATGCGGTTCGAAGTAGGTTAAAAGTCAATCATGCAAGTAAGTAAACTTAAATATAGTTGGTTTATGTTTGAAGCAGTTCGCAGCAATAATGAATATATACACTTACAAACCCCGTGAAATATTACGAGATTTAAGGATATATACAAGAACTGCGTTTCATGTACCTGGTAGATGCAGCCGTCAGACAACATTTTCAAGGTATGATGTCACGCGATATAGAGTATTTGTGTGTCGTAAAAAAGATTGCATGGTAAGTATATCGTTTATGACGCGGGACTTGAGTAGTAGCATACCATAAAATATCCATTTGATCTACCGCTTAAACGGACCACGGTTGGGTCTCAACGAATCATACTCGAGCCCCTCTTGTCGTCCGATATAACGACATGGATACCCGAAGCGTGCGTTAGTTGACCACAACTTTTAATGTAAGGCTTGAAAACAGTTATAGATGCCAGTTGACTATTGGAATTAAAATGTGCACTGCGAATTGCCCTCGTTTAAAACTCTATTTTGCAGTGCATCAGGCTACGAGTAGAATTAAAGACCAAAAAAATGAACTTAGAAGATGACAAAACGAGGTGCCATGTACTTTGAGGAGATAAAGATGCTAAAGCCACGCATCAACAGCACACGTTAGCCAATTGATCCGATATAATAGCTAAAAAACACGCGGGGTTCACCGCTATAAGCCTGACTACAAGTTGGTATCAAAATCGAAGCAGAAAATGGATGTTGTGGTAGCACCGTAGAAGTGCAAGAAGCAGCAGTGTCTTTCAAATATTATATTGGAGACGCAGTTCATCGCTGCGTCTACATCAGGTCTCGAATATTCATCTTCTGATGTATATGTTCGATAATCCGGACACTAAAGTGGGTGAGCCGTTGCCAATGAGAATGAGATAAACAACGAGGATCAAATCGTAGCAGACAAATTGAGCGATTATAAAACATATCGACACAACTTTTAAGCATATATCTCACTAAACATAAGCCAAGGTGGTGCATTCAATAAATCTTAGCTAAAATATGCTTGAGGATGTATTAACTTGAGCACGAATGTAACAGGGCATACTTCTTATCAGTTTGCTTGTAAGCCCTTGTATTTTTATACAGGATTGTGTGTTTCCGGACGTAAGGTACACGTGAGCGCTAAAGGAATCGAGAGAGCTGAACAAAGGAGGCTTGGTGTAGGAAAAAGGAGAATTGCAGTGAATATAGTTACATTTGCTTTCATGGTCCTCCTATGTCTCACTGAAAACTATACGACAATACAAAAGCTTATGTAGGTTTCTCGCTCACCGCCTATTGGACGTGTCTAATATCTATTGGTATTTCATGTGGTCGATACCAAGCCTTTATCAACCAATAAGTGGAAGGGTCTATAAATTATACATCTCAAGGGTAATATTCCTGACAAGTTAATTTTGGCAGACAATGTTGATACATGTTGTCAGTTAAACTACAATTTTATAAATAGATTGTAATAAGTGACATGTAACGGGCTCGTTTAGTTATTACTACAGGCGCTAAGGCCTGGAGAATGTGTAAAAACATCTGACATGAAGGCCATTCAGGATGACATTGAGGTGCATAATTACAAATCATATAATGTAAAAGGTCAAGAATATATATATCCAGTGCGAGGCTTGTTACAGGTAGTCCCGACCTTCCATGATTGGTCTATATGTAATAACTAGATAGATGCGAATAAGAGACAGAGTCTTCGTACCGGTTTATTATATTTCATACCATGTTGGACAAGGAAAGAAGGATACAGCCCTAAGCAAGCAATCGTCGACTGGCGGACTGGACAAACGCCCTGTGCATCGAAACCTGTTCGAGTTGCAATGCAGACAGATGCACATTACAGCAATGCCAATAAACAAGTTTTACACCGGATATTGTACACGTTTACTTGACATAATGTTGCGCGAGTGCAATTACATTTAATTATTTTACCAGTCTCGCTGTAATGTCACGTCAATGAAGTTCAAAAACTAATTAATACACGATATAATTTCGTCAAATACCCTTTTCCCTGACATTGATCGAAAAAGCATATGGTATCCACAAACGTATATCAGGGTCGTGTTGGACACGTCATACTCTGTACGCTATGTCCATAGTTTTACGACTTCGAGTCGAATGCGTCGTATTTACACGATGTCTTCGTCGCGTTTATCCTTCGCTCACATCGCCTTATCATTTTACTAGATGAACGTCATACCTTGTTCACTTCCTCTTCCATTGTCAGTTCCCAGCTTGGGTAACTAGATGCTCATTGTTGGCATCTACGCTATTAGACTTGATTTGACAACGAATGCGGGGTATACATACAACCAACGTTTGTTGAGAGGAGATATTTTTGACGGATGGTAGACTTACGGAGCGCACACAATGGGCATGCAAATCCGCAGGCGCATTTTAATTTCTCCCTAAACTGAATACGTGTGCACTTAGTTGGTAGAAGCCGACGCCAACAGGGGCCAAGCTCGAGTGACTGCGAGGTGCCGGAGTGACATAATCAAGCTAATACATTTGCCGGTCCGTGCGGTAAGTGGTGCATGTACCAAATTGTTGTGTGAGCTTTCGTCGTTTGCGGCAACATCACTCGATCGACATTGGTGTGCTCTTAGTACAGGATGTGTAACGTGATCAACTGTTTAATGATTCTGTTGGTCCCTGGTTGTTGGCTGCGTGTACCGCAGTACTTCCCAGATGCAGCCGATCGTCTCGAAGGTAGCGGTAGTACCACCACCTTAAAAAGAATGACGCGTTTACCGGCATGCGCACAAATAAAATGCTTATGAAACCGAGTCTAGTGTCGGTCGGTAAAGCCGCTTCGCTGGGCACGTATCGCTTCGACAACGTCTTCATTCTTGTCCGGCTCCTTTTTCAATTAACAGCCAATCGCTCTTTTTCCACCTTTACAATACGCTGGAGGGTTCTACACGATATGCAGCAGACTGGACGCGACGCTGCTTACCTCTCGTATCCTGGAGATCCACAGCGTCAACATACGATTGCAAGCACCGATAGATTCGTTAGACTAGACGAACGGAGGCGGAGTGACATCAGCAGCTTGGCGATCAACAAACAGCGCAACCGAAACGTCAATCTACCTCTACTTTGTTAAAATACTGTAGACACTGCGGTTCTCTTTTTTGTCAGGGGGTGCTTGGGCCAGCTCCATAAACGCCAGCTCTCTTTACCATTGCGATCCTAATTGGAGCCTTTTGAAGTGCTCAGTGTCGCGGATGCTTAGGTAAGGGCGGCGTATCAACTACTATCTCAGGTACGGAACCATGAAAATGGTTTTTTCTACCACCAAGTGTGGACAACGCACAGGGTCGCCACCAAGTAGCTACATTTGCATCACGCTGGCCGTCGCACTAATAACAGTTGCCGCACACTGCAGATGCCTTACGGGTTCACTAAATCTTTGCGGGTTCTCTTTTAGAACTGTCCGAAAGCGCGTGTGTGTTGGGGCAAGTTACTCAGCCACTGGACTACAGCTGCAGCCCTTCGACTGGCGGTATATAGAGGCTTCGCGAACCGTCAAGCCTCGGCGTTACTATCGCTCTTGCCAACTCGTCTGCTCGAGTGAGTTTAAGACGATGTCGAAGCTGGGGAATGGGTTCGGGGTAGAACATGAGTTATCATATGCTCCATCTGTCTTTCACATTTCTGATGTGAGAGAAGGAACGCCATGTTCGAAACGTATACTCCACAACGTCTATAAGCGTCCACCGATTCTGGACCACGGACTCAAGTCAACTTCGTGCGGTAGCCCAGCGCGAATATCGAAGAGCCGCTAGCGTGTCCCTCAGGCTCATTTTCACGCTTGTTATAACCCGTTGACCCTAGAGCTTAGTGAAGACTCGCAACATCGCGCGGACTGCCACGAATTGCTGCCTCATCTGGCGCAGTAATACTGACTAAAAGCTCCGACATCTTGCACCTTCATGTAATCGATAATACAGAGTCATGTATTTTTGTAACGGGGTAGCTCGTTACATGAAGTTGTCATTAAGGATAAAATGACAATAAAGAATAATATGTTGAATATGCTTTCAACAATAACACAAAGGATGAACATGTTGCTGGACGACCGAAGGGTATACTCATTAGTTGATATCGTGATGATATCAACCCACCAATATCTGTTAGACTCGCGCAATGAGTAGTGAGCAGATGTCATCATAAGTTAAGTCAGATTAATATAATTAAGTCAGGAGGAAAAGAGACTCAAGAAGGATAGCACTTTATTGTATAAATAACAGTTTTACCTTCACCACGATTAGATCCTTTGCCTTAGTCTTTACCATCCTAGGTGTAACTGTTTACACCTATCTGGGCCCTAAGCTTCACAGTTTTCACTGAAAGGTAAACTCCGTACTGGTAGTCCAGTACGTAGTCGTCAGGCCTCGTTACACCTGGTAGCACTTTGTAGTCCGTCCGAGGACCACACTCGCATTGCGCAACATGAACATGTTGGACGTAGTCGAAGGCGACATCTTTCACAGAACTCGTGAAATCCACTCCCGTGTGATCGATGTCGAATAGAGTGCGAACTAACGAATAAGTTCGAATCATTGGTTAGGAAGCTATCTGGGCCATGCTATCGACAAGGGAAAGAGACCAGCGGCAATCCGTCAGTAGCAAGTTCTTGCAGCGAGAACTTGACGAGTCGCGAGCGCAGGTGACCTTGTTAAAACAACAAGATCACCAGCGGATTGAAGAACTGATGCAGCATCAGTCTCAGTCCACGCTGCCAAAGCGTGAGCGTCGCCAGAAATTGCTTAAGCTAGACATATCCAAGTATCACGTTGTCGTGGCTACTCCTTATTAAGATGGTTCGTCGAAGTCGACGGTGCCATTGAATCCCGTCGCATCCACAATGAGCAAATGCAAGTATCATTTTCTCAGTCCTACTTGGCAGGGGAAGCCGGGAATATGGCCCCGAATCTCAAATTTCACGGCCCGAATGTGTTTGAGTCGTTAGACGTCTTCAATACCCTGTTGGGTGAGACGTTTCAGCCTCCCTTGGCAGAGTTCAGGACTCTTTCTGAACTCCTTGAGATCATACATGGTAAGCGTAAGGTTCACACTCACGCTCAGCATGTACTTTACCTTGCAAGTTGCATGGTAGTGAACCCTGTACATGAATTTGTGAAGATCCCAAAATTCATTCAAGGTCTTGCAGATGATCATGTCAGAGACCACCTGTTTCGAGGAGGAATTAAGACGCTGTCCGAAGCAAATCAACACTGAGGATCAGGAAGACTTTAGTGTAAGACAGGCTCACACTACGCTGACCCCCTATCTCAACCAAAAACGATTAGCGGTTGGAGGTCCAGAATTTATGGACCTCTGTCATGTCTAGGTCAAGAAACCTCTCCCTGGGAGCGACGAGCGAATGTTAAGATGCCATCGCTGTTATAATCCGGGACACTGTGCATACAAATGCAGTATCCATCGCCCAGCGCCATGCGGTGCTGAGCGCAGTGCGTCGACGAGCCAGGAGAACTAGAGGACGAGGGTCCGATTCTGTTGCAAACGTGCAACAGCAAAGCAGACCATCAAATAATGGTCGGGTTTAGTTGATGAGGAGCGCCCTACTGATCCGGCAACATCAAAAGAATTTGCAAATCTCTTGATGAGGGTTGCTCTCGACACAAAGTCTCTGTGTGTCTTTGCACCTATTGATGAATTGTATTTAGTCGCCTAGACATTGGAAGAGACAACGGACTTGTCACTACGCGCCCTAGTTGACTGTGATGCGTTAAACAACTCTATTTATGGCCATACACCAGAGGCTGGAAGTATCACCTTCTTGCAGCGGGAGATCTATCCAACAAGAATTACGGTGCGCCTATTGACAGGCGCATCGATTATTGTAAAGAAATGTGTAGTCGGCATCCACTTCACGTTGAAAGATGAACGGTACGATGATAACTTCATCGTACTCGACCTAGGTGACATGTTTAATGTCATCCTAGGACTACCTTTGCTCAGTATATACGAGCCAAGGGTGAACTGGCAGCATCGATCAGTATCGATGCCTACCACATTTGCATGACAGGGCGATCCCAAGAATATCTTGGAGCGTCCTCAAGCGTGTAGGTGTATAGCGAGTGAGTGCGATGGCCTCACTTGCGGTACGGTCGGTAGTACGACTGTACAAAAACACAGTTTAGATGGTCACTACACTGTGTAGAATGCTCTACTGGATCCTGTGGATGCGCCTTTCCAGGAAGTAATCGAGACAGTGAATGTCTTGGGTAATGACGGATCAAGCGTAGGCAATTCCATGCTTAATGTTTGGGGATGGAACAACCCGTACTAAACTTTCATTATCTATGCTCAGGAAGCCTTAAACCCAAGTTTTAGGTATGAAGTATTTTTAATATCTATTTAATTTTTTGTCTTTCATAATCCTAAGTACGAATATTTATCATGAATTCATGAGAACCACTCAATCTACGTGTCAATATATTACTGTCTCATAATGGATTAAGCCCATTAAACCAGCTACAAATCAGCGACTTGCTACATTCGCTACTTCGGATGTATCCATCCTACTATAGAAACATGTAAACTTAATCGAGACTACTTATGTAACGGGGTGGCCCATTACATCACCCTCTCCTCAAGACAGCACTTACGCACCGTGAGTGCTCAACTTCAAGACCCCAACGTCTGCTCAGTCCAAACAATGACCGAAGACGCAAACGCCAACACCACAACACTCCCGCGCGCAATCAGCGGGAGTTTGATAGACCACGTGATGGATCAGCACCTGATTCTTTGGGCGCTGTACGATTTTTTTGGAGATCAAGATCCGGGCTCCCTTAAAATGATACATGACTACTTTCAGCGGTTCCGCGGATTACATGGGAAGAGTGTTGAAGGTATCTCACACGATTCGCTCCAGCTTTCTTGGTGCGTGTTTATACACCTGTGGAACCGAATGCTTGAAGGCAAAAGTAACTTTCAAATGTGGCTTGTCAATCGCGAAGCCATCTGCGCCGACCACTCTTTCGGGGTGCTGCGCGAGAAGATATGCGATAACGCATGGAACGTACATTGACTCTGCTACGTCCACGTGCACATCTACTGTTATTTTTGCGACTCGATGCTACGTCCAAATTGCGAAGATTGGCAACGACATGTCGCCAAGTATCCACTCAGCGAATACGAACAGCTCTAAATAAAAAGGTTTGAGCGGAACTTATATAGCGCAAGATCGCGGTTATTCTTGGCGCGTCGAAATGGCGACACTACTCGCATTATCGGGATCGTGGTGGCACACGCTCATCCTGCCATTCTCGTTCGCGTGGTCGTGGTGAAACAGGGTCGCCGCGACGTTTACGTCGTCCTTCTTGGTCTCGTTGTCGTGGTGACGCTTCACCACAAAAACGCTGTCGTTCGTCACGTTCTCGCTCACCGCAAGAGCATTAACGTCGTCGGCCATATCTGGATCGAGAGTATGCACGTACTCGTACGCCGACGACGTCTGGAAAACTTTTGAAGAATCGAGGAGCTCGGTTCCTACGTATCATGCTTGGGTGGTAACCCAAGCCGGCGTACACGATACTTGCGCGCGCATGAAGTCGCGACGAGGGTCCTCGTGGCCCAGTAAACGCTTTACGATCCAGCGCTTCTGACGTTCCGCGTCCGCAAGCGACGGCAGGCCCTCGAGATGGTAGCGCTGGCGTCCTGGTTGCCCAGGACGATGTGGGCGCGGCAGTGAACAAGGCTGTCGATGCCCATCTGGAAGCTGAATTTGCGCATGAACGTGCTGCGCGGGCAGAGAGAACAGCGAGCGATATATGACAGTCGAACCGCGAGCTGCTTGAACGGATGCGAAACCTAGAACGCCAGTTTCTTAGACACGCGCAGACTGGAATGCAGCCACGTCCGATGTCGCTGGTGCGTTGAACAAGGCGATAGGGAAAGTCGACATATAGCCTGTTACTATGGGTCGGAGCCAATTCGTGAAGCGTATCTGGACGATAATCCTTGAGCCGCCCGACGTAAATCGTCGGAGTAAGTCGCAGCGACGAAGGGATGTCCAGCATTTAGGCATCGCTTTTCGCCTTGAGAACTGTGAGTGGGTCGATGTAACGTGGCGCGATCTTACTCGCGCCTTGATTATTTACTGATGAATCTCGTAGGCTTTCAGTAGAAAGCACTACACGATCACGCTTCTTAATTGTACTCATGTTCTTTCCGCCACGTTGGTCTGCATTCGCTTTATGTTGGTACACTGCGGATCGGAGAGTGTCTCGTACAAACCTCGTGACGGATTGATGTTGGAGTAATAATATCGACACAGCCATGTCATCAATCGGTCGCGCCGACTCAATCGGCGCGTTGTTGGCTTGAGGTATTCGCATACCCGAAGAAGGGTCAATCAGTGTATGTGCAGTCCTTTGAGCTAGAGGGGACTCGACGTCGCGTGGCCTCAAACATAAGGATTTGCCTTGGATCGGGTGACACAAATTCGCGCTCAGAATACAGTGAGCTTCACTCGATCGGTATTTATCACTATCATCGCCCTTCAGAGTGGAGCCACGAAGAGCCATGAGCTAATAATGGCAATAAGAGTAGGTACACGAGGATGACCAGCCAAATTCAAAAAAATGGGAATAACCCCGTTGACGCGTGAACAGCGTTGTTGAGTGCAAACTCCGCAAGTGGCAAAAATGCACTTAAAACTCGTGAAGAAATTTGCGTACAACTAAAGAATATCTTCGAGGACCCGGTTTTCCGCTCTGTTTTCCCATCAGTTTCCGGATGGGCTGCTGTCGACATTTGCGACTTCGTGCCAAGCAGTTGAAACAATGATGTCCAAAATGAAGATATGAAACGAGTATCAAGGTCTGAAGCAATGATGTAAGGTAAATCTTTGTGGCAATGCACAGTGTCAATGAAGTGCACCGCGGTCTCAGCCGCGGTAATCGTTGCGTGAACAGGCACCAGATGTCTCATTTTGCTGAATATGTCCACAAAGACCAAAATACCTTTTCGATCTTGACTATCGTGTGCACCCTGAAAAGAAAATCCATAGTAAGTGAGCGTTAAGCCTCAGCTGAAATCAGCAGGGGTCGCACGGGTGCCTGCAACGATGGGAATAGCTTCATTCGCTGACAGATTTCGCAGGTGCGTATTAAATTGCGAACGCACTTGTACATGTAGACCAGCAAACTTCACGTAACAGCCGCAAAAGTCTTTTCGCGGCCTAGATGACCGCCAATTGGGGCATCATGAAAATTGTAGGTGTTCCGAGCACGCAGATCCAAGTCATTCGCAATCACCGTTTGAGGTGCATCGGATTTATCGATGCTGTACAACAGCAGATCACCGTCCATACAATATCGTTGAATGTGGCCACGCTTCGTTCGCGAAAGAGCTTCCAGTAAAACTTCACTAGGGGCGCGTAGATACGCAACGATGTCCGCCTGATCTGAATTTTCGCGTAAGCCGCAAGGATTTCATCTAAAGGCATACCTCGGGTGTCAATCGAGTTAGATTCAACGACACACACGTCGCACATCGATCGTCTTCACCATCGTCGTCAGTTGCCTGACGACTCAGTGCCATACGAGGATCATAAACTGGACGTCGTGACTGTGCGTCAGCAAGAATGTTAGTCTTGCCTGGATTGTAGTGCACTACGAAGTCGTACTCGGAGAAGAAAGAGAGCCACTGTGCTATCCTTTGTGACAGGTGTGAGCTCTTCATTCCTTTTCGCAGCGATGCATGATCCGTATACAGGACGAACGTGCGTTCGACTAGTAGGTGGACACGAAACTTGATAAGTGCGTAGCGCATCGCTAGCAGTTCCTCATCGTGAACCGGATAGTTCTTCTCTGCCGGCTGTATCTGTCGTGATTGGTAGCTCACGACTCTTTCACGGCCCTCATGATAAAACTGCATGAGGGCGCAACCAATTGCAAAGTCACTTGCATCACACACCACGTGAAACGGCTTGGTGTCGTCAGGTAGTATCAACACTGGCGCCGACGCCAGGCTCTTCTTTACTGATTAAAGACCGCTTGGTGCTCGGGAGGCCACGTCAATGTGGCGTATTTCTTCAAAAAGGACGACAGAGGATGTATAGAACCGGCGTAATCCTTTGTGTACTTATTCAAGTAATTAGCTAGACCGATCCATTGACAAAACCCGTAGGGTTATTGGGTGTGGGCCAAGAACAGATTCAGGAAATCTTCTTTTGATCGGTTTTAACCCCAGATAAACTCACGTAGCTACCCAGCACCGGAATCTCCGTTGTACAGAATACACACTATTTCAAGTTTACATACGACTTATTGTCTCGCATAACTTGAAACACCTGCTTCAGGTGTTGAAGGTGAGCTTGTACAGCGTTAAGGTTGCCCTCAGCACGACTGTGGACAAAAAATGTCATGGAATTAGCTAGGTGCAAAGTCTCGAAGCGGATATTACACTTGAGACACCATCCGATTGAAAATACTGGTGCGTTCTTCAATCCTTGTGGCATCATCAGCCACTCCCATAACACACCACTCGGGGTACCCACCGCAGCGAGTGGGATGTTGCTCTGTCGCATCAATATTTGGTAGAAGCCATCGGTAAAATTGATGGCGCTGAAGATGAAACTTTCTGACATGGAGTTCAGAACCATGTCTTTCCTAAAAATAGGCGTTTGGTTAGGTATATTGGCATCTTTTAGCTTGTTAAACGAATGCACTATACGCCAGCTTCTCGTAGCCTTCTGCATGCAGAAGGTTGGACTCGAATGTGGTAAGATAATCTCACGCACAATACCGGCCTTGTGACGAACTTCAAAGGATGCAATAATAGATTCACCTTGGTCTCGATTCAACGGCCACTGCCGTGTCACACAATCTTCAGAGCCTGGCACAAGACATATCTCGTGCCAAACACCACGATCAGTAGGAAGTGCATACGGGATCTTCTCCGGGAACACGCCTGCATACGCTCGAACAATATTGTGGACAAGGTTGCCAGACATACGCAGAGCCTCCCAAGATTGCGACGCAAATCTGACTTAACGCGCTGACTTTTGCTAGCGCTTCGAGGACGCGTCATTCGCTCTTCGTTTGGCTCATAGGTCACTTCCTTGGTGATCAGACGTACACGTTCCACCGTGCCTCCCTTGATGTCACGTAAAAAATTCTTCCAGAAAAGACCTGGAAGGAGTATAATCGTGACGCGACACGAGGTGAACTCGCTACTTCAATGTATTAGCGCCTATGTCGACTCTTGTCCACGTACACAATAGCATGGACACATTCCAATGCTGATTTCACAAAGCCTATGACCCCATCGTGCTTCGAGTTGAGATCGAAGCTCGCGTCCGCAGTCAGGTAATAAATCTGCACACCCCTCCAGACTCTGGATATCCGCATCCAGGACGTCGAAACCGCGCTCCGGGAGTTGCCCATAGTCGTCCGTCGACGCATGATGCGGGAGCCCCTGCTCGACCACGTCTTGCTCATGTGGGAACCGTTCTTTAACCACAGTGGGCGATGATAAATACCTCTATTCGACAATCATGTTCGCACGTGACGACTCTTGTCCATCCCCGTCACACTCGGTGGCGAACCCCTGCTCAGCCACATCTTGCTCTTGTGAGAGCCTCTGCTCGACCACAATGGGTGTAGGTGGGAAGCCATGTTCGACCACCGCTCGCTCGTGGGGAAGCCTTGTTCAAACCCGTCATATTCGTGCGGGAGGCACTGCTCGTCCTCGTCGTACGTTTTGCTGCAAAGCAAGGAGCCATCGTCAATCGTGCGTAAAGGCCGGAACAAAAGGTTCTGAGAAGGCCATCGCTAGCTCTGTGCACTGCTATTTTCGTGGTAGTACGATCCACTACTGCAACGTTCGGCCAATCACTTGGAGACACCAAGAGATGGGTGAACACTCCGCTGACGTCGAATTTACTTCGACGTCTCACTGATCTGGCTAACCAGTCAATCTGGGGCTTATAGCGCGCCAACCATGGCATGCCCAGGATGAAATCAAATGCATAATTCATAACCATCACCAACGAAATGTCGTTGCTGCCAAAGCCGTCAAACGTGTACGGCATCGACATTTCACGACGTAATACGCGGCGCGATGCCCCGTTAGCGAGCTTTACAACTACTTGGCCATGTCCCTCGCGGACCTGTATAATGGGTGGCAGCATTGACACCCAAAATTAAGAAAAAAATCTTTTGTCGCTCTTTAATATAGGAGCTCTCATAGATGTCGTCGGGTACCGGCGGCATGCGGTTTCACTGATCAGGCGTGGAATACCACTTGTAGTGATGGAATTTGACCGTGCACGCTGCACAGAAGGGCTATATAACCGGTCTTTCACCGGTGGACCCGAACCAACTTTAAACCAGTAGGGTGCCCTGCACCTACTGTTCTAGGCCGTCTTTCGGACGTTCAAGCGAAGACCTCTCTCGTGATGCACGTCCATCGTATGCTCCGACAACGGTGCTGGCGCGCGGCGTTCAGCCGCGCGATGACCTAGTTTTATACAAAGAAAGCTAAGAATCTGACGTCCGTTACGAACGTCGCCCTTGCAAGAAGTAATACGTCGTCGGTTACCCGACGAATCAGTAGTATTTATCTCTATAGGTGCCGGACCCGCTCATCTGACGGCGGTAACAATTGAAGGCTTGGTGTAGGCCTTGGTACTCTTACGTCCTCACGCAGGGCGATATCGAAAGCCTCCTCCAACGCGGCAGGCTCAGCGCGTTTCAGCGATAGGCGAGTGCTCCTCGCCCAAAAAGTCGACAGAGACGTCTACTTGTGTGCAATTGTCCATGGGATGCGTGACAATGGACGACGCCAGACGTCGAGCCATCTCCACGTAGTCGCACATGGCCATCCTATCCTGTCTCGGCGACAGGAAGCTTGAGCGCACCAACTTGTCTTCTCGCAGCGGCTCGAAAGCGAGCCGAAGGCCACTCTGAATGGCTTAAAGAGTGAGGAACGCATACTCGTTTTTAACAAGTTTACCCAGATCCCATCCTTGGCTTTCCTAGTAAGACGGGAAAGAAACAAGTTGACCTTGGCTTGTGGAGCCTCGAGAAGTTTCGAGGTAATAGCGATGTCAACCTTTTGTATCCAACGCGACAGCGACAAGCGTATTTGCCTTCGCCAGAGTTGACGGAGGTCTCCATTTTCACGACATCGTATTGTGAAGTCCGCGAGGTAGTTAAAACTCGCCATTGGATTCTTCGAGATCGCGAACTAAGAAGTCGTGTATGGCGAGACGCTGCCCATCAGGAGTATCTGATTTTATCAGAATCACAGCGAATGCCTTTCCAGATATCACCGTGAAGGTAATAAGGGCATCCCACTCAGCACCAGTGAGATGGGAAAAGTCGCGTGCTTTAGACTCGTGTCTGGAGCGTCAAAGTACGACGAATCGCTAATCTTGAACTCGGGCATGGGAGGAACTACAAAGTACGACCAGGTGCAACGGGGCTTGAACAACCTGTACTAAACTTTCATTATCTATGCTCAGGAAGCCTTAAACCCAAGTTTTAGGTATGAAGTATTTTTAATATCTATTTAATTTTTTGTCTTTCATAATCCTAAGTACGAATATTTATCATGAATTCATGAGAACCACTCAATCTACGTGTCAATATATTACTGTCTCATAATGGATTAAGCCCATTAAACCAGCTACAAATCAGCGACTTGCTACATTCGCTACTTCGGATGTATCCATCCTACTATAGAAACATGTAAACTTAATCGAGACTACTTATGTAACGGGGTGGCCCAATACACTGAATCGAATTGTGCATCCGAAACTAACTTCGGAGATAACTCAGTTGCCAACGCTAGATCCGAAACGGTTCTTGCGTGATCTGCGCAGTGGCATAGTCAAGCAGATCTTCATACTCATCACAGAGGATGAGTATGTGACCGACATTCGGTCGGCTACAGTATTTGCTGAGAACGAGATCGTCTCAGCAGCTCATCGATGGACGAAAGTGTACTCGATACGAAGACTCGGATTGAGCGATACACGTCTCAATACTGGGAGTCGCTTCAGGCAAATCCTTTGTATAAGGATTTGATCGAATTCAAGGACGTGCTCCCTGAATCCGTACCTTGCGAGTTGCCTAAAGACAAATTCACTCGACACGAGATCGATCTACAACCGGGCCCGAAGTATTGTGTCATGAAGCAGTGGCCACTGTCTCGTGAACAAGTACTAGCGATCGACAAGTTCTTTGCCGATCGCTTAGCAGCGGGCCATGTGAGGGAATCAACATCCCCTCACAGCTCTCCGACCTTCTGTGTGCGAAACGCCACAGGACAATGGCGGATAGCGCACGCATTCAACCAGTTGAATGCTGCAACGGTATTGGATCAGACGCCGATACCGAACAAGGACGTAATCATAGATGGTATGTCAAAGAGTACCATCTTTTCGTCCATGGATCCGATGGACGGATTCTATCAGATCCTCATGCGTGAACGGGACATCCCGTTCACGGCAGTGAGTACCCCCAGCGGTATGCTGTGGGAGTGGCTAGTGATGTCACAGGGGCTGAGCTATACCCCTGCAACCTTCATCAGATGTGTAATAAACCTGTTGAGACCGGTGCGAGACTTCGCACCGAGTTACTTCGACGATATGTTTGTCCATAGCCGGGCTATGGAAGGGAAAACGGACGTTGAAGTTTATAGAGCTCACGTTCGTCAAGTCCTTCAACTTATGCGCAAGCATAAGTTGTACTCAAACCTCAAGAAGTGTATATTCGCGGCTAGAGAAATACCACTTCTTGGTTGCATCGTGGGTAAACACGGCGTAGGCCCCGATCCCGAGAAGATCAAGGCGATAACAGACTGGCCTGTGCCAGTCGATGTCAAGGGACTTCGTATAGCTCCTTGGTTTAGCGGCGTACTTGCACAAGTACTCTCGCAACTACGCCGAGAAGACTGTTCATCTTTCTTCTCTTTCAGAAAAAAGAGTGAAGTGGTCATGGAACGCTGACTGTCAGCGTTCCTTTAAAAACATCAAGAAAAGATTGATGCGAACGCCCATACTGGCGATTGCATATCAGGACAGACCATTTCATGTGGTATGTGACGTCAGCGATGTTGCGATCAATGGTGAGTTAATGCCATTTGATATAGATGGTGCAGAGCGCGCAACCTGCTGTCAATCGCGTCAGCTGCAAACAGCTGAGCGTAATTACCCAGTGCATGACGAGAAAAAACTTGCCATGAAGTACGCACTGGCTAAGTTTTGCGTCTATCTCCTCGGAGATAGACCGTTCATCGCCTAAACGGACCATACTTTATTATGCACGGCCGTAAACAGCCCACACCTCTCGCAACGAATGGCGATGTGGTTGTCTTTCTTCGAGGAGTATAACTTTTATGTCGAATACAAGCCAGGTAGACTTAATGTCGTCGTTGATGCGCTTTCGCACCGACCCGATTTTGAGCCGAGAGCCCAATCCAACAGTGAGAATAAGCCCACTGTTGATTTACTTACAGTCAGTGTCCCGTCGTCGTTAACGTTACTTGACAAAGTAAGAAAGGTTTAAGCAGGCGGTAATAATCTTCTACGCTTGGTGGTTCATCTGGTGAATTCAACTCGAAAATCATCGAAAGAGTTATTGGCTTGGTATTTTTCCTTATCGGATCCGTACAAAACACGCAACGGGTTTCTGTAATATACAGCCGTTGCCGTTGACATGACTCGTTTCGTCGTCCCCGCTCATAACAACTTGCGCTTGCGCATCATGTATCAGTTTCACTATGCCCCAACATGGCCACCGTGGTAGAGAAAAGACTCACCTTACGGTAAGTCGTGTCTTCTACAGAACCCGCTAGTGTCATCTCGTGCGCAAGTACATTCGTGATTGCGTGGTTTGTCAACGAGTAATGCCTAGCCATACATCACACGCACCCTTACAGCCTCTACTTGTCCCGGCAGAGTGCTGGTAGTCCGTTTTCATGGACTTTGTCTTCGGATTCCCCGAAGACGTTCGAAAGAATAATGGTATTCTTGAGTTCTTTGAACGGTTCAGCACGATAATGCATCTTGCTGCAGTACCGATGTTGATCACGGCACATAGCTGTGGTCATTAATTTATCGACACGATATTTCGACTCCACGGGTTACCCCGTAAGCTCGTTTTAGACTGTGATCCTCGGTTTACGGCGGACTTCGGGCAATCCGTGTTCCGTTCACTCGAAACACGGCTGGAGATGTTGACATCTGACCATCCCGAAACAGAAGGTCTGACGGAACGTGCCAATTGTAACGGGGCAGCCCGTTACATGGAAATTATCATTTAGAAGAGATAATGACAATAAAGAATATTATGTTGAATATCCTTTAAACAATATCACCAATGGTGGTGATATTGAAGGGTCGACCAAAGGGTCTGCTCATTGGTTGATATCTTGACGATATCAACCCACCAATCGCCGCAAGACGCGCGCAATGAGTGGTGAGTAGACGTCGTCATACATTCAGTTAGTTTAGTATAATTAAGTTAAGTCAAACAGAGAGACAGTGGTTAAAGACTTAATTATATTAATATAACAGTTCTACTTTTACCCTACCTACGCTTACTCGCTTGACACGTGTACGTCCGTCGGGGCACCCAAAACCCTTGCGTTAAGTCCACGCAAGGGTGTGCCCCGTTTCACCTGGTAGCACTTTGTAGTCCTTCCAAGGACCACAACATCCAACATGAACATATTTGATGATGAAGAGACCTTTCACGCCACGCGTGAAGAATTTACCCATTTGAGTGACATCGAATGGGGTGCGGTCGAACGAATGAGTTTTACCTTAGGCGAGTTCGCCATTAGCGCCATGTTGGAGTCTCTAGACAGAGATGAACAACATGCCGCTATCGCAAAGTTTATTCAAAACGAACTTGCCATCGAGAGGGAGAAAGTAGCCTTGCTTCACCAGCAAGGCTCTCAACAGGCCGAGCATTTGAGAGAACTCGGTGCTCAACAGACGGAGCTGTTGAGACAGCAGCAATTCCATGCTGCTGTGGGCGGGACGGCGCATGCGCGTCGTCCCGAAGTCATGAAAGTTGACATCCCCAAGTACAGTGGAGTCCCGGAAGACTCCATGTTACTATGGTTTGTCGAACTCGACAGAACCCTAAGGGCTCGTCGCGTCGAAGATGAGCAAATGAAACTCACATTTGCTCAGACCCACTTGGCAGGGCGTGCCAAAACTTGGTCCCTGGGGCTCGAGAGTAGCGACCCACATGTGTTTAGGTTGCTAGATGACTTCAAGTCCCGGCTCAGACAAACGTTTGAGCCGCCATGGGCTGAGTTCAGGGCTCGTTCAGAGCTCCTGAAACTCAAGCAGGGTAAGCGTGATGTGCACGCTTACGCACAACATATACGACTCCTCACGAGTATTATAAATGCTAGCCCAGTCCATGAACACACGTTGATTACGGTGTTCATGCAAGGGCTCGCAGAAGGGCCCGTCAGGAACCACCTGTTCCGCCTTGAGCCGAATACGCTGGAAGAGGCGATATCAGCCGCGGAACAGGAAGCCTTTAGCATGAGACAGGCTCATGCTAGCTCGAGCTCTTATCGTCCACCGAGACGACAAGAGATCGGAGGTCCAGAACCTATGGGCCTCTGCTATGTTGAGAGCAAGAGACCTCTCTCTTCAAACAACAAGCTATTGCAGAAGTGCAATCGCTGCCAGAAGTTACGACACTACGCATATGAGTGTAGTGCTCCACGCCCAGTACCGAACAGTACTGAGCGAAATGGACGACCATTTGCAAGAAGGTCAATGGGCGTGGGTCCAGCGCTGTTGAGAAACCGCAACAGCGAGACGGACCAGCAAAAAATGGTCGGGGTCAGTAGGGGCAGAGAGCCCTACTGATCCAGCAATCTCAAGAGAATTTGCAAATCTCTTGACGAAAGTTGCTCCAGATACACACTCATTGTGTGTCTCTGCACCTGGTGATGACGTTTCGCTCATCACCTTGAAGTTAGAAGCGACAAATGATTTGTCGCTTCTTGCCCTAGTAGACTGTGGGGCGTCGAACAACTTTGTTCGACGCCAGTCACTAGAGGGTCGTAGGCTCAAATTCGTTGAGCGCGACATTCCCCTCACAAGGATCACGGTGCGTCTTGCAACAGGCGCATCGATAACCGTTGAGAAACGTGTAGTAGGAACCCACTACACGTTAGAGGGCGAACAGTACGATGATGACTTCATCGTGCTAGATCTAGATGACAAATTTGATGTCATCCTGGGATTACCTTGGCTCAGAAAGTACGAGCCAAGGGTGAGCTGGCAGCATCGATCCGTGAAGATGCCTGCCGCGTGCGCGTCAGATGGCCATCTAATGAACGTCTTGGAGCGTCCACAAGCGCGTGGATGTACTGCGAGTGAGTGCGATGGCCTCACTTGCGGTACGGTCGTTAGCACGACTGCACAAGATCACAGTGTAGTTGATCACCACACTGTGGAGCAAGCTCCCGGCGGCTGTACAGAAGTACAGGCGGCGCCGAAGGTCCACCACTCGAAGAAGTCGAGTGGACCGGGAAATGGATGCATGCCTAGCGGGCAACATCTTAGAAGAAGGAAACATGTTGCCACCAAAAGAAAATACTGTAATCATAGGTCGACTGGAGAGTCGACCGTAGGGGATCAGTCCCTAACATTTTTTTCACATCCACAGTCATAAGACGTAGAAGCAATAAGCCCCACTTACTTAAGAAAGCAATTACTCAAGAGTTACTTGATGAGAGATAAGGCTCTCAGCAACCTGTGGAAACAAGTTTCCAGTAAAAAGTCGATAAACTGGACGTCTTAGTCAATGACGTCAAGCGTAGGCGCTTATACGCTTAATCTAATTGTGCATCCGAAACTAACTGCGGAGATAACTCAGTTGCCAACGCTAGATCCGAAACGGTTCTTGCGTGATCTGCGCAGTGGCATAGTCAAGCAGATCTGCATACTCATCACAGAGGATGAGTATGTGACCGACATTCGGTCGGCCACAGTATTTGCTGAGAACGAGATCGTCTCAGCAGCTCATCGATGGACGAAAGTGTACTCGATACGAAGACTCGGATTGAGCGATACACGTCTCAATACTGGGAGTCGCTTCAGGCAAATTCTTTGTATAAGGATTTGATCGAATTCAAGGACGTGCTCCCTGAATCCGTACCTTGCGAGTTGCCTAAAGACAAATTCACTCGACACGAGATCGATCTACAACCGGGCCCGAAGTATTGTGTCATGAAGCAGTGGCCACTGTCTCGTGAACAAGTACTAGCGATCGACAAGTTCTTTGCCGATCGCTTAGCAGCGGGCCATGTGAGGGAATCAACATCCCCTCACAGCTCTCCGACCTTCTGTGTGCGAAACGCCACAGGACAATGGCGGATAGCGCACGCATTCAACCAGTTGAATGCTGCAACGGTATTGGATCAGACGCCGATACCGAACAAGGACGTAATCATAGATGGTATGTCAAAGAGTACCATCTTTTCGTCCATGGATCCGATGGACGGATTCTATCAGATCCTCATGCGTGAACGGGACATCCCGTTCACGGCAGTGAGTACCCCCAGCGGTATGCTGTGGGAGTGGCTAGTGATGTCACAGGGGCTGAGCTATACCCCTGCAACCTTCATCAGATGTGTAATAAACCTGTTGAGACCGGTGCGAGACTTCGCACCGAGTTACTTCGACGATATGTTTGTCCATAGCCGGGCTATGGAAGGGAAAACGGACGTTGAAGTTTATAGAGCTCACGTTCGTCAAGTCCTTCAACTTATGCGCAAGCATAAGTTGTACTCAAACCTCAAGAAGTGTATATTCGCGGCTAGAGAAATACCACTTCTTGGTTGCATCGTGGGTAAACACGGCGTAGGCCCCGATCCCGAGAAGATCAAGGCGATAACAGACTGGCCTGTGCCAGTCGATGTCAAGGGACTTCGTATAGCTCCTTGGTTTAGCGGCGTACTTGCACAAGTACTCTCGCAACTACGCCGAGAAGACTGTTCATCTTTCTTCTCTTTTAGTAAAAAGAGTGAAGTGTTCATGGAACGCTGAGTGACAGGGTTACTTTGAAGGTATCAAGCAAAGATTGATGCAACCGCCCATGTCAGCGACTGCAGATCAGGACAGACCATTTTATATGGTCTGTAACGTCAGCGATTTTGCAATCCGCTGTGCGTTAATGCAGTTCGACGCAGATGGCACATAGTGCGTCATCTGTTATCTGTCGCATCAGCTGCAAACAGATGAGCGCAATTACCCAGTGCATGACAAAGAACTCCTTCCCATGAAGTACGCACTGGCTAAGTTTCGCGTCTATCTCCTCGGAGATAAACCGTTCATCGTGTATAACGACCATACGTCCCTACGCACGGCCGTAAACAGCCCACACCTCTCGCAACGAATGGCGAGGTGACTGTCTTTCTTCGCGGAGTACAACTTCTCCGTGGAGTATAAACCAGGACGACTAAACGTCGTCGCTGATGCGCTTTCGCGCCGTCCCGATTTCGAGCCGGTCGCACAATTCAACAGTGAGGATAAGCTCACTGTTGCGACACTGACAGCCAGTGTTATGTCGTCAAGCTTACTTTACGACGTACGAAAGGCATACGCAGAAGATAAGGATCTTCTGCGATTAATGGAGCATCTGGTGCATCCATCCAGTAAATCATTGAATAATTTACCGGCTTTGTACCGATCCTCATCGGATCGATACACAACGCGTAACGGACTGTTATATTATACAGCCGTTGACGGCGACACACCTAGTGTCGTTGTACCCTCTCATCATGATTCCGATTACGCATCATGTATGAGTGTCACGATGCCCCAACAGGTGGCCATCGTGGGAGAGAAAAGACTTACCTCACGGTAAGTCATGACTATTACTAGCCCCGCTAGTATCAGTTTGTACGCGAGTTCATACGTGCCTGCGAGGTTTGTCAACGGGTGAAGCCTAGTCCTTCATCCCGTGCGCCATTGCAGCCTCTGCCTGTTCCGACAGAGTGCTAAATGTCCATTTCAATGGACTTCGTCTTCGGGAAACTCGAAGACGCTCACAAGAATATTGGCATTCTTGTGTTCGTTGATCGGTTCAGCAAGATGGTGCATCTTGCTGCAGTGCCCGAGTCCATAACGGCACCCGGCTGTCCTCGTGTCTTTCTTGACACAGTGTTCCGACTCCACGGGTTGCCCCGTGAACTCGTATCCGACCGTGACCCTCGGTTCACGGCAGCATTTTGGCAAATCGTGTTCCGTTCTCTTGGAACACGATAAAAGATGTCTACTTCTGACCATCCAGAAACAGATGGTCAGACGGAACGTGCGAACCGTGTCCTCGAAGAGATCCTTCGAGGATATGTCCACTCGTTTTTGAGTTGGAGCGAGTTCCTTCCGATGGTGGAATTCGCCATCAATAATTCGGTGCATGCTCCACCACAGCACACACCGTTTTACGTAAATGTCTTACGCCATCCACGTGTGCCCACCCTTCTAGAGTGTGACTCTTGGATAAGGGGGGAGGGACTCGCTCGAGCAAAAACCGTTCTGGCTCTTGCTCATCACGTGTAGACGCTAACGTCGTCACGTATGATGCCGATATCGATCAGGTCAACATCGATGAAGAAGATCATCTCAATAATAGCGACAACGCTATTATTGGGTCGGATGATGATGACGATGCTGGTATATTCAGCATCGTCAACGATTATGTCAGCGAGGAAGAAGACAACCTCGCTGAAGAAGAGAGCAATCTCTTAGCAGTGCGCACGAAGCGCACTGCCAGACAAAACAAAGAGTCAGCAGAGAACTTCCTGCTGACTCGAGAAGCGGTAGTCCGTTTCGTTCAGGACTCCATCGCAAATGCGGTGGACCGCCAGAAACGGAACGTAGACAATAATGGACGAGCAAATGTTCTTTCATTTAAAGTTAATGACCTAGTACTACTGTCTACGGTAAACTTACCTGGACATGCAGTCACTAGTGTCTGCAGTAGTAAACTACTGCCGAAGTACATTGGACCATTTCGAGTGTTGCATCGCAAGGGCAATGCATACACACTCGAATTGCCACGTAAGATGCGCACGCATCCTACGTTTTACGTGGGGAGGCTCAGGCCGTACTGTCAGTACGATCCTTCTTCTTCCGATGAAGATAGCCCCCACGTTCAAGAACATCCATGAAGTTCTTGCGTTCGCGCTCCAGACGATCCGTCTGGTCGCGCAGATATGATACCTCGGTACTCAACCGAGATATCTCCCCGCGAGCTGTCGCCAGCTCGCCGGAAAGGGAGCGGACATCCCGCTCGACCTGAAGCTGCGCTGTGGCATAATCGGCGCGGACTCTCGCTCGATCAGCCTCGCGATCCTTGCGGTTCTTCCGCACGGTATCAGTCAAAGCGTAGCGTCGGTCGCGCTCGTGCTTCAAGTCATCGCGCAATTCATCGATTGCGCGATCCAATTAGAAAGGGTCGAGATGATGAGCAGAATCATCTGGAGAAGGTCTTTCCTCCTCCACAACATCCTTTGGTGGATTCTCACGGTGGTCAACGCTTTCTAGTGGAGCGTATCTTGAACCACCGTGACGATTCAGGATCAAGGACGAGCTACCTCATCCAGTGGTGGGGGTATCCACCCTCTTGGAACAGCTGGAAGACCCGCTCTCAGCTGTTGATGGACATTGAAGGTCTCGTCCGCCTGTATGACGAAACTCATCCGATTGGTCCGAGGGGCCATCGGTAAACACGCGCCCTAAGCGCTTGTAGACGGATTGCAAGTTTGCAATCGCGTCACGCATCTCAGCCGAGATGTGTGCCCTTCCCCAGGGCGAACTTAGGGAGTACACATCCCTAGGTGCACGCTGCGAGTTGTCAACACAACTCGCACAAGGGTCTCCCCATTTGAGGCAAGGAATGTCTGCCTCACTCGACAAACAGTGCAACGAGTACCTTGCACCGGTTGGCGTTCGCTTTTCAAACTTGACGCGTACTGCTTCAAGTTTCTTAAGCCACCCTTCTCGTCCAAAATTCTTGATATTTTGGACGAACGCGTTCCACGTTTCCAAAAAAGAGACCTAGTCACGCTTTTGGTTGCCGTTGTACCATCGATGTCGAAGGAAGACATCGAGATAAAAATGTTCCTCAGCGCGAAAGTTCCTGGCGCTGGGATCCAAGCCGTGAAGCTCAGTCGCATAGAAAAAGGGTACTCGATGGTGTTGGCCCGTCTCGTGAGACAAGCTATTGATGAGCCGTTCAGGCAAACGCCACGGCTTCAGCTCATCACGCTTCACAGTGGTACCCTTGTCGGTACCACGGTTGTCAGTATGACGATGGCTTGCACCATCGTCAATTTGCTCGTTCGAAGGAGCACGAGTTGATCGCGGTGATGAGCAATCATACTCATCACCAGACTCATCATCACTGCCGAACAGACTGTGACACATGTCACGAGTCCGTACGTCCGGCAGTATCATGGATGAATGAGGCACCGCCGGTGAACGCGATGCCTCCAAAAGCTTTTCCGAGTCAGACACGTCTGACTCGCCAGAATAGATGACCTCTATGTCAGGGTAATCATGCGCTCGCGGTGTGATACCTCGTGCACCTGCAGCACTTGTTGCTGCAGGCGGAGAACGAGCAGCAGACGACGAATCGTCTGCCGCAGAGGCTGGCACAGCAGCGGGCTGTGCGTGTCTTGAGTCACCCCGCATAGACATGTTAACTATGCGGGGTCGGGTGGAAAGTGAATGGAACTGACCCAACTAGTGCTCCCTGTCCCAATGGTGCCCAATGAGTGGCCACCAGATTTTTGATAGCCACACGGTGACTATCCGTTAAGGGTGGGTGATGTAACGGGGCAGCCCGTTACATGGAAATTGTCATTTAGAAGAGATAATGACAATAAAGAATATTATGTTGAATATTCTTTTAGCAATATCACCAATGGTGGTGATATTAATGGGTCGACCAGATAGTCTGCTCATTGGTTGATATCTTTACGACATCAATCCACCAATCGCCGCAAGACGCGCGCAATGAGTGGTGAGTAGACGTCTTCATACATTCTGTTACTCTATTATAATAAAGTTAAGTCAAACAGAGAGACAGTGGTTAAAGACTTAATTATATTAATATAACCGTTAACCTTTTCTCTTATCTACGCTTCCTCGTTTGCCCCGTGTACGTATGTCGGGCTCACCGAAACTTTGCGTTAAGTCCACGCAAGGGTGTGCCCTGTTACACCAATCGTGTTCTCGAAGAGATCCTTTGAGGATACGTCCACTCGTCCTCGAGTTGGACGACTTCCTAATGATGGTTGAATTTGCCATCAATAATTCGGTGCATGCTTCAACCCAGCACACACTGTTCTTCGTGAATGGCTTACGCTATCTGCGTCCGCTCACCCTCTTAGAGTGTGACTCTTGGATAGGCGTGAGGGACTCGCTCGAGAGAAAAAAACGTTCTGGCTCTGGATCATCACGTGTCGACGCTAACGTCGTCACGTATGATGCCGATGTCGATGAAATTGACATCGAAGAAGAAAACCATCTCAATAATAGCGATGGCGCTTTTATTGAGTCGGATGGTGATGACGATGCTGGTATTTTCAGCATCGCCAACGACTTTTTCAGCGAGGATGACGACTTCCTCGCCGATGAACAGAAACAGGCAAGAACTCTTTCTACAGTTTGCACAAGGCGAACTAAACAAAACAATGCCGAGTCGGCTGAAGAATTTCTGGGTGGTTCATGAAGCAGTGGTCCGTTTCGTACAGGATTGTATCGCTTACGCGGAGGACCGTCAGAAACGGAACGCTGACAAGAATGGAAGATCCAATGTTCTTTTATTTATTGAAGGAGACTTAGTACTACTTTCTACGGTACACATACCTTGACACATAGTAACTAATGTGGGCAGTAGCAAACAACTGCCCAAGTACACCAGTATTTTTCGTGTGCTGCGAAGACAAGGCAAAAGCAGACACGATCCAGCTTCCACGTAGGATGCGCACGCATCCTACGTCCTACGTGGGGCGTCTCCGCCCGTACTGTCAGTACGAACTGTCTTCCGACGATGAAGATAGCCCCCACGTTTTAGAACCTTCATCAGGCTCTGGCGCTCGCGATCCAGACGATCAGTCTGGTTGCGCAGTGAAGGGACCTCTCGACGTAGCTCAGAGATTTTTCTGCGAACTATCTCCAAATCTTTGTCCGAGGAGCGGACACAGCGCTCGACCTCAAGCTGTGCATGGGCGTAATCGTCACGATCCTTCGCACTTCCAGTCTCCCGATCCTTGCGGCGATTCCGTACAAGATCGGTTAGAGCGTAGCGTCGGTCTCTCTCGTGATCCAAATCCTCGATCTATGCAGAGATTGCGCGATCCGTCTCGTATAAGTCGAAATGGTGAGTCGAACGACTTGAAAGAGGGCTCCTTCTCCCCCGCATTCTTTGGTCGAATCAAACGATGGTGAACGCTTCCTTGTGAAGCTTATCTCGAACCACTGTGTAGATTCAGGATTAAGGACGAGTAACCTCGTTTAGTGCCGGGGTATCCATCCTCGTGGAAAAGCTGGGAGATCCGCTCTCAGCGGATGGTGTATGTGCCCGGTCTCGTCAAACAGTACAACCAGAAGCACCCGTTAAAGGTGGAGGGCCATCGTCGAAAGAACGCCCGGAGCGTTCGTAAAGGGATTGTAACGTCTTCATCCTTTTGTGCATCTCACACGAGATGCGCGCCCTCCGATACGGCTGATTCGGGAAGAAGGCTTCCCTAGGGGCCCGAACAGAGTTGGTAATACAACTCTGACATTTTCTCCCCACAAACGGGCAAGGTAAACCTGCCTCTCAAGAAAATCGATGCAATTTAAACCGAGCACCGGTTTATGATTTCTGTTCAAACTTATTGCGATCTGGAGGAAGTAGGTCCAGCCGAGTGTCACGGACTACATTCTCAATTTTGCCGATGATAACATTTCACACCTAAACCAGCGAGAACTCGTCTCGCTTGTGGTTACCGTTGTACCATCGATGTGTAAAAAACATTGATGTAAAACGCATGCTCAGCGCGATAATACTTTGCACTGGAATCAAGGACATGGATCCTTGACGAGTCAAAGAGTGATATTCGACAACTCCCAGTGGTATAGCCATACCACTCTCTCAGATCGCTTAAGATTGGCATCCATGGTTTATGTTGAGGAGCAGATCGTAACGCCTCACGATCCTGCTCCTCTTGCGTGGTGTCAACGTAATCACTGGCACCACGATCGCCGCAAGACCTCGTATGACTGCGACTGTGCCTACGATGAATCCGCGAAGAGTCATCGACATCGTCATGAGGACTTACGTCCTCATGTTGCACACCCGTCTCGTATGAATACGAGCGCGATCGGTTTGATCCCGGTGACGAGTTCCCGGAATAGTCGGATGAGCCGAACATATCATGCCGCAATTTAGGATTGAGACTGCCGCGAAGCGCAGCAGTTTTCGATTCCGCAACCGTACGGTCGGGCTTTGCGGTCTGCTTGGAGTCGTACGGGGAATCCGACTCGCCCGAATAGGTCACCTCTAAACCGGGACCATGGTCGATGGGAATACCACTCGCGGTCGTATCTGTGGGTGAAGAAGCTACACGTGGAGGAATACGTGCACCTGCAACTATGGGTGTTGCAGGCTCCTTATTAGCAGCAGCAGACTTATTATCGCCTGCTGCCGAGTCTTGAGTGTCTTACTCTCCGGCTTCACTTATCCGTGCAGCCGATTTAGATGCAGTCTTGCTCGCGGAGCGCATGGACGGACTCGTCATGCGCTGCAAAGTCGAAATGAGAAGGGAAAGATTAACAAGTTCTCCCCGTCCAAAGAGCGACAAGACAATGGTCTCTCTGTCACCAATAAATCAATCACTCACTATAGTGACTGATGGTTAAGGGGGAGGGGTGATGTAACGGGGTGAGCCCGTTACATATAAATTGGTACGAAAGTACCAATTTTGAATAGAATCTATTTGGATAATATTCAATCGATACACTCGAGAAAAGCGACGTTGTCGAAATATTAATTCTAAGGGTAATATCCGTGGAGGGGTCCACTTCTTGGTTGGTGTACCGTGTACATAACCAATTGAACCACCAGTCGCTGCTGGACGCGCGTAATGGGTGGTGGACAGAAGACCCACGTAAAAGACAGAAGTTTAATACGGTTAGAATAAGACGAATGATGATTTAGTAAGAAGCATAACTATATTTAATAACAGTTCTACTTTCCTCTCAAGACAGAGTTTTCGGGTTCTGTATTTTCTTGGTCGGGCTTCCTCACGCCACGTGTACGTGACGTCGGGCGTACCCACCCTTGTATTGTTATCAATACAAGGCATTGCTCAGTTATCTGAGCAAGGGCGTGCCCCTTTACATGCGCCTCTTGCTATCATCCGTGTAAACAGCCATTACATGCTGCTGCGCCTCCTCCTGCTCGTCCTGAAACACGCACATGGGAGTACTATGACAGCCGATGAACTGACATCGCTCTCGTCGCTGGCCCATACGGCCTTTGTCGATCGTGGAAGGGCTCTTAATACAGCGGCGGCCGCTTGCATTTGTGTCCACGACGCTCGCAATGAACGATACCAGTGGGGCGAGAGCGCTGCTGAATACTCACTACAAGGGCAGTAGCTGCCGAGGTGCTGCCGCCTCTTGCTGCAGGACGCGTCCGCCGCGCTCAGACTGCTACTTAGAGCGCCTTGATAGTCTGTTCTACAGGCGTGTACGACAATACGATATCGGTGTGTTTCTATCCGGGCTATCTCATCTGCTCCTCGCTAATCCAGTCCGCTGATTCAGCGCATCTCTTATAGATCAGTAAGTAGAGCGTGCGTCTGTTAATCTCGGTCCGCTGATTCAGCGCATCTCTTATAGATCAGTAAGTAGAGCGTACGTCTGTTAATCTCGGTCCGCTGATTCAGTCAGCTGGCTCGAGACGTCGGGCGTCTCGGGAAACACTCGGCAGAGGGCACGTGAAATCGGATATCCCGCCCGAGGGTGTAGACAGGTCGCTGAAGTCGCGGGAAACGTCGCGTATCACTCCGATCAGCTCCGATGGGCCACTGACGCACCTGAACGGGTCCGATAAATCGCGTTCCAGGCAAGTCGCTTCGTAGGTCCGTCGGGTATCATGCTCGGCAAACGGTCCTGCGGCTGAAAAGCTGACATAGGACAGCAGCAACGAGGCGGCAGCGGGGGGTAACGGCCGCTGTTGCAGGCCCTCTCTCACCTCACTGTGGCGCGTCTTACTTGTAGCTCCCCTACCGGTTTCCACGCTGCGCTGCCTTCCCTGGTGCATGCAGCGGAGAAAAAGCCTCCCTCTAATCTTTAACTTGAGCCCCACTATTGAAGACTTCCCGCCTAGAAAAGGGTGCCGGTTGGCCGGCGCGTTGGTGGTCTTCGTCGCTTGGCCGATACTGCCCGAAGGCGCAATCAGGGAAAATTGTTACGTCCAAGAAGTAAAAGCATCAATAGAACGAAACAGCGTCAGCTATTTCAGCTGTAGCCTGTCTGTCGTTGCTCGCGATGCAGAAGACACTACGCTCCGCTTTCATTCCCAACTATTCACGGTTCAGCTCAAGTCAGTCTTTTCTTACCCCTTCGTGGGCGGCCTCTTCGGAGGGAATCCTCCCATAGGGGAGCCGAGGGGGTCTAAGGGCGGCCTCGAGCAAGCTGCACTCGCAGTCTCAGGTGTGGGCGCAGTGGACCGACGGGTCGCGCAAGCGGCCGATGGGAGCCACCATCATAGATGGATGAGCTCCTCGGGGAGGTACTACGGCGGGTTGGCGTTCCCCGCGCCTTGCATTTACTTCGGTGATCGCACTCCACGTCAAGGGGTCGCGTAAGCGGTCCAAACAGGGTAGATGCCACGAATGGCAGCCTATTCCGCGTCTTACGCTGCTGCTTCGGCGGTTAGCACGTATGGTCCGATTGGTCGCATCAGCGGTCATGAAAGGATCGAACCCGGCTTGGGAGGGATGGTCTGTGACCGTCGCTACCCTTGCCCCGGCCCTTTGGAGCACCCACGGATTACTCCCGGTTTCCGGGGCATCCTTGCAGTCATATTTTCAGTCGTTAATTATTCGAAATAATGGACGTACATGACACAACAACTACGCTCCGCTTCCAGCGCGCGTGCAGCCGCCGCTGGAAGACGTCGACCACGTCGTCGACGTCAGCAAGCGCTTTCATCTGCTCGTCACAATAGTTTGCGCCCGCTCCGACCGTGGTTTCCACTCTACCAGCTTCAAGCGAACGACTCGTCTCTTGTCCACAATGGCGGTCGCAAGTCAGACACGTGATCGCAAGAAGCTAAAAGGGTGAGTCCTGCCCAACGACGCGCAACATGCGCTCGTCAACAAACGTAACAAAATTGCGCTGGCTGCTCGAAAGAGGGTCGACGCTCCGTCAGCGCCTGCTACGTGGTGCGCGGAAAACACAGAATCGAGGTGATGTCGTGCCGCATACGTCGATACACGTTGTGACTCTCGTCTGTCGTGCCATAAGGTCCAGAAAGCTCCTCAGCTCCATCTCGACCGTCCCTTCGATTACAGCGTTGCGCCATTTCAGGCAAATCTCGTCGACTGCGTCTCGCATGCGACAAGGTGGTTCGTTCTGAGAACCCAGTCGCAAGCCGAACAGATGACGACGCCATGTTCGCGCTCGACCTAGGCGCTACTGCAATGACACTGTCGTGGTGATTTGCAATACTTCTTTGTGCCAGACTTTGCGCTTGTTCGGTCGAATGTTGTAGATGTCGTGGTCTCTCGTTCGGAATTGTCTGGACATCGCAGAGCACTTGGTAGCGCAGAGCTCGTACTTGCTGCGATACTCGACAGGGCATCCTCAAGGTGGACAGCGAGGAACCAGTCCGTTATGAATAGAACTATGCAAATTGAGGTTGACTGTGAGCTGGAATGATACGAAATGCGAGGATTGAGATTCGAGTGGCTCAAGCGACATACGCCTCGCGGCTCGTAGTGACAGTGTCGATCTGATGCACTGTTTTTGCTTTCGGGAGATACATTGATGTCAATAAACGTAGGCCCACAACTTTGGAGTATCGGCTTTGCCTACCGTGTGAACGCTGCCCTAGAATTTAGAGAGCATTGAATGTAGTCTCCTGTTTCTACTCCATCTTTCCCAATTAGAACACATGCGACCACCTCCCTCTCGATCCACACCACTGTCGTCGGGCAAACGCCAAAAACATTGACTTGTTTTGACTTGTAGTGTGATAGAAGACCGACGGTGCCTTTCCACGTGCACAAGGCTTTGTTGAATAGGTCGTCCGCAATTTCGCAATGTCAATTGTTCGCAAAGGCATTTCGAGCGTAACGCGTTGGCTTCATTGGCAACATTCATACCGTTAGCTGTAAACATGGCTAGTATTGCGGACGCGATATTACTGGCAAAATTGAAATCAGTCACTGCTCGCGCGTTGGACCTTGTCTTCTGTTAGTACTTGGATGCTGCTAGACCGACAATGTGCCGTGAAGCGAGTCAACGCTTGAACTGCAACACGAAAGTAGATCCGCACGTCCGTGTTGTTCACGCTTCTCTTGCTTTCGTCTACGGGTGATGAACGCTGAAGCCTGAGCTCTTTTCCAGTGCGTTCCTAAGGATATATCCTTTGTCTACAATATACAACAACAGCGGCTTGAACGGACGGCCAAAGAAGACGATATACGGCGTAACAAGTGTCGACTCCTCTGCGCCTGGTGCTGTCGACCTAAGGGATTCATGGTATCTCACCATGTACAAGAGAGAAGCTAAGGTCCACGAAAGAAGTGCATAATGCTCGCTATTGTGGGTCGAAATTGCCGTTGGAAGCGGTAGCGAACGAACGACTGTGACAAATGCAAATCGGTCTCCAATCACAAGACTCCCACGGCAGCTGTCTTGATCATACTCAGCAAAGTCAGCTGATCTGAGCCCACTGAATCCACACTTGTCTACGCGCTGCTAGAAAATCGCGCGTGCTGCCGTCAATCGCTTCTGCATTTGTATGGTGCATACAGATGTCCTCTCTCCTGCCACTGGATTCTTGCTACTCGACGCCATAGCGTCGCCACTCCCGTTCTTCATTCCTCATTCTGCGACGAAGAACAACAAGCCACGACAAGACCTCGAACGCCGCCATGCACCTCAGCAACGGACTCATCCTCGCTGCCGCTGCTATCGCTGCTGCCAGCGTAGCCGCCGTCCCTGGGTCACCTGTACCCTTTTTGTCGTACTGCAACCAAGTCGCTGAGTGTAATGGTCGCACGCCACTGGATGTCCAGCAACTTTCTGATCAATGTCAACAGAAGTATCCCACCGAAGCTACACGGCTCCAGTGCTGTGCGGAACAATGCGCGATTCCACCTGTTGTGTATTATTGCGACCAAGTCGATGAGTGTCGGGGTCGCACGTCGCCTCAGGAGCTTGAAAAGCTGAACCAACTGACAAATGTTTGTCAACTGGACGCTCCTATTCCCGGAGAAGAGCGGGCCAAGTGCTGTAAGGCAGGCTGCGCGCCGACACCTCTTGTGTATGGCTGCCGCCAAGTCGATGAATGTGCCAATCTCCTTGATGAGCAACTGAACGGAGCGACCACCGGCTGTCAACATGAAGTCCTCGTCCCCGGAGCTGAGCGCGCCCAGTGCTGCAAGAATCGCTGCGCGGCGACACCTGTTGTGGCTAGTTGCGGCCAAGTCGATGAGTGTCTCGGGCTGGGGCCTGAAACGATCAATCAGAACACTATGCGTTGCTACCGGTTTCACCCCATTCCCGGAGCCGACCGGGCCCAGTGCTGTAAGGCACGCTGCGTGCCTAACTCGGTCGTGTATGGTTGCGACCAAATCGACGAGTGTTACCGTCTCGATCTCGCGACGATCGGTAAACACACTGGCCAGTGTCAACTTGATGCCGGCATTCCTGGGGCTGCTCTAGCTAAGTGCTGTGTGAACCTATGCAATGCCGAGCCAGTTGCCTAAGCATACCTCCCGTTCCACGAACGTCTTGGATGGATCGAGCGATAGCCCGTGATTTGTCACGGGTGTGCGAGCACAAGACGTACGATCTGTTGGACCATCAATCGATGCTGCGAGTCCTGCTGCGCGAGCTTGGCACTTTCGAGAATGTGTGAGTGGCTACACATGGTATTGGCCATGGTGCTTCTGTGTTTTTGGGAAGTCTGAAGTCTCGATAGCGGAGCTTGCAGGGTGCTTGAGGCAGGTGATTCGTGGGAGTGCGGGGGATGTAGCTGCCAAACACGGACAGCTGAGCGACGCTAGACTAGATCTAATCCAATCAAGTTGTTGTTTGACTGAGCGTTTTGTGTTCGACCGCGCGGTTCTGTTGTTGTCAAGCAATCGCAACACTGTGATGGTAATTGTCGCTTTTGTCGTCGTCCTGCAAACGATGGCGTGCAAAGCAAGCTGTGCGTCTACTCACGGACGATTCTACGTCTTGCTAAAAGTCAGAGTCACTATGGCCGTGGCCTGATGACATCTCTGCTGGATGAGCGATGCTTCGCTTACTCAACACAATAGTTTTGGCATGAAGAGCCATGAAAGGAACGGGAACATACCGAATGCGGTCGGTCCATAAGCTCGTCAACACAACACTTATAACTTAGTCTTCCTGTTGTTATTTGTCGAAAAGGTGGCAAGAAATTTACTTGTACCATCTCCGACAAATACAAAAGAGTAAAAAGTTGTACCGCAGCTGGGAGAGTCTCTCTCAGCTGCAAGTTGTCGACAAGATTTCACTGTCTTCACGACATGTCCATCAACCAATCAGCGTCACCCGCAAATGCCAACTGGGCCCCAAAAGTAAGTGGGACACTACACCGCCGTAAAATTGGCATTCGACGACAGAAATGACGCATGAGAGATATATATACTCTAATTTGTGCGTCCACACCCAACAGCTGACCGCCGAAAGCCGTGACATGACACCCGAGCGGTCCAAGTTCCGTCCCAATCGCACGGTACCGAACGAAAACGACTGACGCGGTCCAAGCACTCAACACAAGTGACAGTCACCACTTATCGGCGCCGTCGTTGTATCCACCTCCGCTGCTGATCAATTTTCGATTCATCAACACTCGGATCTTCTTACCGCGTGCTGCCATTCGCGTGAACCAAGATACGCCAGACGCATTGGCTCGGGGTTGAAGTTGTCGACGAAAGCTGCACCACTTACGCATTCGTAGAAAAAAATGGCTCGACTTGAGCACGAGTACCGATGGAAAAAGAGAGGAAAAAAGAATGACTGTGTATTCTTGTAACGAAGTGAGCCCGTTACATAAAATTGATATTAATGTATCAATTTTTGAGTGTTATCTATTCAGATAATACTCAATCAACATCACTTGAGAAGTGGTGATGTTGGCGAAATATTGCCTCTGAGGGTAATATCCGTGGTATAACGGGGTAGCCCGAAACATGATATTGTCATTAAGGCTAAAATGACAATAAAGAATATTATGTTGAATATTCTTTCATCAATGTCACAGAGCATACTGATGTTGTTGAAGATGACCGAAGGGTCTACTCATTGGTTGATATCGTCATGATATCAACTCACCAATCGCTGCTAGACCCGCGCAATGGGTGGTGGACAGAAGACCCACATAGGGGATTGTAGTTTAATATAGTTAGCTCAGCACAAAGATGGTTTATCAGGAAATGTAACGATATTATATACAGATCTACTTTTCCCTTACACAGAGCGTCCGAGCTCTGCCTACTTCGATGCGCTTCCTCGCCGCGTGTCCGTGACGTCAATATCTCGCAACCTTGTGCTTAATTGACACAAGGGCGTGCCCCGTTACCCCTGGTAGCACTTTGAAGCCCTTCCAGCGACCACTACCACCTCATTCAGCATAAACATGTTGGATGAGGAGGAAACCTTCCACGTCACGCGTGAAGGCTTCAACCATTTGAGTAACATCGAATGGAGTGCGGTAGAACGCAAGAGTTCCACCGTAGGCGAAGCTGCCATTAGCGCCACGTTGTATTCTCTTACAGATACCAACGACATGCCGCTATAGCCAGGTTCATTCAAAATGAAATTCCCGCTGAGAGAGAGAAAGTAGCCTTGTTTCACCAGCAAACTTTTCAACAGACAGAGCTGTTGAGACAGCGGCAATTTAATGATGCTGTGGGCGGGACGACACACACGCGTCGTCCCGAAATCTTCAAGGTTGACATCTCCAAGTACAGAGGAGTCGAGGAAGACAACATATTATTATAGTTCGTCGAGCTCGACAGAGCCATAATGGCAGTCGTATCGACGATGAGCAAATGAAACTCACATTTGCTCAAGCCCACTTGGCAGGACGTCCTAAGACTTGGGTCTTAGGGCTCGAGATTAGCGACCCATATGCTTTTAAGCCGTTTGAATCCTTCAGGGTCCGGCTCAAATAGACGTTTTAGCCGCCACGGGTTGAGTTCAGGGCTCGATCAGAGCCCCTGAAACTCAAACAGGGTAACCGTGATTTGCACGCTTACGCTCAACATATACGACTCCTCGCGAGTAGTATAACTGCCAACCCATACATGAACACATGTTAATGACTGTGTTCATGCAAGGGCTCGCAGACGGACCCATCAGGAACCACCTGTTTCGTTTAGAGTTGGGTACGCTCGAATCGGCTATCGCAGCTGCGGAACAGGGAGACTTTATCATGAGACAGGTTCATGCTAGCTCGAGCTCTTATCGTCCACTGAGACGACAAGAGACTGGAGATCCAGGAAACATGGACCTCTGTAATGTCGAGGGCGAGGAACCTCGCCCCGCGAATGACAAGCGATCGGTTAGACGCCATCGCTGTCATAAACTAGGACACTACGCATATGAATGCAGTATCCCCCGCTCAGCAACGCGAGGTGCTGAGTGTAGTAATTGTCCACCAGTAAGAAGAGATGGATGGCGAGGGTCTGATGCTGTTGCAAAGCCGCAACAGCGAGACCAACCATAAAAAAATGGTCGGGGTCAGTAGGGGCGGAGCGACCTGCTGATCCAGTAACATCAAGAGAATTTCCAAATCTCTTGACGAAGGTTGCTCCCGACACGCAGTCCCTGTGTGTCTCTGCACTTGGTGATGAGGTGTCACTCATCACCTTGAAGTTAGAAGTGACAAAAGACTTGTCACTTCGCGCCCTAGTTGACTGTAAGGCGTCGAACAATTTTGTTCGTCGCCAGTCGCTAGAGGCAGGAAGTTACTACTTCATGAAGCGGGATATCCCTCCAACGAGAATGACAGCGCGCCTAGCGACAGGCGCATCGATCACTGTGAAGAAACGTGTAGTAGGAACCCACTACACGTTAGAAGGCAAACAGTACGATGATGATTTCATCGTAATCGACCTGGATGACAAGTTTGATGTCATCCTAGGTCTACCTTGGCTCAGGAGATACGAGCCAAGAGTGAGCTGGCAGCATCGATCAGTTACGATACCTGCTACTTTTTCCTCAGATGACGGCCTATAGAATGTCTTGGAGCGCCCACATTTACGTGGGTGTACTACGAGCGAGTGCGATGGCCTCACTCGTGGTACGGTCGTTAGCACGACTGCACAAGAACACAATGTAGATGATCACTTCATTGTGGAGAAAGCTCTCCTGTACCCTGTAGAAGTGATTTTCCAGTAAGTATTCGAGACATTGAATGTCTTGATTAATGATGAATCCAGCGTAAGCGCTTACACGCTTGATCTGGTTGTGCCTCCGGAACTAACTTCGGAGAATACTCAATTGCCGACGCTAGAACCGAAACATTTCCTGCGTGAACTGCGTAGTGGCAAAGTCAAAAAGATCTGTGCACTCGTCGTGGAGGACGAGTATGTAACCGATATTCGATCGGCAACGGTGTTTACTGAGACCGAGAGGGAACTCAGCAGTTCATTGGTGGACGAAAGTGTCATCGATGAGAAGACTCGGATTGAGCGATACACGTCTCAATCCTGGATGTCGCTTCAGGCAAATCCTTTGAATAAGGATTCGATCGAATTCAAGGATGTGTTCCCTGAATCAGTACCATGCAAGTTGCCTAAAGACAAAGTCACTCGACACGAGATCGAGCTCAAACCGGGATCGAAGTACTGTGACATGAAGCAGTGGCCACTGCCTCATGAACAGGTCCTAGCAATCGACAAGTTCTTTACCGATCGCTTAGCAGCGGGCCATGTGAGGGAATCCACTTCCCCTCACAGCTCTTCGACATTCTGTGTGCGAAACGCCACAGGACAATGGCGGATAGTGCACGCATTCAACAAGTTGAATGCTGCAACAATACCGGCTCAGACGCCGATACCGAGGAAGGACGTAATCATAGATGGTATGTCAAAGAGCACCATCTTTTCGTCCATGCAGCTGATGGACGGATTCTGTCAGATCCTCATGCGTGAACGGGACATACCGTACACAGCAGTGAGCACCCCCAGCGGTATGCTGTGGGATTGGCTAGTGATGTAATAAGGGCTGAGCTATGCCCCTGCAACGTTCAACAGATGTGTCACAAATCTGTTGAGACCGGTGCGAGACTTCGCACCGAGTTACTTCGAAGATGTGTTCGTCCATAGCCGGAATAGGGACGGAAAGACGGACGTTGAAGTTCACAGAACTCACGTTCATTAGGTTTTTCAACTTACGCGCAAGCATAAGTTGTATGCCAACCTCAAGAAGTGTATATTCGCGGCTAGCGAAATACCACTTCTTGGTTGCATTGTGGGTAAACACGGCGTACGCCCCGATCCCGAGAAGATCAAGGCGATCACCTACTAGCCAGTGCCAGTCGATGTCAAGGGACTTCGGAAGTTCCTTGGCTTAGCGGCGTACTTACACAAGTACTCACGCAATTACGCCGAGATGACTGTTCATCTTTCTTGTTTACTCAAGAAAAAGAGTGAAGTGGTCATGGAACGCTGACTGTCAGCGTTCCTTTGAAATCATCACGAAAAGCTTAATGCGAACGCCCATACTGGCGATTGAAGATTAGGACAGACCATTTCATGTGGTCTGTGACGCCAGCGATTTTGCGAACGGATTTGCGTTGATGCAATTTGATATCGATGGTGCAGAGCGCGCAACCTGCTATCGGTCGCGTCATCTGCAAATCGCTGAACGCAATTACCCAGTGCATGACAAGAAAAGCCTTGCCATGAAGTACGCACTGGCTCAGTTTCGTATCTTTATCTTGGGAGATAGACCGTTCATCGTCTATACGGACCATGCGTCACTACGCACGGCCGTAAACTTTCCACACCTCTCGCAACGAATGGCGAGGTGGATGTCTTTCTTCGAGGAGTATAACTTCTCTGTCGAATACAAGCCAGGTAGACTTAATGTCGTCGTTGATGCGCTTTCGAACCGACCCGATTTTGAGCCGAGCGCGCAATCGAACAGTGAGGATAGGCCCACTGTTGAGTCACTTACAGTCAGTGTCCCGTCGTCGTTAACGTTACTTGTCGAAGTAAGAAATGTTTAAGCAGGAGGTAATAATCTTCTACGCTTGGTGGATCATCTGGTGAATTCAACTCGAAAATCATCGAAAGAGTTATTGGCTTTGTACCATTTCTTATCGGATCAAAACACAACACGCAACGGTTTTCTGCAATATACAGCCGTTGCCGGCGACACGCCTGGTGTCGTCTTCTCCGGTCATAACAATTTGAGCTTGTGCATCATGTATCAGTTTCACTAGGCCCAACATGGCCACCGTGGTAGAGAAAAGACTCACCTTACGGTAAGTCGTGCCTTTTACAAGACCCGCCAGTTTCATCTCGTGCGCAAGTACATGCGTAATTCTGTGGTTTGTCAACGGGTAAAGTCTAGTCATATATCACATGCACCCTTACAGCCTCTACTTGTCCCGGCAGAGTGCTGGTAGTCCGTTTTCGTGGACTTTGTCTTCGGTTTCCCCAAAGACGTTCGAAAGCATAATGGTATTCTTGTGTTCGTTGACCGGTTCAGCACGATGGTGCATCTTGCTGCAGTACCGTTGTTGAATAAGGCACAGGGCTGTGCTCGTGTATTTGTCGACACGATATTTCGACTCCACGGGTTACCCCGTGAGCTCGTATCAGACTGTGATCCTCGGTTCACGGCGGACTTCGGGCAATCCGTGTTCCGTTCACTCGGAACACGGCTGGAGATGTCGACATCTGACCATCCCGAAACAGATGTTATGACGGAACGTGCCAATCGTGTCCTCGAAGAGATCATTTGAGGATACGTCCACTCTTTCTCGAGTTGTACGACTTCCTACTGATGATGGAAATCGCCAACAATAATTCGGTGCATGCTTTAACCTAGCACACACTGTTTTTCGCGAATGGTTTACGCTATCTGCGTCCGCTCACCCTCTTAGAGTGTGACTCTTCGATAGGCGTGAGGGACTCGCTCGAGAAAAAACCGTTCTGGCTCTGGATCATCACGTGTCGACGCTTAAGCCGTTACGTATGATGCCAATGTTGATGAGATTGACATCGAAGAAGAAAACCGTCTCAATAATAGCGATGGCGCTATTATTGAGTCAGATGATGATGACGATGCTGGTATTTTCAGCACCGCCAACGACTATTCCAGAGAGGATGACGACACCTTCGCTGATTAACAGAGATAGGAGAGGGATCTAGCTACAGTTCGCAAAAGGCGAGCTGAACAAAGCAATTTCTCGTTAGCAGAAGGATTTCGGCTGACTTGAGAAGCAGTGGTCCGTTTTGTACAGGATTCTGTCGCTTACGCGGTGGACCGTCAGAAACGGAACGCTGACAAGAATGGAAGATCCAATGTTCTCTCATTTGCTGAGAGAGACTTAGTACTACTTTCTACGGTACACCTACCTTGACACATAGTAACTAATGTGGGCAGTAGCAAACAACTGCCCAAGTACATCACTATTTTTCGTGTGCTGCGCAGACAAGGAAAAGCAGACACGATCCAGCTTCCACGTAGGATGCGCACGCATCCTACGTCCTACGTGGGGCGTCTCCGCTCGAACTGTCAGTACGAACTGACTTTCGACGATGAAGATAGCCCCCACGTTTTAGAACCTTCATCAGGCTCTTGCGCTCGCGATCCAGACGATCAGTCTGGTTGCGCAGTGAAGGGACCTCTCGACGTAGCTCAGAGATTTCTCTGCTAACTATCTCCAAATCTTTGTCCGAGGAGCGGACACCGCGCTCGACCTCAAGCTGTGCATGGGCGTAATCGTCACGATCCTTCGCACGTCCAGTCTCCCGATCCTTCCGGCGCTTCCGTGCATGATCGGTTAGAGCGTAGCGTCGGTCTCTCTCGTGATCCAAATCCTCGAGCTATGCAGAGATTGCGCGATCCATCTCGTATAAGTCGAAATGGTGAGTCGAACGACTTGAAAGAGGGCTCCTTCTCCCCCGCATTCTTTGGTCGAATCAAACGATGGTGAACGCTTCCTTGTGAAGCTTATCTTGAACCACTGTGTAGATCCAGGAATGAGGATGAGTAACCTCGTTTAGTGCCGGGGTATCCATCCTCGTGGAAAAGCTGAAAGACCCGCTCTCAGCGGATGGTGTATGTGCCCGGTCTCGTCAAACAGTACAACCAGAAGCACCTGTTAAAGATGGAGGGCCATCGTCGAACGAACGCCCGGCGCGTTCGTAAAAGGATTGTAACTTCTTCATCCTCTTGTGCATCTCACACGAGATTTGCGCCCTCCGATACGGCTGATTCGGGAAGAAGGCTTCCCTAGGGGCCCGAACAGAGTTGGTTATACAACTCTGACATTTTCTCCCCACAAGGGGTAAGGTAAACCTGCCTCTCAAGACAATCGGTGCAATTTAAACCGAGCACCGGTTTATGATTTCTGTTCAAACTTATTGCGAGCTGGAGGAAGTAGGTCCAGCCAAGTGTCACGGACTACATTCTCAATTTTGCCGATGACAACATTTCACACCTGAACCAGCGAGAACTCGTCTCGCTTGTGGTTACCGTTGTACCATCGATGTCTAAAAACATTGATTTAAAACGCATGCTCAGTGCGATAATACTCTGCACTGGAATCAAGGCCATGGATCCTTGACGAGCCAAAGAGTGATATTCGACAATTCCCAGTGGTATAGCCATACCACTCTCTCAGATCGCTTAAGATTGGCATCCATGGTTTATGTTGAGGAGCAGATCGTAACGCCTCACGATCCTGCTCCTCTTGCGTGGTGTCAACGTAAGCACTGTCACCACGATCGCCGCAAAACCTCGTATTACTGCGACTGTGCCTACGATGAATCCGCGAAGAGTCATCAACATCGTCATGAGGACTTACGTCCTCATGCTGCACACCCGTCTCGTATGAATACGAGCGCGATCGGTTTGATCCCGGTGACGAGTTTTCGAAATAGTCGGATGAGCCGAACATATCATGCCGCAATTTAGGATTGAGACTGCCGCGAAGCGCAGCAGTTTTCGATTCCGCATCCGTACGGTCGGGCTTTGCGGACGGCTTGGAGTCGGACGGGGAATCCGAATCGCCCGAATAGGTCACCTCTAAACCGGGACCATGGTCGATGGGACTACCACCCGCGGCCGTAGCTGCGGGTGAAGAAGCTACACGTGGAGGAATACATGCACCTGCAATCATGGGTGTTGCAGGCTCCTTATTATTAGCAGCAGGCTTATTATCGCCTGATGCCGAGTCTTGAGTGTCTTGCTCTTCGGCTTCACTTATCCGTGCAGCCGATTTAGATGCAGTCTTGCTCGTGGAGCGCATGGACGGACTCGTCATGCGCTGCAAAGTTGAAATGAGAAGGGAGAGACTAACAAGTGCTCCCCGTCCAAAGAGCGACAAGACAATGGTCTCTCTGTCACCAATGAATCAATCACTCACTATAGTGACTGATGGTTAAGGGGGAGGGGTGATGTAACGGGGTGAGCCCGTTACATATAAATTGGTACGAAAGTACCAATTTTGAATAGAATCTATTTGGATAATATTCAATCGATACACTCGAAAAAAGCGACGTTGTCGAAATATTAATTCTAAAGGTAATATCCGTGGAGGGGTCCACTTCTTGGTTGGTGTACCGTGTGCATAACCAATTGAACCACCAATCTCTGCTGGACGCGCGCAATGGGTGGTGGACAGAAGACCCACGTAAAAGACAGAAGTTTAATACGGTTAGAATAAGACGAATGATGATTTAGTAAGAAGCATAACTATATTTAATAACAGTTCTACTTTCCTCTCAAGACAGAGCTTTCGGGTTCTGTATTTTCTTGGTCGGGCTTCCTCACGCCACGTGTACGTGACGTCGGGCGTACCCACCCTTGTATTGTTATCAATACAAGGCCTTGCTCATTCATCTGAGCAAGGGCGTGCCCCTTTACATGCGCCTCTTGCTATCATCCGTGTAAACAGCCACTACATGCTGCTGCGCCTCCTCCTGCTCGTCCTGAAAAACGCACATGGGAGTACTATGACAGCCGATGAACTGACATCGCCCTCGTCGCTGGCCCATACGGCCTTTGTCGATCGTGGAAGGGCTCTTAATACAGCGGCGGCCGTTTGCATTTGTGTCCACGACGCTCGCAATGAACGATACCAGTGGGGCGAGAGCGCTGCTGAATACTCACTACAAGGGTAGTAGCTGCTGAGGTGCTGCCGCCTCTTGCTGCAGGACGCGTCCGCCGCGCTCAGACTGCTACTTAGAGCGCCTTGATAGTCTGTTCTACAGTCGTGTACGACAATACGATATCGGTGTGTTTCTATCCGGGCTATCTCATCTCCTCCTCGCTAACTCAGTCCGCTGATTCAGCGCATCTCGTATAGATCAGTATGTAGAGCGTGCGGTTGTTAATCTCGGTTCTCTGATTCAGTCAGCTGGCTCGTGACGTCGGGCGTCTCGGGAAACACTCGGCAGAGGTCACGCGGAGACGGATATCCCGCCCGAGGGTGTAGACAGGTCGCTGAAGTCGCGGGAAACGTCGCGTATCACTCCGATCAGCTCCGATGGGCCACTGACGCACCTGAACGGGTCCGATAAATCGCGTTCCAGGCAAGTCGCTTCGTAGGTCCGTCGGGTATCATGCTCGGCAAACGGTCCTGCGGCTGAAAAGCTGACATAGGACAGCAGCAACGAGGCGGCAGCGGGGGGTAACGGCCGCTGTTGCAGGCCCTCTCTCACCTCACTGTGGCGCGTCTTACTTGTAGCTCCCCTACCGGTTTCCACGCTGCGCTGCCTTCCCTGGTGCATGCAGCGGAGAAAAAGCCTCCCTCTAATCTTTAACTTGAGCCCCACTATTGAAGACTTCCCGCCTAGAAAAGGGTGCCGGTTGGCCGGCGCGTTGGTGGTCTTCGTCGCTTGGCCGATACTGCCCGAAGGCGCAATCAGGGAAAATTGTTACGTCCAAGAAGTAAAAGCATCAATAGAACGAAACAGCGTCAGCTATTTCAGCTGTAGCCTGTCTGTCGTTGCTCGCGATGCAGAAGACACTACGCTCCGCTTTCATTCCCAACTATTCACGGTTCAGCTCAAGTCAGTCTTTTCTTACCCCTTCGTGGGCGGCCTCTTCGGAGGGAATCCTCCCATAGGGGAGCCGAGGGGGTCTAAGGGCGGCCTCGAGCAAGCTGCACTCGCAGTCTCAGGTGTGGGCGCAGTGGACCGACGGGTCGCGCAAGCGGCCGATGGGAGCCACCATCATAGATGGATGAGCTCCTCGGGGAGGTACTACGGCGGGTTGGCGTTCCCCGCGCCTTGCATTTACTTCGGTGATCGCACTCCACGTCAAGGGGTCGCGTAAGCGGTCCAAACAGGGTAGATGCCACGAATGGCAGCCTATTCCGCGTCTTACGCTGCTGCTTCGGCGGTTAGCACGTATGGTCCGATTGGTCGCATCAGCGGTCATGAAAGGATCGAACCCGGCTTGGGAGGGATGGTCTGTGACCGTCGCTACCCTTGCCCCGGCCCTTTGGAGCACCCACGGATTACTCCCGGTTTCCGGGGCATCCTTGCAGTCATATTTTCAGTCGTTAATTATTCGAAATAATGGACGTACATGACACAACAACTACGCTCCGCTTCCAGCGCGCGTGCAGCCGCCGCTGGAAGACGTCGACCACGCGTCGACGTCAGCAGGCGCTTTCATCTGCTCGTCACAATAGTTTGCGCCCGCTCCGACCGTGGTTTCCACTCTACCAGCTTCAAGCGAACGACTTGTCTCTTGTCCACAATGGCGGTCGCAAGTCAGACACGTGATCGCAAAAAGCTAAAAGGGTGAGTCCTGCCCAACGACGCGTAACATGCGCTCGTCAACAAACGTAACAAAATTGCGCTGGCTGCTCGAAAGAGGGTCGACGCTCCGTCAGCGCCTGCTACGTGGTGCGCGGAAAACACAGAATCGAGGTGATGTCGTGCCGCATACGTCGATGCACGTTGTGACTCTCGTCTGTCGTGCCATAAGGTCCAGAAAGCTCCTCATCTCCATCTCGACCGTCCCTTCGATTACAGCGTTGCGCCATTTCAGGCAAATCTCGTCGACTGCGTCTCGCATGCGACACGGTGGTCCGTTCTGAGAACCCAGTCGCAAGCCGAACAGATGACGACGCCATGTTCGCGCTCGACCTAGGCGCTACTGCAATGACACTGTCGTGGTGATTTGCAATACTTCTTTGTGCCAGACTTTGCGCTTGTTCGGTCGAATGTTGTAGATGTCGTGGTCTCTCGTTCGGAATTGTCTGGACATCGCAGAGCACTTGGTAGCGCAGAGCTCGTACTTGCTGCGATACTCGACAGGGCATCCTCAAGGTGGACAGCGAGGAACCAGTCCGTTATGAATAGAACTATGCAAATTGAGGTTGACTGTGAGCTGGAATGATACGAAATGCGAGGATTGAGATTCGAGTGGCTCAAGCGACATACGCCTCGCGGCTCGTAGTGACAGTGTCGATCTGATGCACTGTTTTTGCTTTCGGGAGATACATTGATGTCAATAAACGTAGGCCCACAACTTTGGAGTATCGGCTTTGCCTACCGTGTGAACGCTGCCCTAGAATTTAGAGAGCATTGAATGTAGTCTCCTGTTTCTACTCCATCTTTCCCAATTAGAACACATGCGACCACCTCCCTCTCGATCCACACCACTGTCGTCGGGCAAACGCCAAAAACATTGACTTGTTTTGACTTGTAGTGTGATAGAAGACCGACGGTGCCTTTCCACGTGCACAAGGCTTTGTTGAATAGGTCGTCCGCAATTTCGCAATGTCAATTGTTCGCAAAGGCATTTCGAGCGTAACGCGTTGGCTTCATTGGCAACATTCATACCGTTAGCTGTAAACATGGCTAGTATTGCGGACGCGATATTACTGGCAAAATTGAAATCAGTCACTGCTCGCGCGTTGGACCTTGTCTTCTGTTAGTACTTGGATGCTGCTAGACCGACAATGTGCCGTGAAGCGAGTCAACGCTCGAACTGCAACACGAAAGTAGATCCGCACGTCCGTGTTGTTCACGCTTCTCTTGCTTTCGTCTACGGGTGATGAACGCTGAAGCCTGAGCTCTTTTCCAGTGCGTTCCTAAGGATATATCCTTTGTCTACAATATACAACAACAGCGGCTTGAACGGACGGCCAAAGAAGACGATATACGGCGTAACAAGTGTCGACTCCTCTGCGCCTGGTGCTGTCGACCTAAGGGATTCATGGTATCTCATCATGTACAAGAGAGAAGCTAAGGTCCACGAAAGAAGTGCATAATGCTCGCTATTGTGGGTCGAAATTGCCGTTGGAAGCGGTAGCGAACGAACGACTGTGACAAATGCAAATCGGTCTCCAATCACAAGACTCCCACGGCAGCTGTCTTGATCATACTCAGCAAAGTCAGCTGATCTGAGCCCACTGAATCCACACTTGTCTACGCGCTGCTAGAAAATCGCGCGTGCTGCCGTCAATCGCTTCTGCATTTGTATGGTGCATACAGATGTCCTCTCTCCTGCCACTGGATTCTTGCTACTCGACGCCATAGCGTCGCCACTCCCGTTCTTCATTCCTCATTCTGCGACGAAGAACAACAAGCCACGACAAGACCTCGAACGCCGCCATGCACCTCAGCAACGGACTCATCCTCGCTGCCGCTGCTATCGCTGCTGCCAGCGTAGCCGCCGTCCCTGGGTCACCTGTACCCTTTTTGTCGTACTGCAACCAAGTCGCTGAGTGTAATGGTCGCACGCCACTGGATGTCCAGCAACTTTCTGATCAATGTCAACAGAAGTATCCCACCGAAGCTACACGGCTCCAGTGCTGTGCGGAACAATGCGCGATTCCACCTGTTGTGTATTATTGCGACCAAGTCGATGAGTGTCGGGGTCGCACGTCGCCTCAGGAGCTTGAAAAGCTGAACCAACTGACAAATGTTTGTCAACTGGACGCTCCTATTCCCGGAGAAGAGCGGGCCAAGTGCTGTAAGGCAGGCTGCGCGCCGACACCTCTTGTGTATGGCTGCCGCCAAGTCGATGAATGTGCCAATCTCCTTGATGAGCAACTGAACGGAGCGACCACCGGCTGTCAACATGAAGTCCTCGTCCCCGGAGCTGAGCGCGCCCAGTGCTGCAAGAATCGCTGCGCGGCGACACCTGTTGTGGCTAGTTGCGGCCAAGTCGATGAGTGTCTCGGGCTGGGGCCTGAAACGATCAATCAGAACACTATGCGTTGCTACCGGTTTCACCCCATTCCCGGAGCCGACCGGGCCCAGTGCTGTAAGGCACGCTGCGTGCCTAACTCGGTCGTGTATGGTTGCGACCAAATCGACGAGTGTTACCGTCTCGATCTCGCGACGATCGGTAAACACACTGGCCAGTGTCAACTTGATGCCGGCATTCCTGGGGCTGCTCTAGCTAAGTGCTGTGTGAACCTATGCAATGCCGAGCCAGTTGCCTAAGCATACCTCCCGTTCCACGAACGTCTTGGATGGATCGAGCGATAGCCCGTGATTTGTCACGGGTGTGCGAGCACAAGACGTACGATCTGTTGGACCATCAATCGATGCTGCGAGTCCTGCTGCGCGAGCTTGGCACTTTCGAGAATGTGTGAGTGGCTACACATGGTATTGGCCATGGCGCTTCTCTGTTTTTGGGAGTCT